>CM029275.1:35783736-36372359 GCA_016920895.1 Vaccinium myrtillus
ATATGACACATGTTTCAGAATCTTAAAAAGTCATGGAAAAGATTGTAAAGTTTCCCTGGAACTTGGTTTTTTTTTTTTTTTTTTATTGCGCTTCTCATTGCAATTTTGTTGTACTAATGCTGATACCGAATCGAAACGAGCCAGGCGCACGTGCATGGATTGTTCAAGCTTAATTTGAAGTCCTGATAACGAGCTTTTAAGCTTGGCTTAGTTATTAGGAGATCGCAGAAGAGGTTTAATTTGAGCCAATCACTAGACACATTATAAGTTGAAACGGCCCAAGTAATAACTTTTAGTTGTTTTATGCTCAACATTAAAACTTCAAACAGCCCAGGGGTGTTTTGGTAAATAATCCATTTTAATATTTTTAAGTTGATTCTATTATTTTTGTATTTTTAATTTTGCATGGACTTTTGGTTCGTCTCGATGAAAGGAATCTAAAAGTCAAAAAATTATGACCAAAATCTTAAAAGAGTTCACTAAAGATTAAAAATTATCCAAAAAAGGCATACTTTTTGGATTGTAATTGTCTTATTCGAAAAAAATTTCAGATTGGTTAATAATTTTATAATCTTTAGATTCCTCTTGTCGAACGAAATAATAATTCACAAAATTAATGCAAAACCAACAAATTCAAACAAAATTTGAATAAAGAAAAAAATAATAACCTGACCTAATTATTTAGACAAAATATCCTTTAAAAAAAGAAAAAGTCCAAGTGGACCAACACTTACGAAATTAAAGGCAAATTAAATATGATTGGGCCCCACAAAACTAAACAAATGCTAGAATTAGAGACAAGTGGTTGGCTTTGGTATCGAAAATGGATGGAAAGAGACCACCAAACCCATCTGATTCGGGAAAAAGGCAAGTTGGGGGTGTCTGCTCAGGTTGGTTAGGAATAAAATTCAACTCTTTGTTGAAAGCAAAATTTTGTTCTGCCTAACTATTTATTTTTGCACTAGTACAAATACTTTCTTTTACTGGTATCAACATGTTTTATGATTCCACTGGCGGCGGCTATGGAGTACTATGGTTTCCTTCCGGAGAAGCGACTCGTCCTAACTCGGTGAGACTCGGGTGCGACTCGGGGCGACTCGGGTTACTCGGTGTTGTTGAGCAGACTTGTTGTTTTTATGTACAATTTATTTTATTTGTGTTGTTTTGGTTGTTTGTGGTCTGGTTTGCTCCCTGCTTGTAGTGTTCTAATCTGATTATACTCTTCACGATCCATAAGGAGTTTAGTCTCTTTCATCTCTGGTTCACCCTAAACCCGACTTTGGCTCGGTTTGCCCGCGCAAGATAAGCTTGCGATGCACAGTATGTGTTAGAGAGCCTTGGGCTCATACTGTGATGCCTGAGACGGCATCCTTACATTTGGGCTTAGCTTTTTTATTGTCTGTTTTTTGGGTTGTTCTCTAGATTATTTTCAGGGTATTTTAGTTGCAATCCTTGTAAGTGCCGTTTGGCTTTTCATGATGCAATTAGCTTCTGTTCAAAAAAGAAAAAAAACATGTTTTATGCACAACAATTGAAAGGGAAAAAAAATGAAAAAAAAAAAAATGAAATGCGTAAAATAGATTTCAAGAAAGTTTTTTCTATTTGACGTAGGGAAATCGAGATAAATAGGTATATAGATTGATCCCTAACTAATAGAATTTTATCAAATTTCAAGTTATCTTATTGTTTGGAGAAATTGGATTATAAAACAGTTAAAAACATAGTAATTGTAGTTAAAAAATTTAGCTTACGTCAATTGTTGAACTCAGTGGGCTTCTCACGGAAACACCTTGCAATGCTGATAGATGATCTTTCTATGTTTTAAAATGGATAAAGGCAATAGCATATATTAGTAACTTAAGCCTTTTATTTAGTAGATTATATAGAAATAAATTCATGTAAGATCTGGTAAAAGACCGAATATAATTATATGTTTCTTATGAGAGAAATGAGCAATTTTTTTTTTTTTTTGTTTTGATCAAATGTAAGTTTCATTCCAAAATAGCCTAACGGCACTTACATTAAAGGAGCATAAAACTCGGAAAGAGCTAGCACTACTAAGACTGAGATACGAGCACACCACAAATGGGCATAAAAGCTCAAAGACACATTACTGCCCAAAAGGCAGACCGACACAATGCGGCGTAGAGTCCATCCGAGAAACAGTAGAGGAGCAACCCAGAGCTCAATCCATTAGAAGCGGTCTGTAAATTGGCTAATGTTGGCATTCACGGAGTAAGGAAAAAACCCTCACAGCCGCAAAAGGATGCTCCAATGCGAGTTCCAAAAATTTAAAAAAAGAGGTTTTTGTGCATGTGCTAAACATTTGAATATTATCCATTTAAAATGACAATGAGGAAGTAAAACAGAACACTCACTATTATAGCATTAATATGGCGATCAGTAAATAACAACAGAGCACCACCAACAATTAAAACAACCACGACATTGTTTTTAATGAAGCAAGACACGAGAAATACACACCCAGTGGTTAGGGCGAGTGCCTGACTTTAGGGGTAGTCCCTTTGGTCAGGTGTTCGATTCCCCACAGGGTGAGTACCTGTGCTAAGCGGGGGGCCGTGACTGGTGTGGGTTGCGCCAGCTCCCTCCGAGGTTTGGGTCGTGCAGTGGGTCCGATTAGTGGCTTGTCAGAACTGTTCGGTTATCAAAAAAAAAGACACGAGAAATTAAAGTCTCGAAACAACTACATCTACCATGTGATATTGAACTTTAAAATAAACATAACTATGACTCCTAGAACTCCACCTCTCCTCCTTCATTACTTACTGGTATTTTTCAAGAAAATCAATTCTCCCGGCTGCCAGGAGCTTTGGTGGGTGGCAGCGAAGGATGTTTTGCATTTTGAAGTAGGGATAGGTTTAGGGTTTTCTGGTTTGGACTTTGATTGTATGATTTGGGCTTGCTAGGCCTTTTAGTGTTTTATTTTCATTGTTCTATCTAGACACTTTAGGCCCACAAGTGTTTGGGTTTTTCTCTCGTGTATTTTTCAACCTTTGGTTGGGACCCCTTCCTTCTTAATAAAATATTAATTTTGAAGAACACTATAAATTACCATTTGAGTCTATTTTGCCCAAAGCAGAGAGGGCCAAACCAAAGCTAACTGCAAACTAGAGAACACAATCCTGTCCCTTAGGCCCGGTTCCACTAAGGGAGTTTTGTTTTAAAACTGTCTTGATTTTTGTGTTCACACCTATTTATGTGATGTATTGTGAGAGGATGACCTGTCTTGGTTTTTGGAAAAAACTTCAAAAACTAGTTAGTGGAACACTTCCCAAGCAAGAACATTTACATTCTGGCTGTATCATCATTCGAGTTAAAATTTCAAACCTAATTTAATAGTAGCACGAAATTGAGTCGAGGTGGGGTGAGTTTTAAGGAGATTTTCGGATAAATTTCTGCTTTAGTTGGGGCTTTAGCCAAGGGCATCCTTATAAGCTTCACAAAAAAAATGCCAAATTTAACCTAAAAAACACATTTTATAAATTAGCAAGCTACTTTATCAAAAACTCACAAAATCAGACTCTCTATTCTAACCTTGCCCCTATTTTTCTATTCAATAATCTCACTAGTGCGCAACCACCCACATGATTTTTTTTCCCATTGTTTTTTTCCAAACCCACGTCTCTCTCTCTCTCTCTCTCTCTCTCTCTCTCTCTCTCTCTCTCTCTCTCTCTCTCTCTCTCTCTCTCTCTCTCTCTCCCCTTTCCAAACCCAGACCTCCATCTCCGATCACCCCACCCCACCGCCTCTCTCTCTCTCTCTCTCCGATCAATCCACCCCACCACACCGCCTCTCTATCCATCACAGATCTAGAAATTAATCCGGCATGAGAAAATTGGGTAAACAATCCAGTTGGCCGATCAACTAGGTTTCCCGTCACTGTGTGATTTCCAGAAATTAATCCGGCCACTGTGCGATATCCGACCAATATTCCGGCGAGCATCAGGTAAACAATCCGGCATGAGAAAATCAGTTGATGTTGTTACTGTGCTGGCATGAGAAATTAGTAGAATAAAGGAAAGTGAGTGAACAGTAGGTACTCAGATTTGTTAAGTTACTGTTCATCCCCTAAAACTTTGAATTAATTTGTGTCGCCTGATTTTGAGCAATTTTTTCTCTTTCACTCTCTAGTCTAGCTTTTATAGGCGTTTGTGTCGCCTGATACTAATGTTTAAAACATCAATATCAGCCTCTCTACTTTAACTTTAAAGATTTCTCCAAAACCTCAAAAATCAGCCTCACCAAACGAACTCACCAATTTGAAGATTTCTTAACTTTGCTACAGTAACTTAACAAATTTGCTGACCTACTGTTCACTCACCAAAAGAGGGGAAGGAGGGAAGAGTAAAATTTTGAATAGAGAGTCTGATTCTGTGAGTTTTTATAAAGTGACTTGCTAAAGTTTGAATAGAGAGTTTGATTTTGTGAATTTTTTGAAAAAATGACTTGCTAAATTATAAAAGGTGTTTTTGAGGTTAAATTTAGTGTTTTTTTTAGTGTGTCAGATAAGGATGCCCAAGGGGGTTTTCTTACATGTTTGGGCTTAGTGGCTTACCAAAATGGCAGAGAGGTGCACTTAAGAGGTGTAAGAGCATCCTCATTTGACTCTTTTCTTTAACTTTTGAGTTAAAATAGAGAGTCAAACCCCCAAAATAAGCTAAAATCAGGCTCACCAAATGATTGATCAAATTGGTTAAACTTCTAACTTTGCTACAGTACCACACCAAATTTGGTGCGGCACTGTTCACTCACCAGGATACTATTCACACACTGTTCATGCACTATTCACATACTGTTCATTTTTTTAATATTACTTTTGGAGAGTAGGAGTAGAAAGAAAGAATAGTTTAATGCAGTAAAGTTAGAATAGAGAGCGATTCTGTGAACTTTTGTAAAAGTGGCTTGCTAAATTGTAAAAGGTATTTTTGAAGTTAAATTTGGTGTAAAATTTGGTACTCCTGATAAGAATACTCTAAATGGGATTGGACCTCATGACATAGTTAGAGACAAATACAACGTGACATGACACGAATTTAACACTTATAAGCATGCCGAATTGGACCGCCATTTTGGTACATGTCGTACGGGCACCTTGCTCATAAAGAATCCTATTCCTCCGTAGGTATTGGGAGAGCCATGATTCCACACAAAACCAAATGCCTGCCTCCAACATTACCAGAGATAGTTCCAGTGGTAAAGAGATCCCAATAATCGAATCTTCGAAATCCCTCAGATCAATCAAAGCCAAATGGATAATAAGTTGCCATTGATTCGGCTAAGTTTTTCGTTTGATTTTAGCAATTATGGTTGATTTTAGCAAATGAGTTCACCATTTGCTAAAATCAAACAAAAATAAGTTCTTCCCCAAATGGATCTCAAGAATAACTCAAGTCAGCCGACAACATAGGACAGAGAGAGACTCCATGGGTTCCCAGAATACTTCAAAACCTGTAAAACCTTTTCATCAACAAAGTAGCCAAAAACTAAAATCCTCGACGCGCAGTTGTAAACTCTCCTACATTGAGTTTCACGACTACAAAACCCGGTTTAGTGAAAAATAACAATGTTTGGGAGATATATAACCTCCTCCGAATTTTGGCTATTCAAACCGAGTAAAAATTACACTGGAACACAATCTTCAAAAATAGAGCTCCAAAAACAGATTTTCATCAACATCTAAATAAATAAGAAGGGTTGAGCAACGTTGATGATCTCAAATTAGCCTCCGCTGGATCCATACTTCTTTCCGAACACGATCACCTGGAGCTTGTCGTAACCAGCAAGCACACCAGCGCCAGCAATGGCATGGAGGATGTTGGCACCGGCACCCTTGAACAGAGATTTTGGACCCTCATTCTTGAGGATCCGAGAGAAGGCATCAAACGAGCCCTTGTACTTGACGGCTTCACCGGAGGTCATCATCATTCTTCTGCGGACTGTGTCAATTGGGTAGGAAGCAAGGCCAGCACCATTTGTGATTACCCAACCAAGAGCAAAGCTAGCAAAGAAACTATCCTGAAATTACCATCAAAACACACAATTGCTTGCATCAAAAAGGAAGTAGCAGAATTCCGTATGAAGATATAATTTATAAAGCAAGATGAAGCCACATAATGATTTACTAACCTGCAATTTACCAGTGAGGACCACAGGCTTAATAGAGTCATACAGTCCAAAGTACAGTCCACGATACACGACGATACCGACACATGAAATGTTGAAACCACGGTAAAGACCAGCAATACCATCTGATGCAATTGTCTTCTTGTAGACATCAATCAAGCCATTGAACTGCCGCTCTCCTCCTTTCTTGGTGGCCTTGCCATCATTAGCAAGACGGGTTCTGGCATAATCAAGGGAATACACAAAGAAAAGGGATGAAGCACCAGCAGCACCACCGGATGCCAGGTTACCAGCAAACCATTTCCGGTAGCCATCGCGGTCTTTCTTGAAGTTGAAAAGCCTCTTAAAGTAATCCTTGAATGCAAAGTTCAGGGCCTGTGGAAAATTTCAGAGAGTAATAAGCAGGCAGTCCGTCGCGCATCTGATCACTGGTGTACATCTACACTGACATCTATAAGGAGTGTATAATAGTAAAGAAACACCAATTTTGGTGAAGCCAGACAGACATTTCAGTTTCCTAAGATAACCTGACTGCCAAACAACATTACAGACAGATTTGATTTTAACACAAAGTAATAAAATGGAAACAAAAATCATTATTGAATCCATCAGGCTAACCGCCTCACAAACCAACGCTGCCTCACAAACCAACACATCCTTAAGAGCGACCGCTCAAGCTTTTCCCGTATTAGCTGATCGTAGGTCCATTTCTTGATTCAAAAAGAGGTTTGGTTCTACACAACACGATTGACAACACCAAACCAGAAACTGTGTGTAGACACCCCGATTTTGAACCCAGGATGCGCTCTAGCATTTCCGATGATGAAACGGACCAATCATGATTACCTGGAACTTGTGAGAATGACTTGAAATCAGCCAAGCACCACCCCAAACAATCAAAATATCCCAAACCAACCCAAGCACTGTTGAACCAAGCCAAGCCAGCAAATTGCCATCAAGAGCCTTGAGCGCTCAATCCTGAGGCTTTGAGCGCTCAACCCTGAAAAAGCACCTTGAGCGCTCAAGCCCACGGCTTTGAGCGCTCAACTCTGATCCAGTCAGCAACTTGCAGAGTATCTAATCATGAGATTTTCTGCATGGGGGCGTCTGGGGATGATCTTATACGATCTCTATACGTACAATGTACTCCACTAACTCCAAAAATACACCCAAAAATACTCCTAAATACAAAACCCACTCTTTCTCTCTCCTCTCTTCCCTCCCACTCACTCTATAAAAACCATCTAACACCCCTGGTTTTGGAGGTTACAACTCACACACTCCAGCTCCCAAATCCACCAGAAAATCGATCATCTCTCTCTCTCTCTACAAAACTACTCTTTCATCATCAAAACCACTCTACAAATCCAGAAATTCAATTCTTGATCATCAACCAACCATACACATTGTCTAATTCGTCCAGAATATAAACCAAAACATCCATAATCATCCATCCCCAAGCCCAGAATCAAGTTCAAACTACAAGCATTTCCAAAAGGTAGTAAAACATGTGATGAACTCACTGTTTTGGTTCATCTGAGGAAGACCAGTGAGTTCAAGCAAGTTCATTGTACTTGCATTGAACTCACAAAGGTCTAAAAATTGTTCAGAAAGAGTTTTCAAATCTGCAGTTACAGCGGGGGTTGAGCGCTCAAACCTCAAGCTTTGAGCGCTCAAACCCAGTTCTGAACAATTTTTGTTTTGCAAATTTTTGAGTTTTCTTTTGGATTTTGATCATTATTTAATAGTTACCTGTGTTCATGTAACTCTCAAAACAGCTTATTCTCATCTCAAAATCACATGCATGAACATTGGTTAACTATTTTATGATGATCAAAAATCAAAACCGTTGCAAATCTCACCTTTGAGCACAAAATGGTGACTGAAATCATATTCATTTGTTTCTATTTAAAGTCTTGAAGGTCCTGAGAATCATCAATCGCCCTTTTTAAGTCATAAATTAGAAAGCCAGGTTATGGCTTGAGCGCTCAAGGTCATTAACTTGAGCGCTCAAGCTGTTCTTGAACAATTTGTTGATTGTTAGCTGTTTCGATGATGGATCTTGGTTCAGTATATTTCTGGTGTGTGTGAGTTGTTATTTCTGTGCTGGAACCTGGATCCCACTCTCGCTCCTTCATTTTCAAACACTTCTTTGTTAATTTGTGGTGATTATACTCTTTTCATCATTCTTTAAGAGATCAATCTGTCTGTTCTTATTTGTTTCTTATAGAAAAATGTTTGATAAACGTTTGATCTCATAAAGAACCTGTGAAAAAGGTGTAATCTCACAGAAGCCAAGAACTGCCTTGAGCGCTCAATCTATGAGCCTTGAGCGCTCAAGCTGGTTTGAAGGGGTTGAGCGCTCAAGCCTTTGTCTTTGAGCGCTCAATCCCTATTCTGGGATCCAGTTTGTAAAACAGCTTGTTTGGGCCTCATGTTTGTACTTTCTGGGATTGTTGTACAACTTCTGTAATTTCTCATCTCTTGTAAATATTTGTAATAATTTTATTTGTTATCATCATCATCATTCATGTAAAATCATCAAGCACAAGCATTCACTTTAGGTATACATTTCTATGATTTTATTGTTTATGTGATTCCCGTTCCCGATCTCCCTATTTTGTGAACAAATTGAATTTTGAATATTTCTAAAAATCCCACGAAACATCGAGTAGAGACCGGTTCGCGGACCGGGCAAGAGGGGTGCCGTAAAACCCTTCCCCTCTCGTAACCAAACCCCCGAATCTGAGAAACCTTTGGTTTTAACAAGATCAGTGAAATCTTTTTCAAATGGGCAAGCGAGTCATGTTTTTATCGGTTTCTCGGGTTCGGACCTCAAATCCGGGTGGCGACTCTAACAATCACAATCTTTTCGAAACGCGAATCGCATCGGATTCCGGTGGGCCGTCCACAAGCTGGCGACTCCGACTGGGATATTGGTTAATATATATTTTATTTAATTACACTTGTGCAATTTTTGTTACACTTGTGTAATTTTATTGGAATATGTGTTAATCAAAGTGGGTTTAATTTGAAAGATGTTTTGTGGGATTTTTTCAGATATTTGAAATTTGGTTTTGCATTGCACTTGCATGGTTCTTAGCCCCGCTGGCGTGTTTTGGCAATCCTGCCCGGCTTGCCGGTGACAGGGAATCCCGAAATGCCCAGCAGCCCTCGACCGTGATAAATCACATCGTCACTATCGTTTTAACGGTAGGAGACGGTTTTGATTTTGAGTCCGGGGTACCCTCAGTGACCAAAACCGGCCTTTGCATTTAGTTAACCATAGAACCCCACGTTTAGCAACCAACCGTGTGTTAAGTTTATGTGCTCCACCATGTTAACGTGCTATATGTTACCGCTTTTCTCGCCATGCCATATTGCATTCATGCATTTGCATTATATATAGTCATCGCGAGTGCTCGGTCTGTATTGTTTTTCAGTTTAGTTTTAGAGTCTCTGCGGTTAGTAGGAGATTGCCTTGGCCCGATGATGAGTCGTGCATCCCATATGTGCGTTGTTCTTATGAGTTAGCCTTTAGGACGACCGGAAGTGGGAAAATTTGGATCATTAAATTCCTAGCACTGATCTAAACAGGTTTAAGGGACCTTGGCCCGAGGAGGATCAATCGCCCTTAGGCATCTGATCTTAGATCATTGTCGGAATTTGTGTGGATCACAATTTCCCAAATCCGATCATCCGATATAAAGGACTTATCGCTTTAAAAAAAAAACTTGAGGATTGGGGCAATCTTCCAAAGCCGTCGGATTCAGTCTAGGAGACTTTAAAACCATGGAGTTTGAGATACCTCCAGTGTCCGCCGTGCTCGAACGGCTCCCCGTGTTTCGAGCTAGCCTTAAGTGCATTTGTATCCGGATTTCAACAACCTTATTGCTCTGTCTCGGATGGTCTATAAGGAGATTGGCTCTGATTCCACGACGATTGGAATTTAACCTGCCTGTCACGACTTACCCGTGGTTGTTGTTTCACACATCCGTGCAATGCTTTAAGTGAGATCGAAACCGGTAGCAAAATCCTTAGGATAGGATTCAGTCTAGGAGACGTTAAATCCATGGAGTTTGAGATACCTCCAGTGTTCGCCGTGCTCGAACGGCTCCCCGTATCTCGGGCTAGCCTTAAGTACATTTGCATCCGGATTTCAACAACCTTATTGCTCTGTCTCGGATGGTCTATAAGGAGATTGGCTCTGATTCCACGACGATTGGAATTTAACCTGCCTGTCACGACTTACCCGTGGTTGTTGTTTCGAACATCCGTGCAATGTCTTAAGTGAGACCGAGACCGATAGTCTAGATCTTAGGACGACACGATGCAACGACACATGCACAACATTTCCTTCAATAAAACCAGGGGCACAATCTGAGCTTGACCTTTTTGCTTTACTGTCAGTCCCGAGCCATTGATCCAAGAAAGAAGCCTTACAACTTCCCGAAGCAAGTTGACTCAACCCAAACCTCAAGACATGGATGTTAAGATTTGAAATCGAAGGACTCAAGATGGTCTGTGAATAACCGGGAAATCAAATCATGACTCATAATCATGGTGCAAGACATCCGTGACCGTCTTCCTAAGGGGTCCAAGAGAACCTCCAACGACTGGAAAAAGCCCAGAAATGGCCGCAGCTTTGGCCAAGATCTCTGAGCTGGAGGAGTCTATCATGGAAGGATTCAAACTCATATGCTTTGGAAATTCCATTGACACGAGAGATGTGGAGATGCACCACTGGGACGTCGAAAAGGACCACCTCACTCCAGAAGGCGAAAAGGTCTACCCCGAGAAAGCCAAAACACCATTTACCAACAACAATGCAAAAGCCACCCCCGGCTCCACAAATCAACCCCAACTTCTCAACCAAAGACATCATGTCAGCCAAAGCCAAACCAACCACCACCATAATCCAAATCAACCGGCCCAAAGACCAATCAAGAAAATTCTCCCAATTCCCCGCACCTCTGTCCTCGGTCTATGAAGAGCTTCTCATGGCCGGTCTTCTTAAACCACTCTCTCCAACTCCTTTACCTCAAAAGCTCCCAGCTTACCACAATCCAAATGCCTTCTGTGCCTTCCATCAAGTGCCCGGTCATGCTACCAACAATTGTCAACGCCTCTGTCACAAGATCCAGGATCTCATTGATGATAAGACCATCTCTCTTTTTCCATCAGAATCCAACACTCCTCAACAAAAACAAGATCTCAGTGTCAATCAAATCAGCCTCACTTCCACTAAAAATGCCCCTTCGAGCTTCACCATCAATGATCCCAACCAAACTGAACCAGTCAACGAAGTCACAACCCAAATCAACCGCCCTCAAAGTCGACGAAGAAAATTTTCCCAACTCTCTGCACCTTTGCCCTTGGTCTATAAGGAACTTCTCATGGCTGGTTTTCTCAAACCACTTCAACCAACCCCACCTCCACAAAGTCCTCCACGTTCCTACAACCCAAATACCTTCTGCATCTACCACCAAATACCCGGTCACCCTACCGAGAGATGCCAACGCCTTCGTCACGAAATACAAGATCTCATTGACAACGGATCCATCTCTGCTCCACTGGCGAAACTGAATACCTCGCCAAATCAATGAATCATCGATGGCCATGCAGTAGTTCAACCTTCCATGAGTCTTGGAAGTCTTCAAGTGTCGAGTCAAATTTTCACTTCAAATTGAGTCAGCTTGTGTTCCGAGTCTGTTTATGTTTTTGTTTTCCTCGTCTATGTGTTTTCATGTTGGAGTCTGTAATGTCTTATTGTTATTGTCAAAAAAAAAAAAAAAATTCAAAAAGAGAGTCAATCTTTGTAGTCCTGAACTACGCGCGACCTGATTCCTTGCAAAGGGATACGTAGGCAACCCTTCGCGGTTCGGTCGTAACTATCAAAAATCAATGTTGTCCCCCGTTGTGTTAAAATTGTCAATCATAAACTTGGATTTTTGTAATAATACCTCAACTTGGAATTGTTTTCCACCATCATTTGAGAAACATGATAATCACTTCAAAACACGAGATGGATTTGGATTGAACTCTCGCCCCGTACAAGGAGGATTTTCAATGGACCATTCCCCAGCGCCATCAAGAAGCAATGCTTTGACACAGAAAAAGCCTGCTTGGTCGAAAACCCGTAAGGGCGGTCTAGGCAAAAGTTAAGGCAAAAAGCTCGCTAGATCAAACTTCAAAATGAGATCTAGGCAAAAGTTAGAACAAGCATGAGTTCTCCACATCAAGTTGCACAATTCAAAATGAAGAAAGGCATTCTTTGTTTGATTCCCCACATAAATATCCATTGCAAAGCCCTTTTGAGCCTGAATCAATTTCCTTGAAAAAGAACCCAGCTAGGCAACTATCCCCCACACTGGGGTGAAACAAGAAATATGAAAGTGTCAAACACATGACAGCCAGCATAATGAAAGTGCCAAGGATATAAGCGCTTGAAGATTCAAAGTATCACAAGAATGAAAGTGCCAAACTCATAGGCTTGTCAAATACATGGGTGCAACAAGATGAAGAACACTGAAGAAATTTGAAACGAATGAAAGGAAGTGCTCATTTAAAGCAAGAAGAAGCACATGAAAGCACCCATCAGAAGCAAAAATGGCACAAAAAGTCCAAGATAGCTGCTAGCTCAAATAACCCCGAGGAAAAATGAGATGTTTTGAGCCTATAATCCTTCCTTTGTTAAGCCCATAACCTTGGCCCCATCATAACCTAGATAAAAGTCCTTTCAGATTGGAAAGTGCAACTTGATAGTGAGAATTCAAGTCAAAAGGGAACAGTCTAATCTCCCTTGAAAAAGTCAAAGCATTGTGCAAACACTGGCGTCATGCAAAGCAAAAATCCAAACTGGGGCATATCAACGAGTCTTCATCAGCAGCCCTCTAAACTTGGGCATTTTGAAGGAAAATCAATGAGGCATCATCAGCAATCTGGGGCATGGGTTCACGACAAGAAATCTTGTGTTTTATTGTAGATTTGAATGAACATCACTTGACGGAGTAAAACAATCACAAAATCAAAATCTAATTTTATCATGACATCAATGGTGAAGCATGGTTGCCATCTTTCATAAACTTTGGGTCAGCATAGTCTTCCATACCCTTCGAGTTGACATGTTCTTCCGTATCAACCTTTGCTCACTCGGGACACCCCAATCAAGCCATTCACATAGTTGCTCATATCCGTCATGTCAACCTGGTCAATCAAATTCCCCAAGCCTTGTCTGTCACAATCCACCCCCTTGTCAAAAAGGTCGATCAAATTCCTTGGCCTTGTCTGTCTTATCAATGTCCATCCTTTTGTCAAAAAGGCCGATCAAATTCCTTGGCCTTGTCGGTCTCATCAATGTCCACCCCCTTGTCAAAAAGGCCGATCAAATTCCTTGGCCTTGTTGGTCTCATCAATGTCCATCCTTTTGTCCAAAAGGCCGATCAAATTCCTCGGCCTTGTAAAAATCCACCTCTTTGTCAAACAGTCAATCATGTAGTCTTAATCTTGTCTATCCTTGACTCGTGGAAACGATTTCAATGCATCAAAGAACCCGTGTTTGGGTACATGGTCAATTGGTTGTCAAAACCATCAGCAGAGCCGAGAAAGAAAATCAGAATTGAGGATCATCATCTATGGGGCATGTCAGCCTAATGCCATTTCTGGGGGAAGCATACACCCAAATCCAGGACTGGGGCATAGAAGCCTAAAAGCCTCAAACCAATCCAAAACCCAAGTTTTGCTAAGCTCCAACCCAAACCTTGGCCTCAAGGGAAAGACAGTAAAGCAAAAGAGCCACCCATTGAGCCTCCTACTTTTTAAAAGAAGGAATGTTGTCGTTGTTGTCGTCGAGTGTCGATGCACGAGTTGCATGCAATCGTCCTGCGGGACAGTTTTCAATCAATCGTCCTCAATCGTCCTGAGGGACAACTTTTAAATCAATCGTCCTGAGGGACAACTTTTAAATCAATGGTCCTAAGGGACAACTTTTAAGTCAATCGTCCTGAGGGACAAGTTTTAAATCAATCAATCGTCCTGAGGGACAGTTTTCAACCAATCATCCTGAGGGACAAGTTTTAAATCAATCAATCGTCCCGAGGGACAGTTTTCAACCAATCATCCTGAGGGACAACTTTTTCAATCAATTTCAAGACCAGAAATGGTCACCTTTTCAAAATTAATTTCAAGACCAGAAATGGTCACCTTTTCAAAATTAATTTCAAGACCAGAAATGGTCACCTTTTCAAAATTAATTTCAAGACCAGAAATGGTCACCTTTTTCAAAATTAATTTCAAAACCAGCATGGTCAAGTCATTTGGGATAATCATTGAAAAGCCGCCTAGCTGGTGCATTCAATCAATCAATCATTTATTGTGTACATCAATCATGTCAAGTTGTTTGAGTATATTTGTTTAACCAGTTAGTGCATTTAATCAGTTGTTCTGAGAATTTGTTGTTGATGAACCATTGTGCCGCTAAGACCATCACATTTATGTGTTTGGTTCAATAGCGTATTGATTGCCTCTTTGCTCAGTAAGCAATCACATTTCCTCGATTGTCTCGTTGCTCAGTAGACAATCATCTTATCATTGGTTATCTTGTTGCTCAAGGGATAGCCCCATTAAATTTAGCATCCCGTTGTTGTTCGAGGGTAGCTACACTCAATCACAATCACAATCACAAGCAATCACACAATCACAATCACAATCACAATCACAATCAACAATCACAATCACAATCACAATCATAGTCACCATCATTTGCTTTTAGTGTTTCGACTCGGGAAGGCTTGACGATTCACGTAAAATCATAATTCATTTGTTTGGCGTTTCACGACCGGGAAGCATAATTCGTTGATTCGCATAATTGTTTGGCATTTTCACGACCGGGAAGGCTCGTTGATTTGCATAATTCGTTTGTTTGGCGTTTCACGACCGGGAAGGCTCGTTGATTCGCATGTTTGTTTGGCATTTCACGACCGGGAAGGCTCGTTGATTTGCATAATTCGTTTGTTTGGCGTTTCACGACCGGGAAGGCTCGTTGATTCGCATGTTTGTTTGGCATTTCACGACCGGGAAGGCTCGTTGATTTGCATAATTCGTTTGTTTGGCGTTTCACGACCGGGAAGGCTCGTTGATTCGCATAATTGTTTGGCATTTCACGACCGGGAAGGCTCGTTGATTTGAATAATTCATTTGTTTGGCGTTTCACGACCGGGAAGGCTCGTTGATTCGCATAATTGTTTGGCATTTCACGACCCGGGAAGGCTCGTTGATTTGCATAATTCATTTGTTTGGCGTTTCACGACCCGGGAAGGCTCGTTGATTCGCATAATTGTTTGGCATTTCACGACGGGAAGGCTCGTTGATTTGCATAATTCGTTTGTTTGGTGTTTCACGACCCGGGAAGGCTCGTCGATTCGCATTATATCAATCGTCTTGAGGGACAAAACTTTTTAAATCAATCGTCCTGAGGGACAAAACTTTTTAAATCAATCGTCCTGAGGGACAAAACTTTTTAAATCAATCGTCCTGAGGGACCAAACTTTTTAATCAATCGTCCTGAGGGACAGGAGAACCCGTTGCATTTGTTTGCATATGCCCCCAGGAACTACGCCGGTCTGATCCCTACAATGGGGTACGTAGGCAGCCTGAGTGGCACGACCGATTTATCTTTAAAAGTTTTCCTTTGTGACTTGAGATGTATCGCGGGGAATGAGTCGGGTTGTCTATGTCTTGGACGTCACTCATACCAAATCAATGGCATCGAGTCCCGTCCAAGAGGGGCAATTGTAGACACCCCGATTTTGAACCCAGGATGCGCTCGAGCATTTCCGATGATGAAACGGACCAATCATGATTACCTGGAACTTGTGAGAATGACTTGAAATCAGCCAAACACCACCCCAAACAATCAAAATATCCCAAACCAACCCAAGCACTGTTGAACCAAGCCAAGCCAGCAAATTGCCATCAAGAGCCTTGAGCGCTCAATCCTGAGGCTTTGAGCGCTCAACCCTGAGAAAGCACCTTGAGCACTCAAGCCCACGGCTTTGAGCGCTCAACTCTGATCCAGTCAGCAACTTGCAGAGTATCTAATCATGAGATTTTCTGCATGGGAGCGTCTGGGGATGATTTTATACGATCTCTATACGTACAATGTACTCCACTAACTCCAAAAATACACCCAAAAATACTCCTAAATACAAAACCCACTCTTTCTCTCTCCTCTCTTCCCTCCCACTCACTCTATAAAAACCATCTAACACCCCTAGTTTTGGAGGTTACGAACTCACACACTCCAGCTCCCAAATCCACCAGAAAATCGATCATCTCTCTCTCTCTCTACAAAACTACTCTTTCATCATCAAAACCACTAGCAAAACCACTCTACAAATCCAGAAATTCAGTTCTTGATCATCAACCAACCATACACATTGTCTAATTCGTCCAGAATATAAACCAAAACATCCATAATCATCCATCCCCAAGCCCAGAATCAAGTTCAAACTACAAGCATTTCCAAAAGGTAGTAAAACATGTGATGAACTCACTGTTTTGGTTCATCTGAGGAAGACCAGTGAGTTCAAGCAAGTTCATTGTACTTGCATTGAACTCAAAAAGGTCTAAAAATTGTTCAGAAAGAGTTTTCAAATCTGCAGTTACAGCGGGGGTTGAGCGCTCAAACCTCAAGCTTTGAGCGCTCAAACCCAGTTCTGAACAATTTTTGTTTTGCAAATTTTTGAGTTTTCTTTTGGATTTTGATCATTATTTAATAGTTACCTGTGTTCATGTAACTCTCAAAACAGCTTATTCTCATCTCAAAATCACAATCACGAACATTGGTTAACTATTTTATGATGATCAAAAATCAAAATCGTTGCAAATCTCACCTTTGAGCACAAAATGGTGACTGAAATCATATTCATTTGTTTCTATTTAAAGTCTTGAAGGTCCTGAGAATCATCAATCGCCCTTTTTAAGTCATAAATTAGAAAACCAGATTATGGCTTGAGCGCTCAAGGTCATTAACTTGAGCGCTCAAGCTGTTCTTGAGCAATTTGTTGATTGTTAGCTGTTTCGATGATGGATCTTGGTTCAGTATATTTCTGGTGTGTGTGAGTTGTTATTTCTGTGCTGGAACCTGGATCCCACTCTCGCTCCTTCATTTTCAAACACTTCTTTGTTAATTTGTGGTGATTATACTCTTTTCATCATTCTTTAAGAGATCAATCTGTCTGTTCTTATTTGTTTCTTATAGAAAAATGTTTGATAAACGTTTGATCTCATAAAGAAGCTGTGAAAAAGGTGTAATCTCACAGAAGCTAAGAACTGCCTTGAGCGCTCAATCTATGAGCTTTGAGCGCTCAAGCTGGTTTGAAGGAGTTGAGCGCTCAAGCCTTTGTCTTTGAGCGCTCAATCCCTATTCTGGGATCCAGATTGTAAAACAGCTTGTTTGGGCCTCATGTTTGTACTTTCTGGGATTGTTGTACAGCTTCTGTAATTTCTCATCTCTTGTAAATATTTGTAATAATTTTATTTGTTATCATCATCATCATTCATGTAAAATCATCAAGCACAAGCATTCACTTTAGGTATACATTTCTATGATTTTATTGTTTATGTGATTCCCGTTCCCGATCTCCGTATTTTGTGAACAAATTGAATTTTGAATATTTCTAAAAATCCCGCGAAACATCGAGTAGAGACCGGTTCGCGGACCGGGCAAGAGGGGTGCCGTAAAACCCTTCCCCTCTCGTAACCAAACCCCCGAATCCGAGAAACCTTTGGTTTTAACAAGATCAGTGAAATCTTTTTAAATGGGCAAGCGAGTCATGTTTTTATCGGTTTCTCGGGTTCGGACCTCAAATCCGGGTGGCGACTCTAACAATCACAATCTTTTCGAAACGCGAATCGCATCGGATTCCGGTGGGCCGTCCACACTGTGTCGCCGGAAATGTTATTAAAATGTTATTCTATGCAATTAAGTTCGCAGACAACAAAAAAATTAATACATCTATATCTTTGCCAACGTTCTCGAGTCATATAATTTTTTCCAATAAAAGTTATGATTCTGCATGCTCGTTATGGCTAGTAGCTATAATTGAGACAGACCAAAAAAGGAGAAAAACCGACCTGAGTGGGGAAATAACGGATGACAGTAGCCATGTTCCCTCTCCACAATGATCCAAACCCTTCCTCTTTAATTGTTCGCCCGAAGCAATCTCCAATACCCTTGTAGGGCTCAGAAAGTCGACCAGATTTAATCATCTCATCCTGGTTTTGGATCAAAAGCTTCACACGCTCAATCGGAGCAGCAACAGTTTTGGACACAGCAGCTGAAACTCCACCCATAAGAAAATCAATGGCAAAGGCAGCCGGGCCTTTCTCAGAGGGAGCTTGGACAAACACAGGTGAAGCATTTGCAGCGACCAACAAGTCATTGGTAGCTCCACATGTTTGGGTCATGTGATACTGAAGCGCAACATTGGAGTAATTCCCATACAAGAACTGTCGTCTCTGGTAAAGAGTAGGCTTCTGATAGTTCCCATAGCGCATTTGAGCATTGGAACTCAGATGTAGCTGGCCAGCTACCTTCTGAATGACAGTTGGGTGCTGATACTCATCAGCCATTATGCCTTGCAAATCAGAACTCTTGCAGTTCTCATGCAAAGCATAAGGTTAGTAAAAGCATCTACTTGAGCAAAATAGAGCCTGAGAGCTCTTAGATATAATCACATTTCTCCTGGAACAGCACTACACCTAGCTAGACTAGGAAAAGTAGTTTATCCTATGTAGCACCGACACGGAAACACGACACCGCACAGACACGACACCGACACTCTGACACGTAAATCTCAAAAAATTGGAGGACACAACACGTTGGGGATACGTGTTAAAAAATATTAATTAAATCTCAAAAAAGACTATATATAAATATGTAATACCATATGTACCTTAGAATATTATTTATTCTCACATCATTCACAAAAATATTGCAACAAAAAGCTTTTCACCATCAACGTGTCTCCATAATTAATAAACCATCATTTATAATACAAAAAACCAAGACTTTTCTAGGCTTTTTAACAAGTGTCTACTAGTTTGTTTAACACCCAGTCATTAATTTGTCACTTATATTAATTTGTGGGACCGCACACTGGTAGTGTGTGTGAGCATTACATATTTATGTAAGTGTTTGTGTATTTGGGACTCGGGAACCCTACTGCCGAAGGAGGTCAGCAGGGTCTGCCGACCTCCATCCGGCCTTCCAAATGTGTTTCAAACAACCCAAATTTGAGGGGTTAAATTATCGGTTAAAATATTGAGGGGGTGCCGAATGATGTTTTGGGTACTTCAACCCGATAATTTAAATATGGGCCGTCCAAAACATGTTCGGATGTTTGGATGGCCGGATGGAAGGTCGACATGCCCTACTGCCGTTGGGAGGTCAGTAGGGCTCTGAATTCGTGTATTTGGGTGTGTAGTTTGGGTGTTGTCCTAGACTTTTTGTACTGTAGAACTTATTATTAGTTGCGTCTTCCTGGCACACAATAGGCAAACAAAAAAAATATTCCAGTGCATTTTTTACATTTTTCAATACGTTTATACCTACTTTTATACTCCATTCGTCCCAATTTTATGGTCCCAATAAATAGCACTTTTTCATTTCACTACTACAAAAAAGCATAAAGATCCCGGTCCTTTGGTGTGATCTTTCACTTTTAATCTCGGTCGAAAACCGTGATCTAACCTAGTGTGATTGAAAGTTCCCATCTTTCAATCACAGTTCTAGAAAGTGAGGAAAACTCATGAAAAACTGTGATTAAAAAAAAAAAAAAACTGTGATCTTTTGACAATATAACATCTCAGTTTTGCCTAAAAACCGTGATTGTTTACAGAGAAAAGATCTTAGTTTTTAGTAAAATCATGATTAAAAAATGGAAAAAACTGTGATGAAAAAAAATTTCTTGTTGATATAGGCGTCCAAAAATTGTCTTACTTCAAATCTTTTTTTTTTTTTTTGATCGGCAGCAAAATTTTATTAAAACTCGACTAAGGGTACATGGAGGATAAGAGGCCACAACCAAACACATGTGTAAGGTGTAGGCAAAAATCCAGCGAAGTGCTGGAAACGGAAAGGGAAAAGGAAAAGGGAAAAGGGAGAAGAGAAAAAAGATCGATCCCCAAAGCAAACCCAAATCAGCCAATGATAAGAAGCAAAACACCCCTGGAGCTATTATCCATCACCTTCAAAAGCAAACCCAAAAACATAAGCATCAGTTCCAAACGAACAGATGGCAACATCAACATGTAGCAGCATCAAAGAGGCAAAATTAGCTCCAATTGTATCACATTCAATCATCAAGGAGTAGCAGTTCCAGAAAGCTCAATAGAGTGAGGCATCATTCCACTAGAAAGCTCCACCATCCAGCCTCCTAGCATCACCCACATCGAGACAGAAGCAACAATAGCAATACTAAAGGAAGCATTTCCACTAAAAAAACTCCAACTTCCAGCCTCCTAGCATCCCCACATCAAGACAGCAGCAACATTAGCATTACTAATCAGCCTACTAGCATTAGACTCACTACACAGCATACTCCTACTATGGACCAAATTTCCTTTAGAAGCACCACATCAAATGAAAGGGCAACATAACAACAGTATCCACATCAGCAGAGAAACAAGCAGAAAGGGCAGTAGCAGAAGCAACCAGTAGCTAACAGAATCAACAAGTAAATAGCATAAACAAGCCATAACAGAATCAATAAGCAACCTTCAAATCTTGTTTCCATCCAGATTTGATCCTTTGACCTCTTAAACAAGATAACCAACACCTATCCACCCCACCAATTATGCATTTTGTTATGTTGTTGAACTATTTAATATATATAATAGTTTTTGTAGGTCTTTCACTTGCCCATATTAGTTTCTTGAACATTGACTATGATTTTGTAGGTTTTATGTACTCTTATAGTTTCCAAGCTTGGTTGAGAAACTTTAATTTTTGGTTACAACGATATTATTTATTTTTTTGTTAAGCACCTATTCTATGAGTTTCTGACAACAATGTTTTTTTTTTTGGTTTAAAAGAGATGTCCCATATTCCAATTTAGTAAAATTTCCTTCCATCAAAAGATCTAAATCTCTCCTCTCTTTCTTAGCATAATTATGATCCTCCAACACAATAATTTTCATCAAATTGAAACTTTTCTCCCTATAAAATTTTACTCCCAACCGTTCTCTAATATCCATAACATTTTGAGCTTTCTTTAACAAGACAAAAAAATAAGAAAGATCTCAGTTTTTGTAAAAACGTGATAAAAAAATTAGAGTTAGATTTTTTTATCACGGTTAAGTAAATAAACCGAGATGAAATACAGCTTTATCTCGATCATCTATAAAACGTGATTAAAAATAAAAGTGAAATGATCTTATCTTACTTACAATCACACTTTTTAAATGACTGAGATTAAAACTCTTACTTACAATCACACTTTTTAAATGACTGAGATTAAAGCTTAATTTTATTTCTATTTTCAATCACGTTTTATAGATGACCGAGATTAAAACTGTCTTTCATCTCGGTTATGTACTTAACCATGATAAAAAAATCTAACTCTTATTTTTTTTATCACGTTTTTACAAAAACTGAGATCTTTCTTATTTTTGAAGCGTGACCTTTAAACCTTTTTGTAATAGTGTTTCCCAAAAAGATTATCAATCCCAATTTGATTTTAATGTGAAAAAAATGATGAATTTATTTTTTTACCCTTACTTTTTGAAAGTAAGTATATGTAATGATAATGTTTTGAAAGATAAATAAGGAAAGAAAAATTATGGCACGTGTGATGATTACGTTTCCCCAATAAGTTTTAATCCTCAAAAGGGACCAAAAAGTTGGGACGGAAAAAATACATTTTTCATACATTTTAACACACTTTTTCAACTTTTATGTAAGTCTACTGGGCATGTGTTAGCATTTTCCTTATTGGTTTGCAAACACAAACAGAAAGGGTCTCATGTCATAGTCCGAGAGCTTTACATTTTGGTGATGTAGGATAGAGATTAGAGGCTATGATGTGCAAGATCAGTTGATGTGATTAAAAAAAGAAGTATATCCAATCCACGTTTTGAATTGCCATATTAAAGTTAGTTTGTGAGAGGGACAAATTAACACCATTGGATATGGAAAATGAAGGTTGGGATTCAATCTCAAGCAGGGAAGGAGTCAGAAATTTCAGTATTCAGGAGCAAATATTTTTTCTAGAACACTTTACAGAGACGAGCCTATATAATTCATAAAATAAAAAAAATATTTATATATAAAACTAGAGGTTTTATTTTTTTCTTGCAGGGGCAATTGCCCTTATAGCCCCCTCTGGCTCCATCCCTAATCTCAAGGGAACTCACCCTAATGAACAAACTGATATACATGGCTCTTAGCCCAGATGCACTCCTTGACTTTCAATGTAGAGGTGGATTCGAATCTATGAAAACACTTTGAACTATATATTTATTTGTTGAGAAAAACTTATTTATGGCTCATCCGTAAATAAGTCAAATGCAGCACCCAATGATTCTTCTCCAAGTCAGTTAAAGTGGACCCAGAGAGGACAAAGGATAGCGTAGCTATTGCTACCTAGGCACCCTGTTTGGATGAGGGAGTAGGCACCCGGATATGTAATCCCGGGCCCACCCTAATACCTCATTTGGGTGGCAAAATGTGCCCTGAATTTGGAACACTGTTGGGAGTATATATCGGGTTGCAGCTGGATTTGCCAATGAAAGGCTTGACCCTGTCGTTGGCTAACCAGGGTCGATTTGGGTTTTTCTCTGCCATTTCTACCCCTCCATATCCAGGTGATTTGGGTTTTTCTCTGCGTACGATCCATTTTTCTGTGGGTTTCAACAGAGAAGAGAGAGAGGCGACGAAGAATTCGATCGGTTTGCTCATCTTCATCAACTCGATTTCAACCTATTTTAGGTATGAAAACAAACCATTTTCGATCTGTTTGAAGTTGTTTCTTCGAAACCCATGTGGGTTGTGATTCGAAAAACTAGTTTTTTGGATCGATTGGAGGTGTTGGACTTGATTTTGTGCCCTAATTGAAGTTGTTTGTTAGAAACCCATGGGGATTGTGATTCGAAAACCCAGTGTTTAGGATCAATTGGGGAAAAATTTCAAAATAACCCCTGACCTTTTCACTCAATGTCACAGAGACACCTGAGCTTTGTAAAATACAAACGCCCCCGACCTTTGGCCTCCGTTACCAATTAAACCCCCACCCCCATTTTCCGTCCAAAAACTAACGGAAAAGCTGATGTGGCTTTTATTTGGATACTTTGAGACACCTGGGCTAATATTTGGCAATGACATGGACGTTCTAGCAAAATTTGGTGTCAAACACAATTACAAACCCTGTTTCTCTCTTTACTCATCTTCTCCATCTCATCATTCAGGCGAACCCTAGCACCCACCACCACTGCAGTCCACATTTGTCGGCTGTAATCAAGTCGAGATTGTACTCAACACTGTCAATTACCACCAAAATAATAGAAACCAAAATTGAGGGACAGCGTGATTCCCACAAAATTAAGTAAGCGATACATGATGAAAGAAAACCATATATAAAAAACACACAAATAAAGATGGATTTACGGCAAAGAAATCAAAACCCACTTGATTTGTTCGTTGATTGACGCTTCACAGTCATCGGAATACTTTGCCGCGCAAACAACCACTAACCCGTTTCCGCCCTTCGATTGTGAAGATCCAAAGGGAATCCGATTGTCAACCTGGGTGTTCAAGAGACCGAAAGGCCGGCGAGAGAGAGAGAGAGAGAGAGAGAGAGAGAGAGAGAGAGAGAGAGAGAGAGAGAGAGAGTAGCCGTGTGCCCGGCGAGAGAGAGAGAGAGAGAGAGAGAGTAGCCGTGTGCCCGGCGACCGGAAGGCAAAAGGATTTAGTTGTCGGCGGCATGGGGGTTGAGCGCTGATGTTTGGAGAAGAGAGAGAGAGAGAGTGTAGGGCCCAGTGCTGAGTTGGCATGCCAAATATTATCCTCAAACTTAAGTTTTATGCCAGGCAAGTGCCACATCAGCTTTTCCGTTAGTTTTTGGACGGAAAATGGGGGTGGGGGTTTAATTGGTAACGGAGGGCAAAGGTCAGGGGGGCGTTTGTATTTTACAAAGCTCAGGTGTCTCTGTGACATTGAGTGAAAAGGTCAGGGGTTATTTTGAAATTTTCCCATCAATTGGGGGTTTTGGACTTCATTTTGTGCCCTAATTGATGTTGTTTGTTACAAACCCATATGGGGGTTGAGATTCGAAAACCCAGTCTATTTAGATCTGATTGGTGGTTTTGGAGTTTATTTTTGCCGCAAATGATGTTGTTTGTTCGAAACTCACAGAAAAATGATTACAAAACCCAGTTTATTGGATCTGATTTGGGGTTTGAGTCTGATTTTTTGCCCTAAATGATGGTGGGTAATGATCTGCCCTAATTTATTCAATATACAGTGCGCTTCTAATTTGTGCCCTAAATGATGGTGGTTTGAGTGTGTTCTGCTCTAATTTGGGGCATTTTTAGTTGGCCTAATATGTCATTGTGATTCGATTTTTAAGGTGTGAATCATGTTTTGTAATTATTTATTTTTTATGGGATTGATTGTTTGCATGCATTTGTTTTTAGTGATTGCCCTAATTTCTTAGTAAGGTTAAAATCGACAAATGTTTGGCCTTATTTGCTGAATTTAAATCGATTTGGGTTACCCCGCCTAATTTCGTAAGATGTTGTTTTCGAAACAGATGGCAAGACCTAACGAACCGTGAACGAAGGAAGAAGGCAAAACGTAATGCTTTGATAGCAATCGTATGTTTCAAGTTAATTAAGAACTTGATGGACGAAAGGATTCAACGAAGGCCCTGTCTTCGTTCGAACCCTAATGTCTACCAAAACCAAGTAGATGCCCTTAATAGGTTAGTACGTGGTGATGACAAAAATTGCCACGACCAATTGAGGGTAAATAGGCATACATTCATGAGGTTGTGTCATTTACTAGGGGAACAAGGCTTACAAAACTCTAGGAACGTCACAGTCGTTGAGAAAATTGCTATTTTCTTGCGGATCCTCGCGCACCATAACAAGAATAGGCCAACGAAGTTCCATTTCGTGCCGTCCGGGGAAACAATTAGTAGGCATTTCAACGCAGTTTTGTTGGCGGTCTTGCGACTATACAATCAATTGTGGTATCATCCCCAACCGTTCCCGCTAATCAGCCGGATAGTAGGTGGAAGTGGTTTGAGGTAAACTCACTTACCTAATTGCATATAAATGTTTCCACTTCACTTTCTACCTTATTTTGAACATATTAGTACTAAAATTTTTGCGTAACAGAATTGCCTAGGGGCTTTAGACGGTACCTTTGTACCTGCATGCCAGCAGCGGAAGACAGGGTCAAGGAAGGGTGACACGCAACAAATGTCTTAAGAGTTTGTAGTCGAAACCTAAGATTCATATACGCGTTGTCTGGTTGGGAAGGATCTGCCACAGACTCGAGAGTTCTTCGTAACGCGTTGATATGGGTTGAGAATTCCACAGGGTACGTCATTATAATAACTTTGATTTACATAACATAATACCTCCACACTTTTTCCAACGTAAACACATAGAAGTCAATGCGTTTTGTAGGTCGTTACTACCTCGTCGATGCCGGTTACACAAATGGGTCGGGATTGTTAGCCCCATATAGGGGTCAACAATAATACATTGACATTTGGAGGCAAGATCACCAACCCCAAAGCCGGGAGGAGTATTTCAACATTCAGCACTCAAGCGCTCGAAATGTGATTGAGAGATGTTTCGGGGTGTTGAAGATGAGATTTGCAATATTGCGATCTTGTTCTTACTATCCCATTAGAACCCAATGTCGCATAATCACAACCTGTTGCCTTCTCCACAACCTTATCAAGCGTGAAATGGAAGTTGATCCCATTGAACAACAATACACTGCTTGGGAACAGGCCAATGTGCATATAGTCCCACCAGATGAGTACATTGACACCATCGAGCCAACCAACCAATGGACCCGAATGAGAGATAACTTGGCAACTCAAATGTACAACCATTGGTTAGCTAATAGGCCGACTGGGAAGTAGTTATAAGTTTGATCATTTTAATGACTATTGTGGTGTAATCTTATTCATAGACATGTTATCCATGTCATGACTATTGTGTGTGGATTTTATGCCGTTCTATTTAATTACTTATTCGATTATGTGATATTTGTTACTAAAGTTTGTTTTGGTTACGTTTTTCTTCGATAAATGAGCAACAAAAATAAACATCAAAAAATTTTGGTTTATTTAAGCTGATAATGTCCAATCAATTATATTTTTGAGCTCAAGACAAGAGCTGTAGAAAAGACACGGCAGCCTTGGGGCAGCAGGCCCCGTGTCCAGCCAAAAGTGGGGGACCTTTGTCGTCGTTTGCCCATTCTTTTACTGGGGACGGGTTAAATCGATTACAGGATTAATAAAAACGTGAGCAATTTTTCAGTACCAAAAGCGCTACGTGGTACCCTCGGCGCATTTAGGCCGTCCATTTTGGCTTCGGGCGGTCCGGATTTGGAGAGAAAAAAAAGACGGGGACCACTTGAACATATTTTAAAGAAAATGGATGGGAAAAAGGGAGTAGCCGGTTGCGCACTTGTCGTATACTTCTTCGATATGTTCTAGGCTTTAAGCAGATCAATCAAACACACTTCTTGGCAAATTTTGCCGGTTGCTGACTCTTCAGGGCCTCCACCTCGGCCATCAAAATGGCCACTTGGGCCCCCAGCGACAAAGGAGGAGGGGGAGGGAGCGGGGTTCCCTGCCTGTTGGGGGTTGCCAAGTCGTCCAGCACGCTGTGAGCTCCGGCGGCTCGTGTCGGCGGCATTGGGGACGGTGACTCCTCCTCGGCCGACCACGGAGGCGACTGTAGTCCCAAGTCTATTGCCGTACCTTAGGTCAAAAGTTGCGCCACCGGCCGCGTCCGTCAAAAGCGTCGAGGCCTAGAGTTAAATCTTGCGAAGGATCCGACATCTGGGGGTCCCACGGGTGGGGTTGGGAGAAGGCTAACCACCAAGTCTGGGAAAGCGATCGAATGTTCCCCAGCGGAGTCGCCAATTGTGGGGCTAGCTTCCCCGATGCACCTGTTTGAACCTTTTGGAACGGGCTGAGAGGGGTGACGGACGGGGCAGGAGGTTTGAAATATGGAGGATCCGCCTGGGAATATGGCCTGCATAAGTAACACCCGTGTCAGCGCCTTGCCCGGACGGTGGTGGTCCGGGAAGGTGCTCCAACGGTCTAGTAAGTCACCGGTGATAGAGTATGGACGGAAAAATCAGGAGCTTCTTTAGAAAGAAAAGAGAGAGAGTCCTTTTTACCTGGTGGGGGGCTTCTTTTTATAGGAGAAGGGAAGCTTCTGGTCTACGCTACCCCTCTTCCCCACGCGCCGTCCCATCCCGACTGAGCACATGTGGCTGTCATGATTTTTTCGCCGGGTCGCCGACGTCATCAAAATACCCAACAACTCTTGGATACCCACCGGTCCGTCGGGCGGACCGCCAGGGGCCTCAAGCGCAACGTCCTGACGCCACACGACACTATTCCTGTCCTACCTGTCATTCGTCAAATCACCATCCCCCCTTTGCCAGGATGGCTTCAAGGGTCCTCGGCGGGACCGTATCCCTCGGCTTAGCAACCCTGGCCCTCGGATGGCCGTTCGTGCGAGGCCCTCTTTCCCTCCTGGCAGGCGGCTTCGAGGGCAGCCGGTTAGTCTCAGGCCTGGTCGGGGTATCCGTGCGGCAATAGTTCTTCGGCGAAAGGGCACCGACGAATAATCGTGGCTTCCGGATAGCCTCAGGGCCACGTCCAGCTCAGCCGAAGAGGTTCCTGCTGGAGCAACGTCCGGTGGAGCTAAGGCCCAATCCATCCGGGGGCCTCCGACACCGAGCGGTTCAACACCGCTAGGAGTCGAAGGGGATCGGGTCCGCTGAGACCCTGCTGACCTTTCCGGCCCATGTGGACCTCGGCTACTACAGTGTACATCTAAAAAATACGAAAATAATGATCCTATTTTATCGTAATTCTATGATTGTGTGTAAAATATCTTTTTTTTTTTTTTGGTACATAGGAAATGTAGATAACAGAAATAGGAAATTACAGCCTTTCAAAGGACACCCCCCTCATATCAGCTTCCAGGAGGGGGATGATATCAATTGGAGGAGAGATATGGGAAACCCATTTGTGATTCTGCTTCACTCCAATGGTTAGCTAGCTTGTCCGCAACCTGATTTCCTCCATGGTATATGTGGCTCAAGGAGCAACCTGTGGCAGCAAGGAGTGCCTTGCACTCTTGGATGAGGACCTTGTGAGGGAAGTGGGCGGGAGCCTCCCCTTTAATGAGAGCAATTGTCGTTCCCAAGTCTGATTCTACTTTGAGAGCCTCCATGTTCTGGCTTTGAACCATTTCCAAACCTCTAAAAATTCCCCACAGCTCAGCTTCAAGGCCGATGCAGTCATCGAGTCTTTCATGGAATCCAATCATCCAATGACCTCGTTCCTCTCTAAACACACCACTGAAGCCAGCAGGTCCTGGATTTCTTCTACTGCTTTCATCTGTGTTGAGCTTGAGCTTTCCTGTACCAGGGAAAATCCAAGAAATGAGTTTAACTTGACGAATCATAGTTGGGAATTTATCAATGGAGGTAACAATTTCAGAACTAAAAACCAGACACTGTCTATGAATACTAGCAGGGTCCGGATTAACATCATCAAAAACTTTTTATTTCTGGCAAGCCAGATTTTCCACAAGGTGACCAGAATAAGAGCAGCATTAGAGTAACTCCCTTTTTCAGCTCTGATATGTTTGATATTCGTCTGCAATCAAATTCTCCACTCTTCCAAATCACCCGTAAAGGGTACCTGGACATTAGGGATTGTTGACCATAAATTAGAACTAGAAGGGCAGGTAAAAAACAGGTGAAACACATCCTCACAAGCAGCATCACATCTGGGGCAAGTGTCACTAGTAGATATGTAACGCCCCACATTTTGGGAAACGTTATTTATTATTACAACCGAAATTCTTAAACAGTAATAATAATAATAATAATAATAATAATAATATAAAGTTTAATACAAATAATATAAAGTTTAATACTGCTCTTCACAGATTACAAAAAGCGAGCCGAGTAAGCTCTACGGCTCCGCAAATTCCTCGGGTTGACCTCCATCTCGGCAGCTCCTCCGGCTCCGTGTTCTCTGTAGAAGTCCTCCTGATAATCCACGTAGTGATAATCTAGCATAATACGTTGGAGTCGCGAAGCAACACCGTGAGCGTGGACGCTCAATAGATACCCTACCCCAACCTTAAACTAGCAATTCTAGAACAATATTGTAGGTGGCAGGTAAATAGTATAATCATGCATTTTCAAATATCAGAGTCAAATCAAATCAGAGTGCAGCTTTACAGAATCAGTGTCTCGTATCATTTTAAAATCATAGTGTAGTATTAATATTTCGTATCAATTTCTCATAACAACATTCTTCTTCAAATTTCAACTATGTCAACATCTCACATCTCTCGAAAGTTATTGGCCCGTTCTACCACCCCATTCTAACGGTCACCAACCTTTCCGTTCGAAGTCCCGGCCACCCACATTATTACTGACTTCCCGCAGTTTATGAGGTCCGTTCACCCCGACTCACACATTACTGAGTGAGATTTGACCACCAAATTCTCCTCGCGGAATTTGAGGCAGGACTCCAAACAGCACTACCGTATAGTTCCGTTGAGCTTTGACCACCAGTTCACCCCGGGGAACTGAGGCGGGACTCCAACAGCATTAACGTCTCAATTTTCGTCACATCATCATTTTCATTCTCATCTCTATTTCTTCTTGTAAAAACAATCGTTCATTTTCCCGAAAAACATGTTGTGTCATACCGTCTCGGGAAACGTGCACAGACCATAATTTCATAAAAAAAAATCCCCCGTTTATAATCACTTCACGATAACCGTGTTACTTTAGGTATAAAATCTCATTGGTGACTTTCTTTAGACAAATGAGATAACTAGGAGAGTCCTAGGCCGGATGGTCACACGAATGCAGTTACTGTCACCATTCCTTTCTTAGACAGCGCGAGGCTCATCTTTTTTTGACAGACCCTCAAGGGTGTTAGCCTTGGGTTATCTCACAGTCCAAGTATAGTCAAAACATTTTTGAAGTCGCTTTAAGAAAAGATCAGTCAATTACTTTCCAAAAATCAGTCGGGCATTATAACAGCGTAAATTTGAAAAATCGATTTTCATTCAGGCATTATAACTGCATAATTTTGTTTTCCAAAATTTCATCGGGCATTATAACGGTGCATTTTGATAAGTGAATCTCAAATCGTGCATAGTAATGTCTACGTGAAATTTTGAAAGTCTAATCTTTTATAAAATTGCTAATCATCCAACATAATCTCGTTTAATCATATTTAAGCACGTTTAAGAATAATAACGACATATTTAAAATGAACTAGAAAATACTAATCTAGGGTTAAGATGAAGTATCTACCTTAATTCTGATGATTAGTCGTAAGCCGATAAGCTAGTTGGATTCCGGCGGAGTAACGGCTGCTCGAACGCTTTCTAGCTAGCTTATTCTACCTTTCTAAGATCTAGGGGTGGTCGAGGGTGGTGGAGTGTGGTGGTGGAAGGTTGAGTTTCAAGAAAAACTTAAAGAACTCATGGTTTTTCTTCTTGAAGAACTAGTTTACTACAAAGGCGGTGAGGAAGGTTTTTGGTGTGAGATTGAAACAAATGAGGGGAGCTATTTATAGGAAAACCATGAAGCTCCCTCCCAACCCATTTTGGCCTCCCAAAAAAAACTTTATGTAATAGTGTTTTTAGGCTTTAAGGCTAAATAATGGGATAAGGCTACTTTCACTAGGCATAAAGCCTTGGGGTCCAAGTATGGGTTTGTAGATACGTAGGAAATGACGTATAATGTCTAGATTCATTAGGTTTAGGCGTATTTGGGTAGTTTTGGGTGCTAGTTATACACACAAAACTAGTCACAGGGTGTTATATATATATATATATATATATAGGCGTGAGCTTCCAATGGGACTTTTGGGAAGCCCTCCAATTCTCCTATTTCCCGATCAAATTTTCACAATCCGAACCGTCCAATGTGTTTAAAAGGTGTTTTTATACATCTATACATGAAAAAAAAATATCGGAAAGGGCTTGCCCTTCTATTTTATAGTAAAAGTAAACCTGATTTCTTCGGGGACCTTTAAAACACATTTTAAACACATTGGGCGGTTCAATAATGGAAAATTTGATCGGGAAATAAAGTGATGGGAAGTCCCATTATACCACGATGGAAAGAGATATATATATGCATATATCTACTTTTATAGTAAAATAACCCTATTTATTTATAGCCTTATAAGGCTAGCATTTAATAGGATATAAAGTGTTCCCCCATTAATTGGGAGATAAGTTCCCCTTTGTTGGGATAAAAAATAATTAAAGATTTTTACTGAAAAATATTTTAAGAAAATAATTAAAGAATTATTTTTTTTAAGAAAATAAATAAGTATGTTAGGAAATTCCTAGATAGCCTTAGGAGAATAAAAAAATATAACGCTTAGGAATTTAGAAGAAAAACGGCGCTGAAATGCGCAAGAACGCACGTACGGATACACGCCCGTAAAATTATACGGCGAGGGAAGCAATTTCTCTCCCCTTTCCTCCCCCAAACCAACCCCTCTGTCTCTCTCTCTCTCTCTCACTCACTCTCATTAACTCACAAAAATCCAAATTAGGAGTAGTAAAAGTAAAGTTAAAGTTAGAAGCAAAGTCAAAATTGGCCACATGGTTAATTAGGCTTTCCAAAAATGGAAAATAGGTCTAATTTAGGTATTAAATGGGGTGGTGCTAGGTATAGGGAGACAAAATAGGAGTTGGGGGATTTGTAGGACTTTCCGAACGCAATACGGTGTAGTACCCGGTGTGCACGCGTTGATTTACGCAGAAAATTAATAAAACGAATTAAATGAATTTTTATTCGAATTATTTAAACTAAATAATAAATTATTTTAATTAGCGATATTAAAAATTAAATATTCAAATTAATAAATCAAAATTTTTATTTACTAAATTTCGGGTTATTACAAGATAAACTTCTAAGCAATCTTCACTGATTCATTAGCAATTTATCATGCATACACGTCCAAAGGAAACCTTTCAGCTTTGAGGGAACCTTAAATTTCCAAATCCAATTCTAGATATCTGTCGATATGGTAAGTTGTTCCACGCCGCTATATATTTTCGTGCCAAATTGAACAAATTCAGATATAAAGAATTAGATCGGATGTGCAGTGATTATTAGTTGAAACGTCACCAGATTTTATACGAAATTATAGTCTATCACATTTCTAAGTACAATTTATACGAAATTATAATCGGATTGTTCGAGCTTAATTTGAAGTCCTGATAACGAGCTTTTTTAAGCTTGGCTTAGTTAATAGGAGATCCCAAACGAGTTTTAATTTGAGCCGATCAAACTGGGGCCAAATTGTATATTGAAAAGCAAAAGTCCAAGTGGACCAACACTTACGAAATTAAAGGCAAATTAAATCTGATTGGGCCCCACAAAACTAAAAACAAATGCTAGACCTAGGATTAGAGACAAGTGGTTGGCTTTGGTATCGAAAATGGATGCAAAGAGACCACCAAACCCATCTGATTCGGCAAAAAGGCAAGTTGGGGGCAGTCTGCTGAGGTTGGTTAGGAATAAAATTCAACTATTTTGTTTGAAACGGTGGGACTTTGGTTCAAGCACTTCTAACCGTCCGATTGAGCTGATTTTTTGTGGGGCCCTCGGAAAAATGTTTTAAGAACAATGAACGGTTCGGATCACTCGTGTGGGACCCAAAAGTGGGTCCCCGAGAGGGCTCGGTACATTTTCTGTCCCAATTCCTCTGTACCCGTAGCTTTATCCTATTTAGTTTTGCACTAGGATCCTCTCCCACAAATACTTTCTTTTACTAGCATCAACATGTTTTATCCACAGCAATTGAAAGGGATAAAATAAAATAAGTAAAATAGATTTCAAGAAAGTACTTTCTTTTCGCAACATAGGGAAATCGAGATAAATAGGTAAATATATTTTTTTCAAATTTCAAGTTATCATAGTGTTTGGAGAAATTGTTAAAACATAATTGTAGTTAAAAATTTTAGCTTATGCCAACTCAAGCCTTTTATGTGGTAGATTATATAGATATTAATTCATGTAAGATCTTGTAAAAAAAACCAATTGCAATTATGTTTCTCAAGAGAGAAATAAACTATCAAAAAAAATTTTAAAAAAGAGGTTTTTGTGCATGTACTGAACATTTGAATATCATCCATTTGAAATGGCAATGAGGAAGTAAAACAAAAAGAACTCACTATTATAGCATTTCTGTGGCAATCAGTAAATAACAACAAAGCACATAATAACAACAATAACGAAACAACTACATCTACCATGTGACACTGAAATTTAAAACAAGCATAACTACGACTCCTAGAAATCCACCTCTCCTCTTTCCAAAATTACTCAATGGTTTTTTTCAAGAAAATCAATTCTCCTGTCAATATCCATAATGTATTGACCCACCAAGGAATTTAAATCCTTCAGATCAACCATGTTCAAATGCAAGAATCCTCCGCCATTCAAGCACTGAAACATGATACGAGTCATCTCCTTGTGCCGAACTTCCTTCTGTTGTTTAACTATTTGCCCGTTTACACTTGTGACTCGTTGCGTAATGAAATCTTTCTGACTTACCATTCTTCTATGTTGCTCTAACTCAGACTTATTCCTAAGCTGGGATATGATTCTTTGAGCTTCTATGTGTGAAGGGAAAACTTCTGGCTCACGATCATAGGGGTGGAAAATGATTCCACAGGCATCAACTCCGCATAGGATTCTAAGCTCTTCTGTCTTCTTCAGTAATCCTATCTTTCTTCGTTTGAAGGTGGCTTTCCTTACACTATTGTTTGCGATGTATGCAAGCTTCACTTTCATTCTGGTCATTGCTGAAGGATAATTTAGGGTTGGAAAGGTATGTATTAATGGTTCTTATCGCTTATCCCCATGGCCTTTTATATAGAGGGATAGTGAGGTGTAACGTTAAGTATTGGGAATGAGGATTAGTTGGACAAATTAATTGCATTTATAAATTTGTTTTAGAATGTAATCTAATTGAATAAATGCTTGTTTTGACTTTTTTCAAATTTCAATTACTATCCATATCTGTATTTTCAAAATATTAAAACCATAAAACTACTACTATATATATAAATAAATCAACGCCGAGTTGGTACCCATTAATGGGTGTCTGAGAAGGAAAATATTGAGGACAATAAAACTACTACTATATATAACAGATTATTATCTTTTTATCCTCGTTTTTTTGGTAAGAAATGGAATGCTACATATTAAAATGCGGCGATATCCTAAACCATTTTTTCTATTGAAAGGAGAATCAAATTTCTTTAAAAAAAAGACATCCTAGTAGTGAGTAAACCGGAAAGAGGGAAGGTGGTGTGCCAGGAGTCATAACTATGTTTATTTTAGATTTCAGTATCACATGGTAGATGTAATTGTTCCTAGACTTTTCGCTTGTCTTGCTTTCTTAAAAATAGTTGTGTTCCGTCAATTCCTGATCGCCGAATTAATGTTATGATAGTGAGTTTTATGTTTACTAGTTCATTGCCATTTCAAATGGATGACATTCAAATGTTTTTTTTTTTTTTTTTTTTTTGGTACGACGGAATAATAAAAGAACTTAGGAAACAGAGTCAGACAACATCAGGAAAAAACCGAAGAGGACACGACACATAAGGATAAAACTAGATAGGATGGCGAGAGAAGGTCTGTCGAGCTAGTCCAGAGATTGGCGAATATTGCAACTATCCCTTCTCATGAACTCCCGAATGCCAAGAGGAGGGCTGTTGGTCACCACCAACTCTTCTTCCTGTTCAGCTCCAAGGCCAGCAAGAAAATCAGCACAAGCATTTGCACTTCGATAGGTGTGGATCAGAGTACATCCCGTCCGGCTTAAAAGGTAATGACCATCATTTATGATATTGCTTTGAGGGTGGTTTAGGGTGGCACCATCGTTGAAGAGGAGGACCGCTGTCTGGGAATCTGAATGAATTTGGACGTTTGTAAGGCCTTTCTCCAAGACAATTGTGAGTCCTCTATAGATACTCCAAATCTCTGTCTCCAGACTTGAATTTGCAATCATTCTGCCATAATACCTGAGCTCCCATTCGCCATGGGGACATTCAAATGTTTAGCACAACATGAACAAGAACCACTTTTTTTTTAGGTTTTTAATTGTTTACTTTTCTCACCACAAATATAATTACATTACGTCGCTACCAGATCTTACATGAATTTAACGGCCTCAATATAATTTACAAAATAAAAGGCTTGATTGATTAATACAAGGCAATGGTTAAACCCTCAACCTTCTATTTGAAAGAGTTGAGGATATGCTAATGTTATGCTTTTAGTTTAGTAGCTACAGAGATGGGTAACACAAAACAGGTAAAGGCTATTTGATCGGCTTTATTGCTATTTTGTAAAAAACTTTGTTTTATATAAGGGTCCGTTTTTTGGGAGGATATAGTAAAGGGGTCTTTACTTCAATAAGGACATCAACTTTTTCTTTAATGTCAGAAGGACAAATCACCTACACATTCCAAAAATGCCCCAACTAGCCAATGAAAGTGCCTAAACCCCCAAATCTAATGAAAGTGCCCAAACCTAAACTCCATGGTACCCTATGAAAGTGCCTAAAAACCCTAGGGTACCCTATGAAAGTGCCTAAAATACTAGGGTACCCTATGAAAATGCCTAAACAGCTAAAACCCTATAATTGGAAAGTGCACCATAAGTGCCTAAACCCAAAATGCCTAAACTCACTATACCCTATCCCAAAGAGCCTAAACCCCTTAAAATTGAACCTCAAAAATTGAACTCAGTCCCAAAATTAAAGAGAGAGCAATCAATTTTGATTATTGTTGAGAGAGAAAATGATGTGTTGGCACTTGGCAGCAGTTTTAGACTGGATCGAGTCAGAAACGCCGTGACCTCTAGTAAAATACATGCACATGGACTGAGGTGGGGCCACGAAATACAAATGGGTAAAAATTTACAAAAAAAATGCTACGCTATTCAACCTGACAAGCTATTAATGTGAGGGAGGGCAGCAAACATGATGTCATCGGGGAGAAAGAGGTGTACGAACCGAGCTAGTCAGGGCATTTTTGTAACTTTTTGGACCTTAGACTCTAAAAATAATGTATTAATGTCCTCCCCACCTTACAAAAATTTAAGCTGGACTAAACACCATTTAAAGCCTCAAACTTGGCATTTACACCAATTTTCTGTTTATATAATTAGTTGTCGTTAGTGAAGCAAAAATCCAACTTGTTTTTATCTATCAAAATCCAACTAAATACCATAAAATTTTTGCAATTCATAAGAACTAGTGGTAAATCTTTTGGGATTGCCTTTTCTCTATTAACTAAGAACCTATTTCTATGACTGAATATATATGACTTAGATTGGACTACACACAAAAACGATATATATATATATATATATATATATATACACCGGTGATCCTATCAAGGATCCCGGATTGAAGAAAAATTGGTGTTTTCGTGGTTTTAAAAACTGTTTTTGCATAATCCGAACCGTCCAATGTGTTTAAAAGGTGTTTTTAAGGGTCTATGAGAAAAATCATCAAAAAAAAATACCGGGAAGGGCTTGATCCAAGCATTTTTTCACAAAAACTGTACATATACAGTTTTATGAAAAACTGTTTGGATCAAGCCCTTCCCGGTATTTTTTTTTGATGATTTCCCACGTGGACCCTTAAAAACACCTTTTAAACACATTGGACGGTTCGGATCGTGAAAATTTGATCCGGAACTATGAGTCCCGGATCAAGGATCCCGGACTAGATAAGGACTATATATATATATGTGGCATTTTGTTTATTGTTTTGGCACAGTTAAAGCACACATTGTACATATAATTTTACTACGTGTCCGATATAAAATGCTATGGGAGAGTAATATTAATACCCGATCACTATTAATCCAATGGATAGTTTATTTTATGGAATATCTTCTAGCTTTCACTATTGGTCTCTTCTAACAAACTTGCCCCTTATTTAGTGCTCCTGTAATACCCAAGATTTGGGGTAGAGATTGTTTAATCCCACATTGGAAGTCTACATGGGTGATCTTGGGATATAACAAAGCACGTAAGAGACTACTAGGGCCATGTGGTGTGGCTTGTTGATCAAATCAAGGTGCGGAGCCAGTGGGCGTTACAGCTTCACTTCCTACGTATCAATGTTACATCTTTCGCTTAAACCAAGTGCCCACCAAAACTATTTTGATACTTTTGGAAGAAGTATAAATTATAATTGTGCATAGTAGGAGTGTGGAAAAATATTTTACACAAATTATAATTGTACGTGGTAGGAGTGTGAAGAAGTATTTTACACATTAAGACCGATAATAGTGATACGGTCATATTTTGCCATGTCACGTGCACCGTACAATGTGAAACTTTAAATGATTCATGTGAGACACATCTATTTGTGGAGGATGTACCACATGAGATGAAGAAGAAATATATATTTTAAAACTTGGCGATCGACATGACATTATTATAAGTCCAAATGGTGCCCCTCTTTATTCGAATTTGCATCCATAGCCCTTATGTTCTGTCCCAACAAGAAATTTAAATCGTTCCGATCAACCACGTTCAAATGGTGAAATCCTTCACCATTCAAGAACTTAAAATTATACAAGTCAACTCCTTGCGCTGAACTTCCTTCTATTTTTTAACCAATTGATATTTGTTCATATTCTTCTATTTTGATCTAATTCGGACATATTCCTAAGCTTTGGTATCATTCGTTAGCTTCCAATTGTGAAGGCCAAACGTCTGGCTCAAGATCGCAAGTGTTGAAAATGATTGCATGTGCATTAACTCCGCATGGGATACTAAGCTCCTCTACCTTCTTTGTTATTCCTTTTCTTTTAAAGGTGGCTTTCCTTGCAGTGTTGTTGGTATCTATGTAAGGTTCACTTTGATTCTTGTCATTTCCTAAGAATAATTTTGGGATGGAATGGTATAAGTTTTTGAGCACGTTGTATCAAAAGGTGGGGTGTCCATTGATTTTGGGAAAATAGAATCAGTATTGAGTTGGGAGCGACAGAAGAATGTGTTTGAGATTTGAAATTTCTTGGGTTTAGCCAGTTAGCATCGTTGTTTCATTCTTCATTTTTCACGTTTGGCGGCCCCAATGACGAGGTTGACATGTAAGGGGTCTCATTTTGTTTGGGATGACAAGGGTGAGGCGGCATTCGAAGAAAGAAACGTTTGACTACTGCTCCAGTCTTGATAGTGCCCAAGCGTGGAGTTGGCTACTCGTGTATTGTGATGCCTCTAAGGAGGGGCTTGGGTGCGTGTTGATGAAAGTGGGGTGAGTGGTAGCATATGGGTCGCGGCAATTGAAGATACATTAATAGAATTATCCTACTCACGACTTAAAACTTGCGCCGTGCATGGTTTTTACGTCAAAGAGTTGGCGATATTACTTGTATGGCGAGAAGTTTGATGTACTTTCCGATCACAAGAGTTTAAAGCATTTATTTTCACAAAAGGAACTTAACTTGCAACAACACAGTTGGATGAAACACATGGAGGATTACGATTTCAAATTACAGCATCACCTGGGGAAGGCGAATGTACTGGTGGACCCCTTTAGTAGAAAACTTGCAAAGTTGGCCATGTTAGCGATTGCCAGTTGGCCATGTTAGCGATCGATGAGTGGAAGATAATGAACGATTTGGAGTTTTATGCCTTGCACTTTGAAGAGGGTCAAGCGGGTGTTACTTTATGCAACTTGATTGTTCATTCGACCTTATCAACTCGAGTTATATAAGCACAACAAAGTGACAAGGAAGTGGACATGTCAAATTCTGTAACACCCCATATTTTAGTATATACCCATATTTCATTTGGCTTATAAAATTGTTCTACTTTTATTATATAAAAATGTGTTTTGGTATTATTTTTAAATATATATATATATATATATATATAGAGAGAGAGAGAGAGAGAGAGGGAGAGAGGGGGGCACATGTGTCAACGCTAGGAAGGATCCTTAGCGCCTAAGAATACCATGCCTAAAATCCTACTTATCATCTGCAAAGTGTCACATTATGGGTTGAATCTTGATTAAATATTCCTAGATTTTTCTAAGTATGCAAAGTGTCACATTATGGGTTGAATCTTGATTAAATATTCCTAGATTTTTCTAAGATTATAAGGATTTTATAAGATTACATAAGATATTAGTAGATTCTATGGATATTTCTAGATCTTATAAGACTCCTAGTATAAATAGGTTTCCATCTTCCTTCCACGGACATCACACAGAACACACCACACCAATGTAAAAGAAAAGAGATGAAGAAGAAAGAAAGAAAAAGAAAGGGGGGAGGAAATTTGGTTGGTGGATCAATGGCTTCGATTTAAGGTAAACCAGGTAGTATACAATATGCTCCTCAAATCTTCGGAGTATCTCTTTGTTCTTCTCATTTGTACTCCTTTGCTGACGTTACGCTTTTGATTGGATTGTACGTTATGATCACGTTAAAATTGATATTACTCTATGTGATGATTAAATGCTATGGAACTATTTGGTACGTTAATTAAAGAAAGGAGGCTTTGCTCAAAGGTAGCCGGGAATAAGCCAAAAGGAGGCTTGGCTTAGAAAGGGTGAGGTCGTTCACCTATCATGTACTAAAAAGACCATAGTATGTGGTCCAGTTATATGGATAGTTCATATTGAATTCGTCGATCATGTTTATCGTTCCCTCCTTTATTGAGCATTTCTATTCTATCATATTGTATTCTTCTCAGCTTAATCTATTTTTCAGGAGGGCTTTGAAAATAAGAAGTACGATGGGGCCGGCAACAGGGAGTCACGGGACCGAATTCCTATTCAAAGAATTTGTAACAGAAATTAATTTGTACTTTTACTTTATGGAAAAAGTCTATAATTTTCTGTACTCCCTCCGTCCCAAATTTCTTATCCATTTACGGGTATGCGTGCCATTTTTCAATTGCTTATATCTTTCAATCTATAATGTTTTTTTACAATTTTGAAAAACTTTGTTTAATAGTACTCATTGAGAACTATCAAATGAGATCCATATTGAATAGATATATAACATTATACATTTGAAAATATAACCAATTTTTTGAGGTGTAGTTAATAGTGCAAATGGACTACAAATATAGAACGGAGGGAGTATAAAAGAAAGGTTTTTGTAACGGCTATGTAGTTCATTTATGGATCTAAAAATCAGGGTCATCACAAATTCCGTAGTGGAGAAGTTCAAAATGGGTGGATGATTCATGCCAATCAAAGTTTTCATTTGAGAACTATCAAATGAGATCCATATTGAATAGATATATAACATTATACATTTGAAAATATAACCAATTTTTTGAGGTGTAGTTAATAGTGCAAATGGACTACAAATATAGAACGGAGGGAGTATAAAAGAAAGGTTTTTGTAACGGCTATGTAGTTCATTTATGGATCTAAAAATCAGGGTCATCACAAATTCCGTAGTGGAGAAGTTCAAAATGGGTGGATGATTCATGCCGATCAAAGTTTTCATTTTGAAAGGACCTTGTTCGTACCCATCTCGTATTGGGAAGAGATTTGCTATAGTTTCATCATTCTCCGTTAGCCGTGCATTCTTTGAGGGACGAAATGTATCATGACTTGAATTGACAATATTGGTGGCCGGGGATGAAGAAAGCTGTTGCGATTTTCGTGTCTAAATGTCTCACATGTCAACAAGTGAAAGCGGAATACCAACGATCGACGGGTGAGTTACAACCTTTGCCCGTGGCCGAATGGAAGTGGGAGAACATGACTATGGATTTTGCTACGGGTTTACCAATGTCGTTGAGAGGGCATGATGCCATTTAGGTAATAGTTGATCGCTTGACTAAGACCGCACACTTTTTACTTATTCAGGTCAGCAATTCGGTTCAAACACTTAGCCATTTGAATATCCGTGAGATTATCCTCCTTCATGGCATTCCTGTATCTATTGCGACTGATGGAGATCCTCAGTTTACCGCTCGTTTTGGCAGAGTCTGCAGGCCGCGCTTGGGACGAATCTTTTATTTAGCACCACGTATCATCCTCAAATGGGTGGGCAATCCGAGAGAACGATTCAAATTTTGGAGGGCATGCTTCGAGCTTGTATGATTGATTTTCGGGGTAGTTGGGAGGATCATTTACCACTTGCGGAATTTGCGTTCAACAATAGTTACCAATCGAGTATCAAGATGGCACCGCACAAAACTTTATATGGTAAGTCGTGTAGATCACCCGTGTGTTGGACCGAATTGGGAAAGGCTACACTTGTGGGGCCCGAGTTAGCGACGGAAACTAGCAGAGACAATGAGAGAAGATTGTAAGAGGCTTAAGGCCGCGCAAGAGGCAACGACCAATAAGATTAAAGAAATCCGCTAAAGATTGTTGATCGCTCGAAGCTGACAAAAGAGTTATGTCGTTAGTCATTGACGTCCATTATTGTTCGAAGTGGGGGACCATGTGTTTCTTAAAATATCACCGCGTCAGGGTTTGACTCGTTTTGGCAAGAGGGTAAGCTTTTGCCACATTACATTGGGCCGTTGGATATCATCAATAGGATAAGGGAAGTCGCATATCGTTTAGCATTCCACCGAGGCTATCAGGTGTGCATGATGTGTTTTACGTGTCAATGTTAAAAAAGTATGAGCCGGATCGGTCACATGTATAGAAGGTTTGATCTTTAGCTAGAGGCCGATACATCTTATAAAGAGAAACTGATATGTATCCTAGACGCGCGCGAGCAAGTAATCAGGGGTAAGACGATACAACTAGTACGAGTGTTATGGAATAACTTTGGGAGCAAGGAGTCGACGTGGGAAAGAGAGGATGAGGTGAAAGATAAGTATCCGGAATTATTTTCCGCATAATCTTTATGAGTTTTCGTCTTGAACTTCGTAGTTGTTGGCTTATCATGTTGACGTAGCATCCGTATTCCATGTTTGTGGTTGTTGTTGTTTGACTTGGTGAATATGTGGCATATGAAATTTCGAGGACGAAATTTTTGTGAGGGTAGAATGTAAAGAACAATAAATTTTGAAAAGAACATTTCAATAATTAAATTGGAGATTTTGTGTTATTGCATTAAAGTGTTGAAATGCGGAGCTAATGTGAGAGGATTGTGTGGTGATGGGCTTGTTTGTGGCATGTGAGTGGGTGAGGGGTGTGTAGTGTAATTAGCCCTATATAATGAAGAGTTAGAGATAGAAAATTCATTTCCCTCTCTCAGCTCACTTTGGCCGGCCCCCCTCTCCCTCCTCTCTCTTGATTTTCTTCTTTCCACCCCAAAATCAACCACTTACATTCAAAGAATCAAAATCCACACAAATCACTACAGCAAATCAGGGAATTCCCAGCGTTTTTCAAGCTGGGAAAGGTACCAAAAACGCCGACAAAATTCATTCCCGGCGTTTATCCCTGCTTTCTGACAAGTGTTCGTGATACCGCTGTCGGGAATGGTTCCTGACGTTTATTAAACCCCGAGAATGGTTCCCTGCATTTACTAAACCCTGGGATTGATTTTCCAACGAACTAAAATTCAATGCCGGTAACCCCATGTCCAGCGTTTAACAAATGCCGGGAATAATACCAGCATTTTTAAAAACCCCGGGAATGATTGTAATTACCGCGGAAAAATCTTGAAATTTGACCCAATTTTCGGGGTTTGACAAATGCTGGGAATATTACCGGCATTTTAAAAAGCCCTGGGAATGTTTGAAATTAACGCTGGAAATCTTTACAATTTGATCCCATTTTCGGGGTTTAACAAATGCTGGGAATAGTTTTTTCCCACCATAAATTTTTTTTCTCCTCAATTTCTCCCCTATTTAGCCAAACAATTTTTATCCAATATCCTATCCATGACATTAAAACGTCTCAAATACATTCACCATAAGTTCACAAATAACCAAATACGTTCCGACATATTCAATAGCACCATAGAGTCGAACATAAACCACATAAAATAATCTCCAAATATATCCACTACATCAACTCATAAACAGTTCTCAAAAGCCATGACACATAGTGTAATTCTTCCAAAATGAAGCCGTTGATACGAACATAAAACACTACATCAAGTACCAACTAGTTGCTACAGAGATCTTCAACGTGGATAACCTGAAATCAAACATCACAACCAAATTTAAGAGTACATCACGTGTATTAAGAAGTTCAAAATGTCTAAAATTTTATGCATACCTTTGATTGTCAACAAGTACTTTGAATTCATGAGCTCAATTTGATCCTTTCTGTAATTTTCTTTTCTTTTTTGAGATTGATTGAAATAAAGAGGAAACTTAAAATCAAGGACAACTAATAACATAGGTTGCAACTGGAAAATGCATCGATGAACATAATATTCCTAACATGAACTATCTCTCCAAATTTGAATATTTGGACACCAATGAAAATGAAAGAAAGATGAATAGGAAATAGTGGAATTGCCTGAAATCTTTCTGCAGCTTGAGGGTCGTTATTATTTTTATTAGGATGAACTTGCCTGGCCAGTTCAAATAATACAAAGAATTTCGTTACCCTTGTGACCGTAGTCCGTAGTTGTAGGTCATAACACCTCAATACCGTCAAGATGGTATTCAACTTCTTTTAATCCCAATAATTGTTAGATAAACAATATATTATTCGACTTAGATGCAATTTGGTCTCCATTGCTGATTGCATCTCTGCCCCTCCGATGCACTTCAACTCAACAAAGCAAAAAAATGATCATGCCAAATTTGACAAGAGTCATTACCAAAAATAAAAATAAAAAAGTCCAGGAGCCAAAAGAAATAAATGAATAATGAGCATTAGAATGCCAGGAAAGCTGATTCATATTTGACTCATTTATTCCAGTCACCATCCCAATGACAAAATTCTTCCTATAAAACTTAATCATCTAGAAGATACACACTTGTCCATGCCAATTCCTCCAAAGAATACAAAAAAATATAACTAAGTTTCAATCATTGGTAGCATTCACCATCACTAGATTAGAATATGTTGTTATAAAATGGTGACTCAGTCTACCAAGCCCAGAATACATCTATGTTCAAAGCTGAACAGGTTTGTAATTCTACTCCATCAAACTTTAGACTTGATTCAATTGGTAGAGTTTTGGAATAGCAACTTATAAGATGACAAATCTAATAGCAAAGCATAAAATTGGTAGAGTTTTGCAACATATTCAAGTATGAGTACTGCGTTATCAGCTAATGAAGGCATTTTTTGTCAAGAATTGTCAAAATACGTAGTATGGTCATAGAAAGGAAGTATGTAGCATGCTCATACCTTGTGGGCAAGCTTCTCCAGCTTCTCTTGCTCAATTTTCTATAATAGCACAAACAAATTTTAGGAGGTGTCCTCACCATATGAACATCAGACACATGAAAAGCAAGCATATCCATGGTCTAAGATAAAGACATGGTCTACCAAAGTGTATGAAGCATATCCATGTTTAGAAAGTATTGAATGATTCCCGTCTATTGCTAACCTGCTAAAACATAAGGGCACTAATAGAACTGGGAGTAGCTGTATCCAACATGGTTTAACCAATTGGAAGCCTCTTCCCAAATCGTTTTAAAGCTGGGAGCAGCTCTTTTTAAAAACTGCAACTAGTCACCTTAAATAACTGATAGATTATCTTTTTTACTCTCTTACATACTACAGTTGGACATAATGGTCTGTAACTCGGTAATCTTTGGAAAATTGATCAGTAACACAACCATTCTACAAGAAAAAAAAATTTAGATTCTTAGTTACTGATAGGAAACTCAAATTCCTTAATGACATGGTCAAGGAGCAAATGAGGCAACACAACAACTGATACAAAGGAGAAAATTTTGGGTACCAATAGGGTACCAGCTGTCAAGCATACGTGTAATCAGTTATCATTTGTCCACTCATCATAGTTAGTCAATTCAATATTGTGTACAATGTTGGGTTGGTGACTTGGTTCCCCAAATAAACATGAAATGAGAGAACCTCTAACTGCAAAAATAGAGTACAAGATACTAAAAAGGATTTAGTTGCAATTTCGTGCACAACGCTACCATTTTTCTGTCAACTGATAAACAATCATAGCTACAGGCCCATGACCAAATCGCACGCAGCAGTGAGCCTAATCTTCAAGCTCAAACCAAAATCCAAACGGCGGGAAACATAACTTAGAACCTCTCTGCAATAGATTCGAGATTTTGGTTCGTCCAATTCAGAGTATGTGAATAAGTTTTGCAAGTGAGGAGAAAGGTGTATAATCATTCTTTACAATGATAATGGAGCCGACAATGTGTCGACAAATGGTATCAGAGCCAGCCGTGCTCTCAAAGAATCCGGGAACTACCATCAGATGATGTGAGAGAGAGAAAGAGTAAGTGTGTGTGTGTGTGTGTTTTTTCTTTTTGTGTGTGTGTAAAAATTGAATGCTACAAAAAATTGAATGCTACCATCTGATTTCTTGCATTGTTGGCGCTCGGTTTTTTGTACAAGGGCACCACGTATGCTTGACAACTAGTATCCTATTGGTACCCATATTTCACCAAAAACCACATTTCAGCTCATTTTAGACTCCAAATTCTAAGAATTCCAACATATGTAGTAAGTTTAACCTTTTATAAGGGTGTTCATTCCTGTTCCAGTCAAATTTCATGAAGTACATGCGAAATTGATGCAAGAGACTCAAATTAGAACAACACAAAATCTACTTATATTCAATTGAATCCAACATTCATGCAGAGAATACAGCAGACAAACAAGACAACAAGACTCTTAGTCTGAATAAGAGTTACCATGTACGTACGTACGTGTGAAGGGACTAGGGAGTAGTGTTATAAACATATCCTTGTTAGGCTGGTGTGAATAAAAATACTTAACTAAGAGTTGAGAATTTCATTTTGACCTGTTTATTGACAGGAGGCAAAGATATATGGATATCTATCTTTACAATGCAAGCATTTCATTGGTGACTGGTGTGATCAATATCAGATAATTTAACCCATCTCAAGTCAAACTGTACAATCATCTATCATAATATCATTGATGGTAATCATAAAGTTACCTTTTTAAGTCTTCAACCATTTATACTTTCTGATTTTCTATGTTTTTCCATCAATGATGAGATTTTCTATTTGAGATAGGGACATCAGCTTAAATCTAGTGGAAGCTTCCACTTCTCAAACCATCATGCTAACCTTTTTATTAAGAACACGAGTCAACTCAACAAGAGCTTGCACGTCAGATTCTTTCGCTGTTTGTTGATTGTCCCCAGTTTCACTAGGTCCACACTTAGCTTGTGAATTAGGATTTGTTGGAGACTCCTAGCAGGACAAAAAAAAGTCTCCTTCAGATAATCTTACATCTTTGTAAACCAAAATGTATGAAACAACAGTGCAAACGGTTTCCTTTACGACAAGCATCCTGAGATTGAATCAAACCCAACTAATTGAATATCACCAAACCGACCCAAATCAAAAGAGAGAAAACAAAATAGAGGAAAAAAAAAAAAACAACAGTACCCTTGGTTTGACTTCAAGAACAAAAAAACAAAAGAAACACATGAAAGTTAAGAGAATATAACAGGACATTGTGCATATTCATTTTACCTCGCCTTGAGAATTAGGTCATGCATTTAGTTGTGACAATAGTCCTGCTTCCCGCAACTGGGACTCTGGATGTCTCTATTCCGAATTGTCTCGGTGACTATCAGTCGTCATTTGTCGGTGCGTGCTAGAGGCATCTGGAGCCTATTAGAACAAACAACTTAATGTAGTTAAATGCACATAAGACCAAGCTTGGAAAAGTAAATCTGATACGTAACAAAGGCGATACAATGTTTAGAACATGAATTGTGATTGTGGGCTACTAAATCATCATCAGAGTCATTCACGAAGGAAAAAGGCTAGGAAAGTAGCCCACAATCACTTTATTTGGGCTGCAAGAATACTTGGAGGTTACGTCCATCTCGCCTATAAATACCTAGCATTGTTCGGATGATCAACAATGAGAAAAACAATGAAGAACCCCTCTTGAATTCTTCCTACATCCTAAATCACCTATTGTCTTCCACCTCAAAAAACTACTCTCAAAGCTCCACCCAAGAAAACCCAACCGAAAAACCAAGTACCCTATTTTCGGCTTTGAAACCGTGTCCTAGCCACCCCATACATCCTTAGTCCCAAGAACCAAGTATCCTTGCTACTGTACCAGAGTGAAGTGGGAGTCCAGAGGAGGTCCAAGCCATGTTTAGAGGATCAAGAAGGCGTTTCATTCCGTGAGGTTCAAGCCGTAGGTATAATCCCGTTTCGCCAAATCTCTTAGCTTTGGTACCCTGACGGGAGGGGTGTCAAGTGTGGAATGATCTCCTATATCTTCTCCACATTTGGTATACCTATGTTACATTAAAAATCAATTTGATTTATGACCTCCCGATTGCGCCATATGATGAAAATTTCGCATCGAATGGAGTAATCCCATGAGGAGGGACATGTTTTAATCCAAAACTATCATTTTCCAGTTCAAAGTAATCTATTTTAATCAAGTTTCATGTCTTGTATGTGCCTCCATTTCATTCTTGTCAAAAAACCAAATTTCAAACTGTTTGTGAAGAAAACAGTGTCGCACGGCACTCCTCCTGTACCGCACAGTACACTTGGAGTGTTGTACGACACCTTTTTAAAAATATGACCGTTGGATTGGTGAACAGTGATGCACGGTACACTTTGTGTGCCGTACGGCACTCTTATTGAAAGATTGAAATTTTAAATCGATTTCTTTTATAAACAGTTTGAGAAATTAGTTTTTCCTTAGATAATTTGCTGTTATTTCATTATATTAGCTGTTGTCTTTTAATTGCTTATTTTTGCATGATTTAACTGCTTATTTGAATAAAGTTTGGCATTAAAATATTTTCTAAAAATCCCACAACTATTTAGTAAAGACCGATTTTTAATCGGGCGAGCGGGGTGCCTTAAAACCCTTCCCCGTTCGTAACATGACTCCCGAATCCAAAATGATCTCTGGTTTTCAAACTCATTTTTCAACCGCGAGAGTCACATTACTTTCCAAATCATTTTCAAATTTGTTTCTCGGGTCCTAAACCATTTTCCAAAAACCCGGGTGGCGACTCCATTTTCAAAACAAAGTTTTTTCCAAACCGGTGGAGCGACGTCCACAACACCTCGCATATGCCCAGGTCGCTCGGGTCCTATAGCTTGGATGAAAATTTCATCCTCTGATATTGGAGTTGTATTAGACCCATCTTGACATTGTTGTTGTAACTCCTTGAGTTTATCCTATATAAAATATCACATGTCATGACCAAAAATGGAAACTATACCATCATATCACATAATAAGATCAATGTAGAACATAAACACATTGCATAACGAACTAATAAACTTACCAAAATAGCATAAGTTTCTTCATTAACCATGTTCCCATCTTTCCTTGTATTCATTTTGACAAACGTATCCAAACGTGTTGGGTTTTTTCCTAAATCTTTCTCCTAGCATCCATGAAGTACATATATTAAAAGCAGAAAATGTAAAACTAGGATATTGGCATACAACAATTTGAAGTCAATAGATATTCCTTAAAACCTGTTTGTTGAACCCTAGCGTGCGATGTCTGTCCGCTCGTGCTTATCAATGTTTGGGATTTCCTAATGTTTTGATTTGTTGTGCTCTTCCCCTATTGAGAGCAATAATTTCATTGTAAATGATCTTACAAGAAAGAAATAGTCCATATGTTTCTATTACTTGTATTTTTTTATCAGTACTCCAATAGTAGACCAATCACCGCCATTGCTGCTCCATAGCTCTATGAGGCCTATGAGTTAGTCTATCAGCATCATTGTCATATGGCATGTATCCCTACTTTTTTGCTTCACATTTCCATCCTTGCCATTTCTTTCCAAGTGATTGCATAAACCACCTCTCCATAGAGTCATCTGCAGTAGTGTGAGCCTACAACACAAGAAATTGCATAATACGGAGCAAGAAAAAAACACGTGCACTTTTTTCCTTAAAAAAGAAAAAGAAACATGTAGCCTTTACCTTAATTTCTTCTCATACTCTCCTCATATAGTGTTGAGGAACATATCGCTCGTTGTAGTGCAATGGTAGAAAGGAACCATCCCTTGCCATCACCCCCATCTGAGTGGCAACTGGACCTGTTTCGGGCGTTACAAGTTGTCCATCACCATTCAACAAAATCTTAATTTTTTCCTTGTCATTATTCCATGATGCATGCATCAACGTGGGACCCCTCCGTCGAGTTGAAGTAATACCTAAAGGTAAACAAGTAAACAACAAAAAGGTAAAAAATAAATAAATAAATAAATACATGAATAAGTGTAACTGGAGAAGTATGGACCAGTTTGAAAGTGACCTAGTCTCACCTTGAGAGGATGAGCTGATGATGCTTCCAAGTGCATACCATCTAGGTGGTGGCTCAGGTATCCTCCCTTGATCAACAGCATCCGCCATTGCAATCTCTAACATAGTAAAAGGATGAGGATACAACACATTTCTATTAAAAAAATAACAATGAAAGAGTCAAGCATACAACAATTTACATAGATAAATAGAAATGTAAACATCACTCCATAAGGTGCAACACATTTTACATGAAAATTAGTAGAAAAAAAAAGGACGAGGATACATAAAGATATGAACTAAAGTCCATCTCATACTTGCAACCTAATACTCCCTTAAGTAAAACAAATCATCATGATCATCGACTAGATCATCGACTGGATCATCTACTATTAGGCCAAGCAAGTCATCCCTAATCCACATGCTATCCTCATCTTGTGCCTGGGTTACATCATTTAGTTCTTGCTGAAAAATTTCATCTACTTCGATGTCTGCAACAAGGCCATCCCAACTTGTCATGATTCATACGCGTCTCTAGGTTTCATTCTAATTACAATGTTCCAATCTTCTTTGGTCAGATCTTGCACATAAAATACTTGTTGGGCTTGAGATGCTAGTATAAATGGTTCATTGAACTCATGTTCTATCATATACAGCAAACGATCAAAACAAACAAGGGTGAAGCCAAATTCATCATTCGGTATTAGCCCGCGATTGTTATCAATCCACTCACAATTGAATGGGTTTGAGATGCTAGTATAAATGGTTCATTGGACTCATGTTTTGTCATATACAGCAAACGATCAAAACAAACAAGGGTGAAGCCAAATTCATCATTCGGTATTAGCCCACGATTGTTATCAATCCACTCACAATTGAATAATACATATTTACGTTCATGTGTATACTACAACTCCACCATGTCTATGATCTTCCTGTAATACGTAACATCTCCTTCTGGAGGGTTCACATCTCTAGTGCTTGAATAACTACTAGTCTTCGCCATCAACACAACTCCATTGTTTTCTGTTTTCCATTTTCTCTCCCGATCTTTGGTGTGATATATAACCCCATTGATGATGTACCTACTAAATCTAGTGGTCATGTCACGAGGACCCAATGCCAAATCTGCAATCTCATCTGTGACTTGCTCAGGCCCCGCAAGTTGTAATTGATGGACCTAGGAGAACAAAGTAATAAAACTTAACAATTGCTATTTTATCAACAATGTAATACTAAACTAGTGTGAAATATGACTAAGTTTTGGAACCAAATGGGAAACGTTTCATGGTGAAGGCGTTCGAGTGCACGGTCTCTAATTCGACAATTGCTTTGTCTTATGAACTCACGGTGCTTCCTATAATATTCATGTGATTTGACAATACAAGCTAAGTATTGTGAGTAACCATAAAATGGATAATCTTGGGGAATGAAGAATCAAGTATCTTACTCTCGATATGGAATGACTGAGTCGGTGTTAAATAAGATATAACAATGAGCCAGTGCCATTTGTATGAGACTAAGAGAACTTCTCTTATTTTCCAAGAGGACAACCTCCTACTTGACCCTCATCACCTCCATCATAATTCCTCATAGGTCGATTTAACTTATATTCAATACCATCCAAGTACCTAGAACAAAATGCCATGCATTCTTTAACAAAATATTCTTTCTGCAATGGAGCCCACTAGGCAGGCTAAATTACGCAAAGCATGACTTAAGAGTCATAAGATACCTATACATAAAATGGTTTTAATGTTAAAAAGCAAAGCATGAGATAATAAATTGAAGACTAAATGAAGTATGAAGAATCCCATACCTCTCAACATAATACATCCACCGGTATCGCACGGGACCACCAATCTTTGCCTCCTCAACTAAATGAATAGGTAAGTGCTCCATTATGTCGAAAAATGAGGGAGGAAATATTTTTTCAAGCTCACATAAAGTGAGCACAATTCTAGATTGAAGGTTATCTAATTCATCAACTTTTAAGACTTTGGAACACAATTGCCTAAAGAAATTACAAAGCTCTATCAATGGCTTACTCACTTTCTTAGGAAGTATTTGCTGACTGCTATTGGAAGCAATTGGTCCATCAATATATGGTTGTCATGACTTTTCAGTCCAAATATGGTGCGCCGCATTACATTAACACAAACGGGTAATGTTGGAAGCATAACCATCTGGAACTTTCACCTTCTTCAAAAGATTACACATCATAGTTTTCTCCCTATTATCCATTGAAAAGCATGCATGAGGCAAATAAAACTTGCCGCTACTTAGTTTTTGGGGATGCATCGCCTTGCGAATGCCTCGTTTTTCAAGATCACGACGAGCATTTAAGTTGTCCTTCCCTTTGCCTTCAAAATCTATTATTTTCCCCAAAACGTTGTCACCAACATTTTTTTTTAATATGCCTCATATTATGCTTCCAATACGGTAGATCAAAGAAAATGCTCTTCTTCTTCCAATTACCTTGCAAAGTATTTTCCTCAACACCGTCTTCATCATCTGTCCTTTTTCTCTTTCTAGCATGTAAGTCCCCATCACCCTTCAAACCCAGATAAACGAGTAGGACAAGTATTAAGTTCAATCTTCCCATCAAAAGACATGCGCTCAAATTGAAATTTGTGGCCCTCTTCCAACCATCTTCGATGTCCTAAATAACACATCTTCCTTCAAAAATCCAACCAACTTGAACATGTGTCAACATGACAAACTGGACAAGCAAGACGACCTTTTGTACTCTAGCCCGACAACATAGCAAATGCAGGAAAATCATTAATTGTCCACAGTAACAATGCACGCATTTTAAACATCTCATTGCCTAGTGCATCGTAAGTGTCAACACCTACGTTCCACAACTCCTTCAACTCGTCTACTATAAGTCTCAGGTATACATCAATATTATTCCCAGGTGACTTTAGGCCGTCAATAAGCAATGTCAACATCATGTAAGGTTGTTTCATGCATAACCAAAGTGGTAAGTTATATGTCATCATCACAACAGGCCACGTACTATGAGAAATGTTCATTGTACGAAATGGATTAAAACCATCTGATTCTAACCCAAGCCTAACATTGCGAGGGTCCTTTGAAAAATCAAGGTAGAGGTTGTCAAAATGTTTCCATAAACCGAAATCAATAGGATGGGCTGATGCCCCAATAGAAATTGGGTTCTCTACATGCCATCTCATTAAGCCAGCAGTCTTTATAGACGTGAATAGTCTTTTTAACTTAGGTATTACGGGAAAGTACATAACAATCTTCTCCGCAATGTTTCCTCCTTTTTAGGCCTATCTGTTTGATCCTCTGATTGTTTATATCTAGGACTATGACAAACCTTCCAATCAACCCGATCTGCATCTTCCCCCAATATAACATACAATCTTGAGGGCATGCGTGAACTTTATGGTATTGAAGGCCCAAACCATTGAAAGAATCGGGCAACAATTTAGTGGCAAGAAAGGCATCCTTCAACAACTTAAGCAGCATAGTAAATGACTTGTTACTCCACCAACCTAAACATTTTATATGCATTAGTAGCAAAACAAAGAAAAACAACGAGAACTTCTGACACCCCGGGTACAACTCTTGCTCAGCTTCCTTTAAGAGCTTAAAAAAGTTGATGGTTTGTTCGTCTGGACCACATGAGCCAGCCAGAGGAGGATCAACATTCATATCTTGGGCATAAATCCATGGAATTCCAAATGATCACGCATCATTTCTTCCATATCATTTTGCCCATCAAAGTTACCTTGGCCACTATTTTTGATACCCTGATCTCTAGGCTGTGATCTCTTCTCCCATAAAAAAATCCAAACAGTGTAACTTGGACTAATTCCATTCACAACAAGATGTTCCTTCACTACATCTATTTTCTTTCTAACGAAATTATGACATTTCTTACACGGACATGAAATTTTTATTTCCCCATCACGAATGTTCTGACACGCAAATGTCATAAAATCTATTATCCCATCTAGGTATTTTGGATCAAGCCTACTCAAATTCATCCAATTTTTATCCATATTCATTTCCATTAGCACAACTCTGGAAAACAAATAAGTAATTACCAGCAGTCTAGATTAAAGTTTGAGCAATAAAATGTTAGTATTATTGGCATTTTCCAGACTCCAATGGTATTCCAGATTCCGACAAACCATTGGAGTCTGTATATTGTTCTTTTTTCATTTGGGTTTGGGAGGTCTTTTAATGTATTGAGTCTAGATGTTCCACCCGAGGGATCAAGATTTCTTGTAAAGCCATTGCCATGAAGATTGCTTGGATTTCGATAACAAGAGGTATATGCATTTCATTTGCATTTCATGTTCAAGTTCTTCCATGCATCACATTGGTTAATTTGATTATAGGTCTCATTGGAAAATCGTGTTTTATATGGCATTGGAATTCTTTGTTTGCCTTTGGATTTAATAGAGAAAAAATTTCTTAGGCTTATACCTCTTTTAAATGATCTTCTGCAAGATGCGCTAGATTGCGCTTGTCTTTTTACTTTCTGGCGCTTACTAGCGCACTCATTTCAAGTTTTCTCAAACTTCTGCAAGATGCACCAGATAGCGCTTGTCTTTTTACCTGTTAGAATAGTTTATGTGGTTTGTCCCACATTGCTTAATTATGTCATGTAACATATTGAGTATTAATATAAATAAACCTCTCACGTGTTAGGGTTAATTAACACCTTATACACTTCTCTTCTTCTCTTCTCTCTAATTAACATGGTATCAGAGCGTCAAATAAAACCACCATAGATTCATCAGCCATCACCGTAGTCTCTCTAAACCCTAAACCTATTACCCAAAAGCTGCCGTCATCTACCAAACCCTAAAACGTCACCCATATCGTCACCTGAACCTATCGTCTTCTTCAATCAGCACCCAGCAGCCTTCGAAACCCTAGAAAGTTGCATCTACAGTCTTCTAAACCCTAAATCGGCACCCATAATCCCCTTTAAACCCTAAATCGACACCCATAATCCCCTTTAAATCCAAAATCGACCCTTCCTATACCATAATCGACCCCCAATCACAACCCAAAACTACTTTTAGCCTACAACCCAGTTACTGTTACTCTCGATATTCTAAAACTAACCTTCGAAACCCATAACCCTGTGCTTGTCGACTCTTGATACCTCCTTACCATCACTCGTTGTTACCTATCAAGTCTCGTTGGAGGTGATCCAGTGCTCGTCTTCGCTATAAACACTCAGCAACTGTGTTTCTCTTCTGAGTTGTAGATGATCTGTTGCTGCAGTTCATCTGGTTATGGTTCATCAGTTCTGATTTCTTTGTAGATGGTAGACTGTGTTTCTTTTATGAGGTATCTGTCTCATATTTCGATAGCTATTTCATCCATGTGTTGGTGCTCTCGGTTGGTGACTGTGGATGCTTAGGATTGTTGAGTTCTGTCGAAGTCTTGTGGAGTTTGCTACAGTTTGTTGATGTTGATCTTCTAATATCATTAGCTGTTTGCAGTATGGATGGTTTAGTTTCAGTGGTATGTTACTGATAGTTGTTCGGCGTTTCATTGGTTGTTGGTTGTTGGCTAGTGAGGTGTGATAGTAGACATAATTGATCAGTCTGTGGGTTGGTTTGATCGATTTGATTGATTGTCTTTATTCTGTTGGTGGGTGGCTGCCTCTCCTTTGTCTGGCACAATGTCCGAAGAGAAATCAGCTTCTGGTTCTAATTCTAGTTCTACTGTTATTGGGAGTTCTTCTAGCTCTTCTCGGCGTCGTGAAAAAGAGTCCATTACCTCCATTCCATTGAATGGTAATAATTATGCTATTTGGTCTCGAGCTGTTAAAGTTTATTATATGGGTGAGCGGAAATTTAGTTATTTGACAGATGATCCTCCTGCCAAAGAGGCTACGAATTATGGTGATTGGGAAGCTGAAGACTGTCATATCCGTGTTGAGTTGTGGAATAGTATGGAACCTCAGATTAGTGCTCCCCTGTTTTATCTTGACACTGCCAAACAAGTGTGGAATCGGCTTGCAGGGATGTATTCTGGTGTTAACAATCTGCGTCGTACATATGATCTTCACCACCAATTCTTCTCTTTGTCTATCGGTTCTGGATCTTTGGAGGACTACTATTCTAAATTTCGTGGGACTTGTGAGGAACTCCGTGTTTATGAGCCTATCTCGAGTGATCCCAAGGTTATGGAGCGTCAACGTGAGCGTTTGGAGGTCGCTCGATTTCTATATGGTTTGTCGTCCTTCTATGATCCAGTTCGGTCTCAGATACTGGGAGAGCGGGAGTTGCCCTCTCTCGATGAGGTGTTTAGACGTCTTCGCCAGGCTTCTTATTCCGATGCTGGTTCTGTTACTCAGCCACCATCTGATCGCTCTGCTTTAGCTGTTTCTGGTGGTTTTGGATCGAGTAGTGGTCGTGGTCGCAGCCGTGATTCTGGGTTTGGCAGTCGTGGTCGTGGTTCTGGTAATCGAAGTTCTGGTGGCTATGATTCAGGTACTAATTCTAGTGGTCGTGGTGATTCTGGTTCCCGTGGTCGCAGCTTTGGTCGGGGTGGCAATAGTTATGGTCGCACGTCAGGGGGAGGTAGTTCTGGTCGCGGTAGTTCTGGTCGTGGCCGTGGTACCAGATTTTGTACTCATTGTCAGGGTACAACTCATACAGTGGACTATTGTTATGATCTTCATGGTTTTCCCCAGGCTCATCAGGTTGCTCATTCTGAGGATGCTGGGCAGTTTCCTCATTCCACCGATAGCAGTGTGACTATTTCAGCAGAGGAATACCAGCGTCTCATGTCCCTTCAGCCTTCTGCTGCTGCAGCTTCTTCTTCCACGGCTACGTTCGCTCAGACAGGTTCCTCTGTTGCTTGTGTTGCCTCTTCTTCTTCTCCTTGGGTTATTGATTCTGGTGCTACTAATCATATGACTGGTACCTCTACTATCTTGTCTAATTGTCAATCTATTGGTCAAAAATCTCATGTTACCTTAGCAGATGGTTCTACTACTGAGGTTACTGGATTAGGTTCTTTCCCAGTCTCTTCATCTCTCACTTTGCACTCAGTGTTACATGTACCTCGTTTACCTTTTAATCTCATGTCTGTTAGTCAACTTACAAAATCTTTAAACTGCTCAATCACTTTTTCTTCTCATGGTTGTGTGTTTCAGGATCTCAAGACGGGGGGAGGACGATTGGAGGCGGTGTTGAGCGTGGTGGGCTGTACTACCTGACCAATAATTCTGCTAACTCTGTTGCTCTTCAGTCCACAGAGTCCTCCTATCAGCAACATTGTCGACTTGGACATCCCTCACTTCAGACTTTGAAGCGTCTAGTGCCCTCTTGTGGTTCTCTTAAAGAGTTGTCATGTGAAGTCTGTGAGTTTAGTAAACACCGTAGAGTACCTTTTTATCCTAGAGTTGAGCGTCGTGCGTCGAGTCCTTTTGAGTTAGTTCATTCAGACATTTGGGGGCCTATTCATGTGCCTAATGTTTTTGGTTTTCAGTACTATGTTATTTTTGTTGATGATTTCTCTCGTATTACATATCTTTATCTTATGAAAGCGAGATCAGAGTTGAAGTCTGTTTTTCACTCATTTTACATGGAAATAAAAAATCAGTTTAATACTTGCATTCGTCTATTTCGTTCTGATAATGCACGCGAATATTTTCATAACACATTATCTCAGTTTTTTGATGATCATGGTATAATCCATCAGTCATCGTGCGCTCGGACTCCACAACAAAATGGAGTTGCCGAACGCAAGATTCGACATTTATCCGAGGTTATGCGTGCATTGCTATTTCAAATGCAGGTTCCTAAGTCGTACTGGACTGATGCGGTTCTTGCCGCTTGTTATTTGATTAACCGTATGCCCTCTACTGTCCTTGGAGGTGAGATACCTCATACGGTCTTGTTTCCTGGTCATTCACTCCACCCATTGCCTCCTCGGGTTTTTGGGTGCACGTGTTATGTCCATGCTCTGGATCCTGCCCAGAGCAAACTTGACCCTCGATCTATTCGGTGCATTTTTCTTGGCTACTCTCGCACTCAAAAAGGCTATAAGTGTTACTCTCCGTCTTTACGTCGTCATTTTGTGTGTGCTGATGTTACCTTTAATGAGTCACTTCCTTTTTATTCGGAGTCTGTCTCTCCCAATGATTTGCTTGCCTATGAGTGTGTGTCCTATACGTGTCCTGCCGGTCTGTTTCCCCAATCTTGTCCCCCATTGCCAGGGTCTATCATCGCCGTTTGGTGCCACCTCCGCAGTTCCACCTTCGTCCGAGCCATCTCCGCCCGCCGCCCCACCTTCGCCCACTTCGTCTTCCTCTCCGTTGCGCGATCCCGACGGCCTTGATCGCCCTATTGCCCATCGTAAAGGTATTCGGTCTTGCACTGTCCATCCTATTGCTCATTTTATTTCCTATAATCATTTGTCCCCGTCCTTTCGTGCTTTTACTACTTCGGTCTCCTCCGTTTTTGTTCCTAACACTGTTCGGGAGGCCTTATCTCGTGTCTCGAGTGGCGGATGACTATGGAAGATGAGATGTCTCGCTCTTCATCATAATGGGACTTGGGAGTTGGTTTCTCTTCTGCTTTGGTAAGACTACCGTTGGTTGTCGTTGGGTGTTTCTTGTCAAGTATCTTCGATGGCACTTTGTTGAGCGCTATAAAGCTCGCCTTGTTGCCAAAGGCTACACTCAGACTTATGGGGTTGACTATTCAGAAACCTTCTCTCCTGTTGCCAAACTTGGTTCTGTTCGGATTCTTATTTCTCTGGCTGCAAATCTTGGTTGGCCGTTATTTCAACTGGACGTCAAAAATGCCTTCCTCCATGGGGATCTCCAAGAGGAAGTATATATGGAGCAACCGCCCGGGTTTGTTGCTCGGGGGGGTAATCAAGTGTGTCGTCTTCGCAAAGCTCTATATGGGCTTAAGCAGTCACCAAGGGCATGGTTTGGCAAGTTTAGTGATGCTGTGTTGCAATTTGGTATGAAGCGTTGTCATTCTGATCATTCTGTCTTCTCTCTCACATCTGATCAAGGGACAATATTCTTGATCGTCTATGTAGACGATATTATTATTACAGGTGACAATCAAAAGGGTATTGATGACTTGAAACTGTTTCTACATCGTCAGTTTCATACTAAAGACTTGGGAAAATTGAGATATTTCTTGGGTATCGAAGTGGCGCGGTCTAAGGATGGTATTAATCTATCGCAAAGGAAATATGTGTTGGATATTCTAAATGAGACTGGCTTACTAGGGTCAAAGCCAGTTGAGACTCCTATGGATCCTAATGTCAAACTGTGTGCTGATAAGGGGGAGTTGCTTTCCAGTCCGGATCAGTATCGTCGCTTGGTTGGGAAGCTGAATTATCTTACTGTTACTCGTCCAGATATCTCATTTGCGGTTAGTTTGGTTAGTCAGTTTATGTCTGCTCCTCGCTCTCCACACTGGGAAGCTGTTCTAAGAATTGTTAAGTACCTTAAAGCCCATCCAGGACGCGGTCTGTTATATCGAGCTAATGGACACTTGCGTGTTGAGGCGTTCACTGACTCTGACTGGGCGGGGGCACCATCTGACAGGAGGTCTACTACAGGATATTGTATCTTTCTTGGTGGGAATCTTGTTAATTGGAAAAGTAAGAAACAGACGGTAGTTGCGCGATCTAGTGCAGAGGCAGAGTACAGGGCTATGGCTCACACAACATGTGAGGTTGTGTGGATACGTTCTTTACTTGAAGAGATAGGATTCCCTGTGCAGGTGCCTGTGAATCTTTATTGTGATAATCAAGCTGCAATTCACATAGCATCCAATCCGGTGTTTCATGAGAGGACTAAACACATTGAGGTGGATTGTCATCTTGTACGAGAGAAGTTGACTGGTGGTGTGATTACTACTCCATTTGTGTCTACCGGTGCCCAGTTAGCTGATATATTTACTAAGCCGTTGTTCAAGCCACGGTTGGAGTTACTTTGTGACAAGCTGGGACTTTTTGATATTTATTCTCCAGCTTGAGGGGGAGTGTTAGAATAGTTTATGTGGTTTGTCCCACATTGCTTAATTATGTCATGTAACATATTGAGTATTAATATAAATAAACCTCTCACGTGTTAGGGTTAATTAACACCTTATACACTTCTCTTCTTCTCTTCTCTCTAATTAACATTACCTTCTGGCACTTACTAGCGCAACGGCTTTTTTTGTCTGAGGTCATGCATGATGTCATATGCATATTCCGTTGCGCTCGTTAGCACTCATAGCTAGTTTTCTGGCACGATTACTAGCGCAACGCGATTTTTAGAGGTATGTGGCATTTTCTCATTGGTCCTCTTTTAGGGCTTCATCCTTGGCACTATATAAACAAATCTTTCACTCTTCTAGGTCCGATTTTGAGAGCATTAGCCCACCTTAGAGAAAGAGACACTTCTCCTTTATTTGTTCATGGGGTTCTTGCTTTTAAGGTGATTTCTATTTTGATTTGATCATCTTTTATTCATTCTAGTGTTATATTCTAATATCTATGTATATGCTTTAGTTTGATTCTTCTCAAAATCCTCATTGCATCATCAAGTAACAATCTTTTCTTATATTCTTGTGTTTAGATGCTTTAAGTATGGTTTAAACTTAGTGTTTGATCATCTTTTATGTCAATCTAGTGCAATACTTTTGTTCACCATGTATTTGTTCTAGATTGATTTTCTTCATTCAAAACCCTTTATTAAAAATCAACTCTTTTATCTTTTTATGAGTTCTTGATGCACTATATGATTTAAACCTTGTGTTTGATCATTTATTTTGTCAATCTAGATTAATCTTCTAATACACCATGGATTACATCTAGTTTGATTATTTTTCACAAAAATCTTCATTTATCATCATGTCATTCACATCATGGTTGATTGCCTTGGTTCCTACATGAGCCGGTTGGACCGGTGCCAAGTTGACTTTGAGATCAAAACGAGTGTGCTTGTGGAGTCCATGGAATCAAATAGGGGTACGGGGTACTACATCAAGAATTTGAGCTAGGTGTCACAAGGTGCTTGTTGGGTAATTCCTAGTCTTGTTAATTCTTCTAAACCTTTTGATTTATGGAATGCATAAATAGGACTAGGCCATGGTTTTATGCTTAGGATGTTTAGACCCTAAGTAGTTTCCACATATATCTTGTGTCTTGTCTCTTTACTTTAATTTCTTTTATATCTTGCAAATTAAATTGTGACAATTTAAATGGAGCATGAATGATTGTATATCTCTTAATTAGACTTAATTTTTTAATTTGTCGTCCTATTCAACCCCCCTGGACCCGTTAGTACATTATATTTATTTTCAATTGGTAACAGTGCCCGTGTGCTCATTATTGGTTTAATTGCTTGAGTTGATCCTTATTTGCACTTTTGATTGTGTTTGTCCTATGGAGGGTGTCTTGAAATCTTGTCTTGCTTACTTTGACGTTAGTGACTATGCCTTTCAAAAAGCCAAAATGAAAAATGACTTTTCAGACTTCGAACCCTCTAAGCCTATCTTTGAGTTTAGTAAGGGTTTTGTTCTTAAGTCTACTCATGAGGAAAGCTATGACACTAGTGACGATGATGAGAGCTTAGACAATGAGGAGCTTGCTTTGTTAATTAAGAAGTATAAGAGATTTGTGACTTGTAGGAAACCTAGTGAACTAGGTACTTCTTCTAATCCCTTGAGTGGGGGTCTTAAGGTCACTTGGGGAGATAATAGTGAAGATGAGGTTAGTGAAAGTGGTGTCCATGAGGCCTGTGGGAGTAGTTCTAGTGTCTCTATGTTAGTGGCTACTGTTGATACTCATGTTTCTCCTAGATCATTGTCCGACTCTTCTTCTTGTATTGTTGAAGACGTGAACAAATTGACTCTACATGCTAACAAGTTGAAAATTGCTTCAGATGTTCATGTGAACTCGCATAATATATGGAAGAAAGTTGACAATATTTCTCTTGTTGCACAAACGGCTTTTCAAGCACATAATGCATGTTTGTGGTATCTTGATAGTGGTTGCTCTAGGCACATGACCGGGGATATAGCTATGTTTGCTAATCTTGAAAATTTTGATGGTGGCTTTGTGACATTTGGTGATGGTAACAAAGGTAAAATTATTGGTCATGGCACCATTTGCACCCCCGGTCTCCCCAAATTGCATAATGTGTTGCTTGTAGAAGGATTGAAAGTTAATCTCTTAAGCATTGGTCAATTTTGTGATAATGAGCATAATGTACAATTTTCTAAAGATGCATGTTCGATTGTGGATCCTAATGGTGATTGTTTTCTTAATGGAATTAAATCTATAGATAATTGCTATTGTGTTAAGCCACATGTTTCTATTGCGTGTAATCGAGTCTTGCTTGATGAAGTTAAGTTATGGCATCAACGATTAGGACATGTGAATTTCATTGAATTGCATCATATTATCAAGAGAGTGATATACCACCAGATAGAGTGAGAAGCCGAACACGTAGACGTCAATCTTGGAGTTCTCTGCCAAAAATGAAATCAGATGGAATTAGAGGCCAAGCCCATAAACTTAACGACACCATTTGAAATAAGATAATCCACATGATTGGTGACTGACTCTCATGCATGAAGATTTGTTTTTCATGATTAGATTTTAGGAGGCTAATCAACCACGTAAGAGGGTTTTTGTTGACCCACATGAACAAAACAATTCCTATTTATTACTAGATCTATTTGAAAAAGGGTTTTGACAAATTTCACACCCTCTTACAAAACCAAACCAAAATATCCAATAATAATAATAATAATAATAATAATAAATAAAATAAAAACCCACCCCCAAGACTTATTCTTCGGCGACCCCTATACTGTAAACCCCCAATCGACCCCACCGTTGTTTCACGCCGCCACCTCAGCACCACCCACGCAAAAGACCACCACAGAAGCAAAAAAAATAAAAAAAATTAACGAAACACAAACAAAAAATAGGTTTAAATGAGAGAGAGAGAGAGAGAGAGAGAGGGAGACGATACCTGAACAAGGAAGATGAGTCGGAAGTGAAATCACAGGAGGGAGATAGCTGCTAGGGCTTTTCGTAGGAGAAAAGAGAAGCCTAGGTAAAGATAAGGAAATAAGGAGGGAAAAAAAAAAAAAAAAGTTGTAACTCGCGCCTCTACAAATTTTTGGTCCCGCGCGTATTTTCTCCGGCCCTAGACAAAATAAGGACCATTACCAGGTTTTTTAAAATATGCGGGGAAGTAAGTGCAGGGAATTCCTTTTTTGTTATAGTGAATCCACCATAGATCCATCATACTCACATCATTTGAACCCAAGATTCGTATGCAAGAGCTTTGGGGAACCGTTTTTGGGTGGGTTTCAAGCTTGGAGAAGCTAGGGTTTTACTTGGAGCTTGTGGGAGCTTCAAATCCTTGAGGTAGGGATCTCTCCTCTCCTTCTAAGTGTTTTATATGTTGGTTTGATCATAACTTCAGTTTGACTTCTGCCATTTTTCGTGATTTGGTTGAGATCCCTGAAAATCAAATTTTCTGCTGCATTTTCCCCTGTTTCTGCATTTCCCGTCTGGACGGGGCTGGACCGACCAGATAGTTTTTCTAGAGAACTCCTTCAGGTTATTTTGTTCAACTATGATCCTTGTTTGGCCCTCCTTTGGCCCCCGATTGAATTATTCGTCTGTACCATTGCGATATCACTTGGTATTTCTTTGAAACTTTGTTTGATTTCTCATGTTGGGGCTTAGACATTTGTTGTTGGCCGTTGCTATGACGGAGATACACAAAAGATTTGAGCTCTCTTTGAGAGTGTCCAATCTCTCCTGCGCCCCGTTTATAGGAGTAATTATTCAATCATTCTAGATATCGCCACGTGATGTCCCATAACTCTCTAGCATGACACTTGTATGTTGGGTCCATTCACTTTGTCATGGGCTCACCATAATGTGTGGTGTAATTGGGGTCACTGAGACATCACGTGGCGCTAGGGGTCACATGCCCCCAACTCAAAACTAGCAAATTCAACTTATGCTCCAACGTATTTATATTCCATAATTCTATAAGTAACACTCAAGATTGAATATGCCATTACTCCTCCAAAATTGAATCTATACAAGGTTGCTCCACCCTTTGCGGATTTATACAATTGATATAGAGTAGTCAACACTTGGAACAAAATTCTACCACATAAAAGTGCAATTTTTTTAAAATAAATGTATGATATTTTCCCTTCTACTTTATTAGATTACATTTTTACCCACTTCAAGAAATTTATGCTAAGAACCTCATTCACATTCCTTTCAACATCATATTTTTCACTTAATACATTTTCGTTTGTGCGATCCTATGTATTTGTGGTCTTAAGATTTTCATTTATGTAGAATTTGTGGTGGTGGCATTGCTCCAGGCCATTCAAAACATGATTGTCAGTTTGGCTTTCAAAATATCAACACATGAGTCATGCATCTTACAGTATTAACCGATCACACTCTGTGGATACCACACAAAGCTAGAGCTTCACTAAATTTCCCTTACCACGGCCACCATGGGCAATACAAAAGTTGTGTCAAGCGTAGAGAGAGAGAGAGAGGATTAATGATTTATCAAAAAGAGAATGAAGGAAGACCTGGTGTGCAAGAGTAGGATAACCGTATTCTGCATTTCTTTTGTCGGCAAACATGTCAACAAAGCCACCAACTGACCAAAGTTGTATAAAAAAGTCAAAATATAACCGGACTCCCCACCCTACAAAGTGTCCAAGCCAAACTTCACTTATGATGAGGAGTGTTAGAACACATCATCTTTCCTCAAGAAATACTAAAAAAATCCTAATTTGTTATGAAATGAGAAAATAGGAATGCTACATACCCAGAACTTTTACCCAGAAAAACGTCAAGCATAAAAGTATGAGGCGTATATTATAGATTCAAAGATGATGTTATATGGGCCACATCCTGAATGAATCTGGTCTAAAGATTCCACTTTTTGGGTATTGTTTGTAAAAAATTTGGCCACTTAGTATTGTTGCAGAGAACATGATGCAGACATTGTGTGGGATCAAACTGCATCTTCCATACCAGTGATGAAGAAAAGAATAACAACAGCAGCAGCACCAGCAAAGGGTAAGTGTAATTATCAGGCTTACACCCACCACTCCTCAATATGTCTCTGTACAACAGAACAGATTCCTTTGGGTTTTCACTCTCTGAAAAACCTCTAATCGCCACATTCCATGAAAACACATTCGGGTACTGGGTATTTTTCAAATATCATTTTACAGTAATCAAGATTACTCGATTCTGAAGTGGCACGAAAGGCAACCAACTGACTCGAAGCGAACCAATCTAAGATCAATTCGGTTACTCTCATTTGGGCTTGGATTTGCTTCAAATGGGTCATGGAAGTGCATTTTTGTTCTAAGAGAGAGAGAAAGGGGTTTGAAAGGACAAAGGTTTTGGCTGTGTTCCAATTGTTGAGTTTGTCTTTTGGGGTAAAAGAGAGCAAGTGTGGAGAGAAGAAAAGGAGGATGTGTTTGTGAGGGGTTTTGGTTTCCATTATATGAGGTTGATGAGAAAGAGATTGAGCATTAGAAGGAGGAAGCTTAAGTTTTCCGTTTATCAACTGTCTTTGTACCCAACCTCCTGTAAATGGCTTTCATTACAGTAAACAGCAAAAACAAAATTTAGCTCAATGGAATATTCGTCTGAGCGAAGATAACATTTGTCCGGATAGTGAACTTTTCTGCAAAGATCCAAATACGTTGCCGCAAATTAACCCCAAAAAAAGTACGTTGCTGCAAGTTTTGAGCATGTGACCGCAATGATTAAGTCTATGGCTGCGAGATCCGTGAATGTTCCTGTAAGGTTCTAGTGTGTGGACACAAAGTTTGACTATGTGGCCTCAAGGTTCTAGTATGGGTGCACACATATATCATCAGGGGCCTAAACATGTGACATATCTGATTCTTCATGTACAATTAACTTAGAAGCTTATGCCAGCCTCTCATTCCGTACAAAGTGGGAAATGGTGTTTCTACATTTGCATGGTTAGATAATTGGCACCCTTTGGGTCCTCTATATAAGCGGTTTGGAGAGAGCATTTTCTCTAACATTGGTTAGTCCCTAAATGCTAAAGTATCCTCTCTCATTCAAAATGGACTTTGGAAGTGGCCAAGGAAAAGGAGTAGGGTTAGCCAGGAGATTCAAGCAAATACTCCATAAGGTTTTTTTTTCTTGATGTGGCTATTGAAGATCCTGTGACATGGACTCCTTCCCCTATTGGTAATTTTACTATGAAGTCTGCTTGGAATGCTATAAGGCATACATATGTTTCTCAAGAGTGGTGCAAAGTTGTGTGGTTTAGTAAATATGTTCCACGGTGGGCCTTTATTCTTTGTTTGGCTATGCAGTAAAAACTGAGCACCAGGGATAGATTGCTAAGATTGGGTGTCATTTCTGATGCAACTTGTCACTTGTGTGGTAGTGGCTTTTTCTCACTTTAGGTTCCAAACACAATGTCAGTAATTTATCGAGACTGCTCTAAGCCTATTGTCTTTTGTAAGTAAGTTTTATTTCCGTGGCTTCATTTTTTTTTTTTAGACGATTTAGACTTGGATTGGGGTTTGACTGCGCGAGCGGCTAAGGCCAGGGCTATTGCCGATGCTCGATTTCGGGAAGCCTTTGATCCAACTTATGGGTCATGGGAGGAAGTGCATGATGCTTTGGATGATTCAGATTTGGAGAATTTGGAGGATTCGGAGTTCTTTAATTCTTCATGTGGGGGTTCTTCTTGGTCGACTTCGGGGTGTTGTAGGAGCCCAGCTACGAAGGTTGGGGAATCTTCGACGCTTGGCACACAGAAGGAGGCATTGGAGTCTAGAATGGCTGGTTCTTTGAGAGATATGCCTAGCGACCAGAGTAAGACGGTTTCTACAAGCTGTACAGTTATGGATCTCGAGGGTCAAAGGAGTGATGGGGTCAAACAACGCAAAAGAAAAGTTATTATGGGCCGTGATTTTCTTCTTGTAAGTCGCACATGCCTTCCAGAATTGGATCGGCAATTCCAGTTTTTTCATATGCCGAGTCTATCAACTGTTGAAGTCAAAGTGACGGGGTCGACTCGAGAAGTTTCTTCTAGGGCTCAGCCGGATGTTCCTCCTTCTCTGTCCAAATGTGTGGATGCACCATCATAGCCTGACAACAAAGTCGGGAATGATCATGTCAATGACAAAGAAGGTGCATTTTCTATGGGTGGTTTGTCAGAGCTTGCCCATCCTTCTAAGATGGAAGAGGATTCATCCTGCTGGTCTGGTTGTGAGTTTGCTCCTGCTACACCTGAACGGGTCATGGATGAGGCTTCAAGAATCAAGGACGTGCAGGCTAAGCGAGTGGCGGTCATCAGTAGGCGAAGGTTAGAGGATCCTATTGCTATGCGTCGAGGTCATCGGAAGCAGAAGAGCAGATGCCAAGATGGTTGCTAATTGTGACACTGGTGGCAAGGGCATTCAAGGCTACACTCGGAGGAAACGTAAACAGGAGATGGTTATTGAGGATTGCTACGCCGAACCTCACACTTTCCGTATCCCTCAACGCCGTAATATCTTTTATTAGTCTTGTGTCTGGCGCCTAATCTTTGTTTTGCAGGTATTGATCTTGGCGTTGAGAGATTGGTCGTTAGTTTTAGTCTTGGAAGAGTGTAGCTTTATTGCCTTATGTAGACTTTTTTCTTGGGGCTTTGTTTTGTCTTATGCTTGCATTTTGAATGGTCTGTTATCTATTGTATGGACTATGCAACTATGTGTTCACTATTTCATGAATGGATGATTTTTGCTTGCTCAAAAAAAAAAAACTTAATAAATAAATATAAATTACATTTCTTCATTGCTCAAAAAAAAATTCGAATTTGAAGGACACGAAATTACCATTTGAGCCTATTTTACCAAAAGCAGACAAAATAGCAAGAACAGTTACATTTTGACTATTTCATCATTGGGTTAAAATTTCAGGAAAATCTAATTTACTGGTAATATGAATTTGAGTCGAGGTGGGGTGAGTTTTAAGGAGATTTACGGATGAATTTCAGCTCTGGTTGGGGCTCTAGCCCAAGGGGGTTTTTCTTGTCATGTTAGGGCTCACCAAACGGGCAGAAAGGTGCACGAGGTGTAAATTGGACTAGACTGTCACGACACAGTAAGAGGCAAATACAACATGACTTGACACAACACGTTGTGTACTGACATGACGCAACATTAACACTTGCGCATGCCGAATTGGACCGCCATTTTCGTACATGTCATACAGGCACCTTGCTCATAAAGAATTATAATGATAAGAGAAAAACAATGAGGGTTATATACACAAGGTCAAAGAATAGTACTTACAACGTAGGTACCGGAAGAGCCATCATTCTACACAAAACCAAATGATATGCATTAATCACGACATAGGACAGAGACTCCATGGGTTCCCAGAATTACTTCAAAACCTGTAAAACCTTTGCATCAACAAAATTTAGTCCCAGAAGGGGCAGATGATACGATCTAGTAAGAATTATGAGGCATCAGCTCCAAAACTTCAAAAACAAATTTAAACAACAAAGCATCAAGAATATCCTCCAAATTTGATGGTAAATAGCCAAAAATTAGAATCCTCAAGGCACAGTTGTAAACTCTCCTACATTGAGTTTCACGACAACAAAACCCGCTTTAGCGAAAAATAACAATGTTTGGGAGATATAACCTCCCCCGAATTTTGGTTATTCAAACCGAGTAAAAATTGCACCGGAACACAATCTTCAAAATCGAGCTCCAAAAACAGATTTTCATCAACATCTAAATAAATAAGAAGGGTTGAGCAACGTTGATGATCTCAAATTAGCCTCCCCCGGATCCGTACTTCTTTCCGAAGACGATCACCTGGAGCTTGTCGTAACCGGCGAGCACACCAGCACCAGCAACAGCACGGAGGATGTTGGCACCGGCACCCTTGAACAGAGATTTGGAACCCTCATTCTTGAGGATCTGAGAGAAGGCATCAAACGAGCTCTTGTACTTGACGGCTTCACCGGAGGTCATCATCATTCTTCTGCGGACTGTGTCAATTGGGTAGGAAGCAAGGCCAGCACCATTTGTGATTACCCAACCAAGAGCAAAGCTAGCAAAGAAACTATCCTGAAATTACCATCAAAACACACAATTGCTTGTGTCAGACGACCTTAGTATTCCATGCAATGGAACAATGATATCACACTTTTTCCCCCCTGAAGTATCAAGAAATGATTTCCATACATGCATTCCTTTTTTGTGTTTCATATGCGAAATTAGAAAGTTATCCTTCGATCTATAGATGGGTAGTCTTCCTTTTTTTCATAGACCCACTCTTACGTTCATCCTCATGCAGGTAACTTCAAAACTTAGTTGTCGAAGATGATAGGGTAAAGTTGGACATTCACATGAATAGACGAGAAACCGGAAATCTGAAGTCAACTTGAAAATACACGCACCCACACATAGAGGGCAATGACACATATTCACATCATTACAGACAAACAAGGGAGCGCAAATCTACTGCGTATACGGCTACAATAATAGAGGCCTTGTTCATTTCATAGTTTTAGTTTAGTTTTAGTTTTGTTTTGTAATCATTACCATCATTTCTCTCTCTCTCTCTCCATTTATTACCCCTATCTCCAAAACTAAACTAAACTAAAACTACTAAACGAACAAGGCCAGAATGATTTTGCAATCACAGTTCACTGGTCCCATTTTGCAAGCAAACAATACGTATCACTCACATGCACACTCCTGTCATGTTTAACGTTTGTATCATTCAGAAAAGCAAAATTGAACTTCCAAGGTAGAGAAGGCCATTAGAAATTATATTATTTCTGCAATACGATTATGAAAACCCGTGAGAAAACAAATGCAGTTTTATCACCTAGCATCAATTAGCAAACAAATGGTGAATGATAGTTACTATAATCGCTTATGCTCAAACAGGTTATCAATGTGCATGGAGAACAGATTAAAAGCACCGTGACTTTCTCAACTTGTGTGAAGATACAAAGCAAGATGAAGCCACATAATGATTTACTAACCTGCATTTTACCAGTGAGGACCACAGGCTTAATAGAGTCATACAGTCCAAAGTACAGTCCACGATACACGATGATGCCGACACATGAAATGTTGAACCCACGGTAAAGACCAGCAATACCATCTGATGCAATTGTCTTCTTGTAGACATCAATCAAGCCATTGAACTGCCTTTCTCCTCCTTTCTTGGCGGCCTTGGAATCATTAGCAAGACGGGTTCTGGCATAATCAAGGGAATACACAAAGAGAAGGGATGAAGCACCAGCGGCACCACCGGATGCCAGGTTACCAGCAAACCATTTCCAGTAGCCATCGCGGTCTTTCTTGAAGTTGAAAAGCCTCTTAAAGTAATCCTTGAAAGCAAAGTTCAGGGCCTGTGGAAAATTTGAGAGAGTAATAAGCAGGCAGTCTGTCACTCATCTCACTTGTGTACATCTACACTGACATCTATAATATATAATACTTCAGTAAAGAAACACCAATTTTGGCGACACCAGACAGACATTTCGGTTCCCTAAAATAAACTGACTGCCAAACAAGATTACAGACAGAATTGATTTTACTAGATTTAACACAAAGTAGTAAGTGCCTCACAAACCAACGCATCGTTAACAGATTAATATGTAAGTGACCGCTCAAGTTTTATCCCTTTTCTGCTCCCACTAGCAGAAAAGTAAATGCAGTTTAATATATTAATAAAACCAGCCAAATAGTCCCTGTCCCTCGTCCCGTATTAGCTGAGTAGGTCCATTTCTTAATTCAAAAGAGGTTGGTTTTGCACAATGCAATTGACAATACCAAACCAGAAATTGCACCAATGGAAATCTTATTATATTATTATCATTCTATGCAAATAACTTCGCAGACAACAAAAAAATAAATCTATATCTTTGCCAGTGTTCTCTACAGTCTACTCGTAGGATTTTTTCCAATAAATGTTACTATAATTCTGCATGTGCATTAGCGCTAGTAGCTATACTTGAGACAGACCAAAAAAGGAGAAAAACAAACCTGAGTGGGGAAATAACGGATGACATTAGCCGTGTTCCCTCTCCACAATGATCCAAACCCTTCCTCTTTAATTGTTCGGCTGAAGCACTCTCCAATACCCTTGTAGGGCTCAGAAAGTCGACCAGCTTTAATCATCTCATCCTGGTTTTGGATCAAAAGCTTAACACGCTCAATCGGAGCAGCAGCAGTTTTGGACACAGCAGCTGAAACTCCGCCCATAAGAAAATCAATGGCAAAGGCAGCCGGGCCTTTCTCAGAGGGAGCTTGGACAAACACAGGTGAAGCATTTGCAGCGACCAACGACAAGTCATTGGTAGCTCCACATGTTTGGGTCATGGGATACTGAAGCGCAACATTTGAGTAATTCGCATACGAGCTCCGTCTCTGGTAAAGAGCAGGCTTCTGATAGCTCCCATAGCGCATTTGAGCATTGGAACTCAGATGTAGCTGGCCAGCTACCTTCTGAATGACAGTTGGGTGCTGATGCTGATCAGCCATTAATCTTTGCAAATCAGAACTCCTGTAGTTATCATGCAAGGCATAAGGTTAGTAAAAGCATCTACTTAAACAAAATAGAGCATGAGATATAAACGCATTTCTCGTGGAACAGCACTACACCTAGACTAGGAAAAGTAGTTTATCTCATTCTAACGGTATCACCCCACTAACAAACAAGGGCATTGTTTGAGGTACCTATGCATTTTTTTATTGTAGTGGGACAGTGGCACCAGTATCTTGCAGCAGTGATAGTTGGTTGCTCAAAACTAACTAAAAATGCAGCAGGTGTTCTTATTGAACAATCATAACAGAGCATGAAAAAACTTAATGAAAAATAAGAAAATATATAAAAAATCAATTTTAAACCATACATGTTACTTGATCCATCTACCAGTCAACACAATTCAAGATGGATACAAAAAAAAATATGTCAATGCAGAGAACATGAGCAACAGGGGAAGGTCACAAAAATGCCAAAAAGATATTGAACAAAGTAATGGCATCACGACAGGATCATATGATAAATAAAGTCATCATCCAACCCCTACCCTCAGGCCGGTTTAAGATTTTGAACGTGGTGATCTGGACTTTTTAAGAAGTTGAATGCCAATACTTGCAACTATTTTGGCAAATTTGCAATTGCTTTTGGAACAAAAATTATGGCCAGAACACTAGATTTGTTAAATGTCAAAGGATATGAACATAAAGATCGGATACCGAGACCGCCATTAGGACAGGACTAAAATTGCACAGGAACTTAGTAAATACAGCCAAACTGCTCCTGTTAGAGCATCTCCAGACCTCTCTCAGTCTCCAATTTAATACTCAACTTTGATTAACGGAAACAAAACCCATAGAACTGCATTAACCTCCATCAAATCGTGTCTTTCAAAAAATTTCGAAAGCCATTATAATGACACAATCACACAAAAATGTCACTTGCGAATATTTTACCAAATTTGGATCTATATTTGAGTTTTCCCATTCAAGAGCTTCATATAAAACGGAACTTTTAACTAAACCCAACTAGATCTAAGTAAAAATGCACTTAGATAGATGTTGACCCCAAACAACAAACGACCGCCCAAGATTTGACCAGATGCACAGAAAATGAAACATACACAACATAAACCAAAATCAATACCAACTGATTAGAAACTTTCAATTCGATCGGAGACCATATTTGGATCAACCAAAATTTATTGACTAAACACACCAACTGCAACGAAGAACACACACACATACACAAGCATATTTATGTGTGTACTTTCCACGTCTGAAATGAAATTTATCTACAATCCTCAGATCCAAAACACACCCACTCCAATGGAAAAAATATACACAGAATATATATACATCAAATAAACAAAACCAGAAAAGTGTATAAACAAACCTTTATCAAACGAAGCAAAAAAAAAAAAGAAACCCCAGAAAAGATATGAACTAAATCGGTATAGAAATGAACAGATCTATCACAGAATAGAAGAAAACATAGAGATCTGAAACCCTGACAACTGTTTTAATACAACACATTCGGATCCCGAAAATTGAGCAAAGAAAAAATTACCACACAAAACCAAATCAAAAAACAACAGCAGATCGGTGCAGACCATCCAAATCGGGCTAAATTTAGAGAAGAGTATAAGAGAAAGAGAGAGTACCTGCGTTCAGCTCGCCTAGGGAGGCGCCGCGGCGGAGAGAAGAACGAGGAGAAATGAGGAGAGAGAATGCGAGAGAGAGGGTTTGAAATGAACGAATGGTGGTGGAGATTTAAAGGGGTGACCTATAAAGATGCTTTATAGGTCGGGAATGTTAGTGTGTGGTGCGGTGTACGAGATTCTGAAGATATGGTCGATATTTGGTGTCGTTGCTCGGGTGTGTTTGGGAAAAAATTATACTAGTACTATACTCCTCTGTAAATTGAAAAACTATAACCTAGTTGCTCTTTTTTTTTTCCCAGACTTTTTCGAATGTCGGGTCAATTTACGCACACTTTCATTGTGTGGAAACTGGAAAGCAAATTCATCAATTAACCAGAATAACCCTTGGGGATCAAGCACAGTTTTTTTAACTACATTCGTATGCACAGAATGTTTGGGTATACACCAAACATGGACGGAGCCAGAATTATTGTGTAGGGGGAGGCTATATGTGAAGAAAGAGCGAGGCTATATAATTTAATGATATATATATATGTGTGTGTGTGTGTGTGTGTGTGTGTGTGAAGAAAGGGCGATAGGGTTGAACCAATCCTTCATAGAACGGCCTATTATAGACCGATATGAACATCACGAACTGTCATGTAACAAAAACAGCCATTGCTGCTACCCGTCTCCGATTGTCTTCTGTCAAGAAGCGGGGGCCAATGAAGAGATAGCAGTGCAGAGCTATGGTGGGTATGTTCATAAATTCATAAAAGAGTCCCGCTCTCGCTCTAATCACTGAATTGAGTATTTTGTCGAGTATCTTACACAAAAAGGATGACCCTAAGACTGCCATTTTTCCCACGAATAGGACAATATATATTCATTGTAATAGTAAGATTTTTTAAAAGTTTAGTAAGGCGACAACCCCTACTAACCACCCCCTAGCTCTATCCTTGACACAAAACAAGTGATGTAGAAAGACTTTTAGAACACCATGAGCACTGAATAATCACTTGTGTTTGGGTTAAATTTACTGAGATTATTATTACTATCTTTGTAAACCAAAATTCTCAAAAAATTTGCTAAAGACAAAACATTTTAAAAATTAATTTTCACTGTTTTGGCATTTTTAAGGTCGTCTCCTTTGAATTGTTTTAATGTTTGTCTTCGCAGTTATAGTTTTCTCATTCATATTTTTGAGACGGATCATCTAGTTTTCTCATTCATATTTTTGAGACGGATCATCTGTGTCAAAAATCACAATGGAAAGCTATAAAAATTCAATTAGATCTATAGTACCCCTTGCAAAAATTAAATTTGGCCAAACTCAGCCTTAAAGATCGGATGGTGGGGTGCTAAAGAAAAAAAAACATTTTAAAAATTAATTTTCACTGTTTTGGCATTTTTAAGGTCGTCTCCTTTGAATTGTTTTAATGTTTGTCTTTGCAGTTATAATTTTCTCGTTCATATATTCTGTGTCAAAAATCACGACGGAAAGCTATATAAAATTATTAGTAATAAATACTATAATACCCCTTGCAAAAAATTAAATTTTGCCAAACTCAGCCTTAAAGATCGGATGGTGGGGAGAGAAGGAGCAGGGACTTGGCGTGGGGTGTTTGGACGCAGGGGTTTCCCTGTTCTTTGAAAGGGATGGGAAATAAAGTTGGCTGTGGTTCTGCTTGGGAAATTTCATCGTCCCTTCTAATTGGAAGCCGGGAAAATGGAATCCTCTTTTCTGGGGCTCCAGCAATCCAAGTTTGACTTGGGCATGATTAAATTAGAGGCTTGCTTTTGTTTGATAAGTCAAATTAAAAGTAGGGAAAACTACCAAACCTTTTGTCCTGAATTAATTATTGTTGATTTATTTTCTAAAAAAAATTCATTCATTTTGTATTAAGTTCTTACTCTTTTTATTCATGTTGACGAGACTAATCTGAAAAATAAAAAATAAATGCCACCAAAAAGTTGGAGGATTTACTAAAGACAAAAATAATGCAACTCAGAGGGTTAGTTTTTTGTTTTTTTTGTCTAAATTTTGAAATTTTTCAAATTCAATTGTTATTTTTATTTTTTTATTTTTCTTATCTTAGATGAATTTGAAAGACTAAAAATCTTCAATGAAAGCTAAAAGATATTTATAATCACAAACAATGAGTCAATTCCTTTAAAAAAAAAAAACTAGATCTGTTCAAAACTCCTCTGCAAATAAGATCCTGGGATATGTTTGATTAGCGACATAAATATAGAAAATTCAAACGTGTGTATATATATATATATATATACCCCAATCTTCTAGTCCACACCTCCCGTTAATAAGAAAAAAATAGTTTTTTTGTGTTGCAAATTATTTTTGGAAAATCCGAGCCGTCCAATGTGTTCAGAAGGTGTTTTCAAGGGTCCACGCGGGAAATCTTCAAAAACAAATACCGGGAAGGGCTTGATCCAAGGCATTTTCGCAAAACTGTATATATATATTTTTTGGGAAAACTGCTTGGATCAAGCCCTTCCCGGTATTTTTTTTGAAGATTTCCTTCTTGGACCCTTGAAAACACCTTCTGAACACATTGGACAGATCGGATCGTCAAAAAAAAATTTGGATCACCGAGGTCCGGAAGTCCGGAGTCCGCACTAGAAGTGCCCTATATATATATATATATATCCTATGAGGGCTCCCTTATATAGGCTGTGGTGCGGAATTTTTTGTTCGAGATCGAATTTTGATAACGACTCGGATCAAGCCCTTCCGGTTTTTTTTTTTTTTTTTTTTTTTTAACTAATTCTCATGTTAGACCTTAAAAATACGTTTTAAACACATCTAACAGTTCGATCATCAAAATTCGATCTTAAACAAAAAAATCCCGCACCGTAGAGTTTAAGGGAGCCCTTATTAGATATTTGTTGTGTGTGTATATATATATATATATATATATAAATTTTCACGTGAGGGCTCCCTCACTTTGCTACAGTGAGGGACTTTCTTTTCCGGATCGAATTTCGACGATCCGAACCGTTAGATGAAACTAAGTTTTATCAAAAACTACTCAGATCAAGCCCTTCCGGGTATTTTTTTTTTTTACAAAGCCTCACGTTGGTTGGACCTTAAAAATGCTTTTTAAACACATCGAACGGTTTGGATCGTTAAAATTTGATCCGAAAATAAAATCGCTCACCTTAGCAAAGTGAAGGAGCCCTCATTAGAAATGCACTATCAACTATCAAGTGAGGGAGCCTTCACACACTTTTTGGATGTTCAATGATTTTTGCTTTATTTTCTATTTCTTGAACTTTTCATTGATTCTGTATTAAGCTTTTAAGCTTTTTATTCATGTTGATAAGATTAATATGAAAAATATAAAATAACATCAAAATGGTCGAGGATTTACGAAAGACAAAAATAATTTAATACAACTTAGAGAGTTATTTTCTTGTCTATTTTTTTTCCCTAAATTTTGAATTTATTTCAAATTTGATTTGTATTTTTAAAATTTTGTTCCTTTTGTATTTTTAAAAAAGTTTATCTTTCTTATCAAGGCGAATTTGAAAGATAAAATATTTTCAATGAAAGCTAAAAGAGTTTATGTAATCACAAACAATAAGTCAATGTCTTAAAAAAAATAGATCAGTCCAAAACTCCTCTGCAAGTAAAATCCTAAGATACGCTTGATTAGTGAGATAAAGATGGAAAATGCAACTCATATGCACGCGTCCGCACACTAAGCTTTTAATAAGCGATCTCTTATTTTGCAGGAAGATTCTCATAAGGGATTCCTCACCACCCTTCCTTGCGGACCTCATAGCTGCCAATTGAATTTTGATGATCCTATCCGTTCACTGTGTTAAAAATATGTTTTTAAGGGTTTCTAGTTGAATCACCAACAAAAAAGGACCGGAAAGGCTTGATCCGAGCAGTTTTTTCATAAAACTGTATGGAATGATGGTTCGGGATCCCTTATGAGAACCTCTGTGTGTGTGCGCGCGCGAGCGCTTGTGTATTGTAAAGGAGGTCATTGTAGAATGTCGACTAAAGTTAGAGTTGACCTTCCAATCACATGTTAATAGGTGTTACACAAGGACTGCACGACATGTGGTAGAGTCGCGCAAGTCAGTTCGTTCGAGTGTCACTAGCGCAATATCACTTCAGCAGAAGCCCCATCATGCACCCCACTGAAGCCCAATTGGGAATATACATTTTGTTATGGGTCATCCAAACATGGAGAAAAGCCCATAGGCACAATGATTAGCGTAGCCCAAAGACATGGGCGAGAAGCTAGTCATTTATACATAGCCCAAGCAACGCCTGCTCCGATCTAAGGCAGGACTTGAGGGGCCCTCTGAGGCTTGGTTGCAGTATTGGCATAACCGAACAGGTTATAACCTTGCCCAAACGAGAATGGAATGGGATCTAGTAGCTTGGTGGCTACAAAAGAAGAGAGGTTCACCACGAAAGGGTGGAGTAGCACGCCCAGGTAGCCGCGAGGGTCAGCCTCGTGGTGGGTGACGTCACCTATGCAGTCAGGGCGTACGGAAGGGACACGTGTTCTCTTATTATAAGGAATACATGGCGCCTGATTACTGGCCCAAGGTAGTCTAGTTCTATAAATATAAGACATTCCTTTCACAATTTCCAAAAGTTATTGATTTGATAGAGTGTGACATTCTAGAGAGCGAGAAAGTGGGCAATCACTAATTTGAAAGGAGAACATTCTTCCATTGGTGTAATCCTCTCACTCTCTCTAGTTCACTTAGGCACCCCCCATAGATTAGCCTAAGAGCTCCACATTGTTAGTCTTTTATGTACACTTTTGCTATCTTCTTCACCCTTCTAGATCACCTCGTTCTCCTCTTTTTAACCGTTGATTATTACTTACCTTTCTAGCTCACTCTATTCTATTTGAATATTGACTCAAACACGTTATACATACATACATACATATATGTACACTAAACTTCCAATCCACATCCTTAAAGTGCTGACTTCGTCCACACCTCGTAGATTCTAATCAAATTTTCATGATCCGAACCGTTCAATGTGTTTTAAACGTGTTTTTAAGGGTCCCTGCGAGAAACCCAAAAATAAATAAATAAATACCAGGAAGGGCTTGATCCGAGCAGTTTTTCATAAAACTGTATATATATATATACAATAAACTTCCTATCCAAACTCCCTGACCCTCTTAAGTTACGGACCTCCACCTTCCCAATGTTTTTTTGAAAATCCGAACTTGTTTTTGTGAAAAACAGCTCCGATCAAGCCCTTCCGGGTATTTTTTTTTGCCAAATCTTCGCGTTGGACCTTGAAAACACCTTTTAAACACATCTAACGGTTTGGATCGTCAAAATTTGGTCCGGAAAGTCGAAAATACCCCTAGGTCCGTAACTTATTAAGTTAAGGGAGTTTGGAGGGGAAGCTCACTGTATATATATATATATATAGGATAATGATCTAATAAGGGATCCCTTAACCAAATTTGGTGCGGACCTCACCTTTCTGAGCCAAATTTTGACGATCCGAACCGCTCAATGTTTTTAAAATGCATTTTTAATGTACAGTTTTACCGAAAACTGTTTGGATCAAGCCCTTCCGGGTATTTTTTTTTGAAGATTTTCCGTGTAGGCCTTGGAAAATGCATTTTAAAAACATTGAGCGGTTCGGATCGTCAAAATTTGATCCGGAAAGTTGAAAAAGGGCCAAGTCCGCACCAAATTTTGTTTAAGGGATCCCTTAGGAGATCGGCTTCCTATATATATATATATACACCGGCGATCCTGTCAAGGATCCCGGATTTCCCGGATTGAGGCCTTTTCGGTGTTTTGATGCTTTTACAAATTGTTTTGGGGAAATCCGAGCCGTCCAATGTGTTCAAAAGGTGTTTTCCAAGGTCCACGCGGGAAATCTTCAAAAAAAAATACCGGGAAGGGCTTGATCCAAGTAGTTTTTCGCAAAAACTGTAAATATAAAGTTTTTGCGAAAACTGCTTGGATCAAGCCCTTCCCGGTATTTTTTTTTGAAGATTTTCCGCGTGGACCTTGGAAAACACCTTCTGAACACATTGGACGGATCGGATCGTCAAAAAAATATCGGGAAGTGGAGTCCCGGATCCGGGACTCCCGGACTAGAACCGGACTATATATATATATATATATATATATATATATATCTATATAGGATAATGATCTAATAAGGGATCCCTTAACCAAAATTTGGTGCGGACCACCCCTTTTTTCACCTTTCCGAGCCAAATTTTGACGATCCGAACCGCTCAATGTTTTTAAAATGCATTTTCCAAGGTCCACGCGGGAAATCTTCAAAAAAAAAATACCCGGAAGGGCTTGATCCATTCATTTTTCGGTAACGGTAAAACTGTCCATACAGTTTTCGGTAAATGCATGGATCAAGCCCTTCCGGGTATTTTTTTTTGAAGATTTCCCGCTTGGACCTTGGAAAATGCATTTTAAAAACATTGAGCGGTTCGGATCGTCAAAATTTGGCTCGGAAAGGTGAAAAAAGGGGTGGTCCGCACCAAATTTTGGTTAAGGGATCCCTTATTAGATCATTATCTATATATATATATAATTTGTTTTTCATAAAACTAGTTCTAGGATTACGTAAAAAACGCAATTTGGTTTGGAGCCTCACACTAATATTCCGAGCCGTTCAACATGTTTTTAAGGATACCCGTAAAAAATTAAATCATTTGAATATCGGTAAGTGCTCGACCAAATAATTCTAAGAGACCAGTTCCTATCAAGTTTTTTTAAAATTGTTTGGATCAAGAACTTATTGATATATTCGACTGAGTTGAATTTTTACACGATTTATCTATTTAAACGAAGTAAACGTTTTGGATAATCACAATATAATCCAGAACAAAAGTGTGTATTTTTATGTGTCACCGAAACCGGTCACTATATACATGTTTGATGTTCAATTAACAAGGTCTCCGAAAGTAATGGTTAGGGAAATTTCCCATGCAACCCTCGTAAGAATTTGAGTTTGGCCTGATTTTTTCAATTTTTTTCTCACAAAATGTGAAGGAAATTGTTATTATCCACTAGAATGAACAACAATTAACATGACTTCCTTATTCACCCTATTCCCTCCCACCTTTTTGGGTAAAGAATTTTTTGTTCTCGGCTCTGACTTTGTCCTTCATTCCCACCTTTCAATTCATTGTAGCCAAAGTCAAATTGGCTTCGTCTATTACCGTTTTAAGACATACGAACGATGGGTCTTTTTTCGTATATGTAACTTAAAAAACAAATTCATGGATCATTTATTTGTGAGAGTTGCTTTCTAAACTACGACTGTTTGGGATTTTTTTATTACTCCCTCCGTCCCAAAAAGTTTGGTCTACTTTTAAATTTCTACATTTTATGAACAATACACAATGTTACCCAAAACTTTTTGACTTTTCGAGTTTGCCCTTACTCTAATAATATAGGAGTTAATCAAGTTTTGAATTTAAATTGTTTTCCGGAAAGCGAAAAATCTTGCCGCCAATATAATCAGAGAACTTTTTCAAAATTTTAAAACACACTTTAAACTTTAAAATTGTCAATTATTCTTCTTTTGGTCTCATTTTTTTTTATTGTTAAAAGCATCTCAAGGGCAGAAATAAAATTTACCAACTTTCCTTTGTTGAAAATTTTAAATTGACACTTTATTTTGGGACAGCCAAAAAAGGAAAGTAGGCCAAACTTTTTTGGACGGAAGGCGTAGTTTATTAGTATTAGTAGGTTGGTTCCGTTATTTGTTTTGAACGTCAATTTTCCATTATGGTCTACTGTAGTCTATTCATAATGAGAAAATGACAATTTAGGAATTTCAATAAACGAAATTATATATTTTCTACTATTTTTCTAGTAAAATTTTCATTCCTAATCAAATAGATGCAAGAAAAAAGTGCCCTTCCTTTTACTTTATTTTTTATCATTTTTTTTCCTCGCTAATCAAACGATCCCCAAATGTTTTTTTTTTAAAAATATCATTTTTCAACCTTAGTCTCCCAATTTTATGAAAATTCCCTCCTTGAAATCCAAAATGTTAGCCCAAATGTTTTCTTAAAAATACATTATTGATTTTGATGATAACAAACATATTTAGTTAAAAGTGAAATATAATTAAAATTAGATATTTGATACTCATTTGAATAGTTGCTTATTTTGTAGGATTTGGTTGAGTTACACATGGATCGATTCTACATCAAATCCTATCTTCAATAGCCGAGATCTTAATTGAAAGAAAAAGATTGAGGACAAATCTTTTTCTTATTTTTGTATTGGCTCAAGCACTCCAAATGACAAAGAAAATGTTGGAGAAAATTCAAAGATCATGGAAATATAGACATATTCCAAATTTGACTCTTATTTTGGGAAGCTCCTCACAATTCAAATGGAAAAGCTTGACAAGGGAAATCGGTAATTTGAGAATCAAGGCAGTCAAATTCAAACGGCTAGTGAAGGAATGTTATAGGTGATGGTGAGAGAGCAACCAATGGGAAATTACATGCTCCATCCTTATAATTCAACTCCAAGCTTTATCTTGCATATTTTACCCTAGTTTGAGTGTTCTATTTGAGCTATCATTGTAAAAGGGATTGTACAACCCTGTTCGTACTCTTGTGAGAGTTATTCTTTTGTGAGTGATTTTTGTGTGAGGAAAAATTACTCGGGTAGGTGTGACAATTGGTTAGGTGTGACTAACACTGGAGTAAAAAATAGTTGGAGTGATTGGGGATAGATTGCTCGTGGTAAAGGTTTCTCTAACACCCGTGAAGCTAGGATGTGTTACTATTGGAGATAGTGCAGCAAATCTCGAGTTGGACACTTGAGGAGTGGACTAGGCCATGAAGTATGCTGACATGCATGCAAGGGAAGCTCTAGCTATAGAACCACCAACTATCCTTTTTAGCTCCATTCCATTTTGTTTTGAACTTTTAACTTTAGTTATTTGATAGATGCTAGGGGTTTCAGCCACCCCGAACTGTGTAATTAATCCTTATTTTATTTAATAATGCATGCTCTACCCTTTTAACAAAAATAAATAAAAAGAGTGCCAAACCTTCTTTCACATTTTCATGGATTCCAATTTCACAAATCCGCACTGGCATGAGTTGTAAGGACATGTTTGAGGGGGTTTTTTTTTTATAAGCTGCTAGTGTGTGCACTGTGTGGTGGAATTGAGATTGGGATCGGTAATGAAGTGAGATAGATTATCATTATAAAACGGATCATTCTTCTATGTTTGTTTTGCTAGGACTAGGGCATGAAATTATTAATCGCATGTTTGCTTTGCCTAGAAAGAATTGTATTACAATCATTGATCCACTTTTACATAAACCACGTACAACGAACGTCATCAATTATGTCGATTTTATTGCCCCCTTCTAAGGTCTCACGTTCAGAACCTCGTAAGTGTTACCAACTCCTTTAGAGTTTGTTCATTCAGAGCTTTGCTCTGACTTTAAATGGGACCCCTGTTTGTGGGCGGTTGACACTAAAAAAAATCACTTGAAAGAGAAAAAAAATTCAATTTTAAAAAATTCAACTTTAAGTTGAGTATTTTTTTTCAAATCTTGAATTTTTTTTTATCATGTCTGTTCTTTTCTTGACAAAAAAATCCACGTGTTCGTTCCATTGATTAATAAAGCTAACTAAACAAAAGGAGAGCTCTTCAAAAGAGTGGTGCATAAGATCTCCTAATTATTGAAAAAAAAAAAAAATTGCCTTCAGTTTCAATTAGCCTATACGGAGCTCGAGCACATGTCCCACATGCTCTTTTTATTTTTTTGCAACGTAGATTGCGCTGTAGTAGAGATCCAGGGATTGGAGCGGTTTAGTCGGGTTGGTTGATGAGTTTGCTCTCCATGCAATTGTTTCGGGTTTGTTTTTTGGCATCAGGCCGCAATAAAATAATTTTTTGCATGTGAATCTTCTAATCCTGGCGTGGAGGGTCTTTGCCTTTGACTTAACCGGGGAGGGCATTAGTCGAGGTGTGCGTAAACTGACTCGGACAACCCTGGCCGTCAAAGATCGAAAAAAAATAAAGGGATTGGCTTTAGTATTTTTCTACTTGATTGAAATAACAAAAAGTCAGTTTTCTTTATTTTCTCCTTACGACAGCATACCACTTGCTGTTTTGCACATGAATACAAGACCAAATCAACCTTACCTTCAATATCAATCCATGGCGCCCAGGGATAAGCAAAATAAACATTAAAATGTAAATTCAGTCTAAATTAATCCAAACTGAAAAGTTTGATTTGGTTTTTTACTAAAGTGGTTTGGTCCTAGTTTTAAAAAATTAGAAACCGCGTTTAATGGTTGGGGAGTGATTTCCACACACCTCAAATTGTTATCCACGCCCCTTTTTTGTAACGCCCCGAAATTCGGACACGTTAATAAAATATTTTCCAGAATGATTCAATTAAATAAAAAGTCAATTTCTTAAATAACAGCAGAAGCAAAGTTTGATTTCACCAACTTGACAAAATAGGTTTAATTACTAAGTAAGATTACAACTTGAAATCTAATTTTTGAAAAAAGAACAAAGCAGTAACTAGTACGGAATCTAGGGCTCGACATCTTTTGTCCTCTAGTGGGCTCTATCCTTATCTTCATCTTGTCTTTCAATTCCGTCTTCAATACCTGGCATGAAAAGCCAGGGTACACGAATACCATGAGCGAATGACGCTCAATAGATATACTCCTACCCGTTAACCCTTACATTACAAGTAATACACAATTTGATATAAAGGCAGTACAATATTAATGGTCAAATAAATTGATTCAATGAATAACCTTCAACACAGTGAAAATTACCTCGAGCAATCATACTCTCAATTAATCCCAACACTCTACCCATCTCATTGTTCAACTTTCTTTCCAAATTATTGTTGTACTACGACCGATATATTTTCGTTTCCCTGATTATCACGGAGTTCCATTTTCGTTTCTCAAAAGTTTCGAATTCCAACCATCTTATGGATCAATCTCCTAATCAACACAACATTCAGCTTTCCATCATTTCAATATTCACTTCCCTCCTTGAGAATGTACATACAGCGCATCCTTCAAGATGCAAATACAGCACATAAGGATGTACATTCAGCACAAATCCTTGAGACGTACATACAACACACGAGGTTGTACATACAACACATTGCCTCGGGATGCACATACATCACATAGGTATATCCAATGGACGCTGCTACTGGTACATAAGTTATTGTACAGAAAATGTACAAAGCACTCTTGGGGACCCACTTTTGGGTCCCACACAAGTGATCCAAAATTTTGATTGAAACAGTGGGACTTTGGTTCAAGCACTTCTAACCGTCCGATTGAGCTGAAATTTTGAGGAGCCCCTCGAAAAAAAATTCTAAGAATAATGAACGGTTCGGATCACTCGTGTGGGACCCAAAAGTGGGTCCCCGAGAGCGCTTTGTACATTTTCTGTACAATAACTTCTGTACCTGTAGGATTACCGATATCCAATACTGCATAATTCCTCAATTCCATTATCTTTGGCTGACCGCCGATCATAAAACTAAGACTCAGCGGGATGGCCTCCCCAGACCTCATCAATCACCATCCATTATCCTAATTTAAATTTTCATTAACTTAAACATCTAGTGATCTCTCCAAGTCCGCAACTAATTCAATGAACCTAATGTGCTTTCTACGTTCTTGGTAACATTACTGCTCAATCAACAAAGTCATAACTTGAAATGATAAATAACAATTCATAATATCACCACAGTTCAATCACAACTAAGAACAATGATTATTCGTTAACTCATACGATAATATCGAATTAATCTACAAAAATGAGTTTCAAGGCTTAGCTCCTTATTTACCAAAAAGTACATATTTTATTCACCTTAGTGTTTAGCCAAAATCACCTATCAATATAATCCGATTACTATGAAATTCTACGGGCAAGTTATTTAGTGTTAGGAACATTTTTTGAAGACACATTTCCAAAAAAAACAGAAGTTATGCTAACCTAAAAGGGCTTTGAACAGAATCTGTCTAGTTTTGACACTATATGAAAACTTGATCGTTTAGGGTTTAAGGAGATGGATTGAAGAGCTATAAAAATTCATAAATGTTCACAACACCTTGTCTAACTTCCAGGAAAAACAGATTTGGAAAATAAAATGTTTAAGTCTTCCAATAAATTGTTAGAACTTTAATGTTTTACCCGAGTCTGACAGATTTTGCTATTAAGAAATGCATTTCAAAAACATAACAAAGCAGCTCCTAAATTTATGATATTTAACAGGATAATAGAATTGGATGTTTTGAACATTTGTTATTTAGAACATATTTCATAGAAATGAGTTTAAGATAAACAAAAACGACTTTGAATCTAGAATGTCCAGATTTACCATCATTTACTTAAATCAGCTTTTCTAGAGTTCTATAAATGAGATTTAAGAGATTCCAGCAGCCATTTAAAGATAAGAAGTGTATCTACAATTTGACATAAGAATAAACCCCATAAGAGCTTCGTATTATTTTATATGAGGTTCCAAAGTTGACTAATCTAACCGGTACCAAGACAGTTTCAACACTTGGACTTATTTTTCAAGTTTTATTAATTATACGCAAATTCCAAGCATCAATCAAACACCAAACACATAAATCAAGTCTATGATACATGTAGTATACTTAGAAATTAAAAGATATAGAGTAATCTACCTTTGGTCCAGAAGAATAAGCTCGGTTTTGGAAAAGTTTTGTGGTGAAAGTCGCAAATTCGCACTGAACTTTGGACAGCTATAATGTGACCAAAGCTTGACCGTTTTGGATGATTTTTGTATCTAAGTCGAAGCTCTCGGAGTGCTCTACAACCTTGAAGAAGGATTCTAAACTCAAAAACCTATCTAACTAGGAGAAAAATGACGATTTGGGAAAGGTCAGTGAGCTGTCTGGAAAATATAGCCGAGATTTTTACTGAACTTTGGATGGCTATAGCTCACTCAAAACTCAACCGATTTGGGTGATTCTTGTGTCGAAATCAAAGGTCTAGAAGGCCTCTAAAACTTCTCTGAAGAAACCTAAGCCCAAAAACGAATGTAACTATGAGAAAATCGGCTGTTTAAAGAGGTACGTGATATGGACGCGAATAGAAAATGTGGTCGTGCGGATGCAAGAAATCATTTCTCTTCTCCTTTCTTTCTTCTTTCTCTTACTGCCTGAAAATCTCTTTCTCTTTCTCTGCCGAAAGTGGGAAGGGGAATAGATAATATAGGAGGTTAAGGGTTGTGTAAAATCCCATAGGATGTTGAGGTGTGGGAGGGTGGCAATTGTCTAGGGGTTAAAGGAAGGCCTTTGAGGGTGTTTGATTTTTATTGGTTGGGGAAAAAGGAGGCCAAATATGGTTAAACATGGAGAGATGGGTGTGAGGGTGATTGAAGCGTGAATCAATGTGCATGGGGTTTGAGTTTGGTTGGTATAGAAGTGTAGTTGGGCAATATAGTTTTAAAAAAATGGATTTATATATACATCCATATATTCGTACAAGTGTATAAGTGAGTATAACAATAATATAAGAAAGCATTAGGACATATTAAAACAGATTAGTAGTCTAAAAAATTTGGAATAATTAGTCATAAATATAAAATATTTTGTCTATTTGAAGGGAAAGACAAGGAACTTTTGCAATCAAACATAAAGACATTGTTTGTAATATAGATTCAGATCAAGGACGAATTTGAGTGATGGCTTTGATAGTGTTGCTTGAGTCGATGGGTTAAATGAAGTAATTTTTGTCATCATCGACGAAAGTAGAAACAATATTTATCTCGTCTGGTACACGAGGTGATCCTGAAGCATATCATGATTTGTCTCGAGACTGCAGAGGAAACATATACGAAGAAATACTAAAGTGGGTCTCTGGTCTGAATCAACTGAGTTTTTCCGTTTCTTAATGTTTTTCCTATTTTCATTTAATTTAGATTTGGCTCAGTTCAATGGATTTAATCGATTATCCAAGTCTATAGGTAAAATGATTAATGCCGATTGTTATCGAAATGTTTTTTTTTTTTTTTTTTGCAATTGTTTTTCGTGTTCTTGTTCCTTGTAAAAATTAGTGACATTTCACTCATTTTTTTGGTCGCCGGAAGTGGTGGGCCAGAGGTGGGGTGGTGGTCGGCCGGAGGTGGATTAGTGATTTTTTTGAATTTTATGCTCAAAATTAGAGTTTTAAAAATCAGTGACACTTCACTAATTTTTTTTGGTAGCCGGAAGTGGTCGGTATGAGGTGGGGTGGGGGTCGGCTGGAGGTGGAGTGGTGATTTTTTTGAATTTTATGTTCGAAATTCGAATTTTTAAAAATTGCTGACACTTCACTAATTTTTTTGGGTAGCCGGAAGTGGTCGACTTGAGGTGGGGTGGTGGTCGGCCGGAGGTGGAGTGGTGATTTTTTTTAATTTTATGTTCGAAATTCGAATTTTTAAAAATTGCTGACACTTCACTAATATTTTTGGTCACCGGAAGTGATCGGCTTGAGGTTGGGTGATGGTTGACCGGAGGTGGAGTGGTGATTTTTTTGAATTTTAAGTTCCAAATTCAAATTTTTAAAAATTAGTGACACTTCACTAATTTTTTTGGTCGCCGGAAGTGATCGGCAAGAGATGGGTTGGTGGTCGGCCGGAGGTGGGGTGATGATTTTTTTTTATTTTTATGTTCGAAATTAGAATTTTTCGAAATTAGTGACACTTCACTAATTTTTTTGGTCGATGGAAGTGGTGAGCCAGAGGTAGGGTTGTGGTCGGCTGAAAGTGGGGTGGTGATTTTTTTGAATTTTATGTTCGAAATTTAAATTTTTAAAAATTAGTGACACTTCACTAATTGTTTTTGTCTTTTTGTTCGATTGTAAAAGTTCCTTATCCTTTATTTTAAAAATGACAAATGTTTTTTGTTTTTATGTTTGATTGCAAAAGTTCCTCGTCCTTCCCTTTAAAAATGCCAAATGTTTTGGATTTTTGGGCTATGTGGCCCAAAAAATTTCAAACACGCATTATTAGATTATTGATTAAATAATTTTTATTCGAAAATAATAGGCCGAAAATCCGGGTCGTTTCATTTTTTGTCTTCTAGTGAAATTTTCGTGTGTAAAAATTTTACTAGAAACAAAAAGGGGGTGTGGATAACAATTTGGGGGGTGTGAATATCAATTACCTTAATGGTTTGGTCTGTGATTTTACGTCAATGGTTCCAGTTCCAAACCGATCCGAATCGTGGTTCAAACCCGAAACCGAACCGTATTTTAATGGTTCAGATTGGTTTTCTATGAATTTTATGGGTTGGTTTGCTTCTCCCATTCATAATCCGTAGGTAGTGATTTGATTATTGATTTACTACAAAACCGGACCAATCCGATCCATAATCACTCCTGGTAGCACCCCTCGAGGTCTACATCCTCACGATCCCAAATACTTCACTCTGTGAGCCACGTAGGCTCGTAAACTCACTCAGAATAATAAATTTGCAAAACAATAGTTTGATCAGACATACATATGATCAATAACTAATTGTTATCAGTTGCATCATTTAGCTCCTACTTGTACGGCATTGCGCAGTGATCAGTAAAATTTTCTATCTATTCTCGAAATTTTTTTAAACTAATTGTTGTTTTATTTTAAAATTGGATTGGTTATTTTTTAAATCATTTTACCTATACATTTTGTAAACACAAGAAATGATTAGTTAGTGTGTCTATCAATGATTGGTCAAACTAATTTTTTCCATGGTTGTTCTTCTTAACGAGCTCTACAAAATGAACGATTCAAATCACTGTTGTGATCTATAAAGCCCACAAAATGGAGTCTTAGAGGAGGTTTGATGGGGATGAAGTCTTGAGGCGAACAACTCCCGATTTTATAACTGGAAACCATATGTTTCCAACAAGCATTTGTTAGATTATCACGAGGGCCAACCATGTATTCATAGAAAATCGAACCCTAAATCTCACACTCTGAAGAGCGCCACACAACTATTGGGTCATACACCAAGGTCGATCATAGGTACGCCTGCCTATTCAAGGAGCAAAATACCAGGCACCACTTTCATCTACCCTAGGGCTAACTGTATTTAGGATGAATTTCCCCCAATTTTTTTTATCTGGTAGTATTATTTTAGTATTATTTTACTCTTCGCAAATTGTTGTTTAGTTTTTCATCATTATTTTTGGCATAAAAAATAGGTTAAATTCCACAGAAACCCCATCTCTGTCTCTGGGACACGGAGATCCCCTAACCTTTAAAAGCACCCAAACACACCCCATCTATGACCATTACGCAAGTTGACCTCTTCTGTCACCTTACCATTAAGTATCAAGGGGTCAATGTGGACGATTCTAAAGGGGTAAAATCGTCATTTTCTTCATTCCATTAAAGAGTTAAGTCATTTATTTCGTTTCATATAGATGATGGGTTTTGTTTGGGCGCCTTTAAACGTTAGGGAGTCTCCGTGTACAAGAGGCATAGATGAGAAAGTCTTTCTGGAATTTTAGCTAAAACATACGTATGAAAATGTGAACTGAAATTGAAAAAAGTTTATATACAACAAAACTCTAGGGAAAAAAAATATCAACTGTTTGGTAAACTTTCATCCTTAGTATATTTTTTATTTTATTTTTTTTGCTTTTGGCAATAATTTTTTACTTTTTGGATCCTCTCGTCGAGACGGATAATTAATTCAAAAAATAAAACGTGACTCTAACAAAAATTCTAAAAGGACGAACAAAAATATCAAAACAAAAAATACCAAAAATTTGGGGGAATATGTATCCACCATGGTCCGATGCTATCAAACACTCATGACCTTTGGATTGAAGTTCTAGAATCAAGAAAGACCAAAAAGATGGGCCGCTAGATATCGCAGGAAATGTACGTAGGAGATGAAAGAGGGAGAAGGCAACAAATATCATTGCCAAGCCTTGCAACCCTGTTGTGTGACCCACTACCACTAGCCCTCGGTGGAGGGGTAAAAAACTTGAGTCCACTGCGGGTCTGAACTTCAATGGTCACACCCGGGGAAGGTGGTTGTAGCCGCTTACCTCCTTCCCCACCCTTTTATTTTGTTTTTTCAGAAGCCACTCATTCCCACTTTTTGGGTAGTGGGGTTGCAAGTCTTGTGACCCACTACCACCACTAGCCCTCGGTAGAGGAGTAAAAAACTTGAGTCCACTGCGGGTCTGAACTTCAATGGTCACACCCGGGGAAGGTGGTCGTAGCCGCTTACCCCCTTCCCCACCCTTTTATTTTGCTTTTTCAGAAGCCACTCATTCCCACTTTCTGGGTAGTATTTCTGTGTACGTAGCATTGCAGTTCACAGATAGAAGAAAAATGTAATGCCCTTTTTTTAAGTCATAAACCAAGCAAGAGAGGCAATGAGCTACTTATCTCATACTCCTCCACACTCAGCCATGGCACTACAAAGGAATTACATTTAGGATCCTATTAGGGTTTAACAAAAATAATTGTATTTAGGATCCTATTAGGGTTTAACAAAAAAAATTGTGGAAAAGTAATGAAAGGTATCCAAAACAACTAGAACAACAAACGTCAAATGATGCGCGGAGTCACCTTAAGCAGGCTTGAAAAATTTCACAGAAACCAAACATAATCTGATCATACTATTAGATATGTAGAAACTCAAGAACCCATTGAGCCCATACAGTTTACCTGTTCGCCTACTACGTGTAGCAAAGCGGATATTGGAGAAGTTCTCATTGACCTGATCTCAAGTATTTTCATCAAAACACCTCTTGTAAATGGTGTGAATATTTGACCACCTGTATACCGATGCTGAAAGCAGGATTTTCAGCAAATTGTTCTCTACTAGGCAAATTTTAGCGGAAAAACCAGATTACAACAAACAAAGAAACACAACAAGAGTGAAGATTTTGGGCAGGAAATGAGGGTGCAAATTGGATGAGCTGACTTAAACTGGCACTCCTCAGCATTGATAGCAAAGAATAACCTCACAAATTCTTACCTCGAAGATAAAAGATAGTTACCAATCAGTTTAAATAACAAGAATTATATTCTCCGTAGAGGAACATATCCCAAAGTGTGATGTATTCTATAACAAATTCAGAAACAACCAACACAAACGCATCAATACCAATGGTTGATTGCCAGGTGGAACCTCATTGGTTAATCTCTGGGGACAAACTGTTAATCTCAAAGCAGTGACATTTTGAGCTTCATCTCAGAACAGAACTATTAACTCTAATATGTTGCAGGGAATCAGAAATTCTTGTATCAAATTCACAGGTTTCAAAGTCGAGCAGGGGACCACAAAAGGAGCTGCATCATAGTGCATTCTAATGCATCCTGATGGTGGTTGCAATATTCAGCAGAGTTCACAGCAGTAATATACCAGAATTGGTGTGGATATTCTTCTAATTATAAGGTTTGATATCCTTAATCCTTAACCCTTTACAGTCATATGCTTCACTGCCTCATTTTGAGACCTGCACTGGCAATACCTGTGATATGGAAAGAGTGGCAAGTAAGATAGAGAGAGAGTGATCTACCTTAATGTGTGCAACCCTTGGTGAGCTGTGTGTTTGAACCACCACCACCACTCTTTGTGAGTGTCATTCTGTGTTTGGGATTATAATGAGAGTCGAGGGAGATGGGAGCCGTAGTGAGTGATACCGAAGCCGTGAGGACTCGAGGCCGTAGTAGGTAAGGCACAAATACCCTAGGGGGTCAGTTATGACTCATTGCTATGATGTTTCTATACTTCTGCTACTCAGAATTTGTGGCAGATTCTGGGGATATTTTTCTTGTACTATATGATGAGTCTGGATTTCTGGTATTACTTTTCTGGGCATACACTGCTGTGCTACTCACTGAAATCTGCCTTGGTTCTGTTGTTATTGAATTCTATGTTGAATCTGCTCGGTGATGCCACTGCTACTGCTGGTAGTACTGTGTTCCTGCTGTGTTTCTTAGATCACCTCCATGTGAAGTGGTAGTGATATCAATTGATTGTCATATTTTCAAACAAGACTCTGTCCAATTTTCAAAAATCCAAGTGTTGATGTGATTAGTGCAGCATATACCGTGTGTTTGAGAAATTTCCCGGATTGTACTATCTCTATTGTTGCTGTTGGTATCACTGGTTGTTGATACCCCAAGTGTTATGACCTTTGTTCTACTGCATTCCATTATTTAAGCCTATTGCTACCTGTTAAGCACCTGTATGTTGATCAATTCTGGCTGCTGCTGCCTACCATGCACTTGCTGGTGCATTTGTGTTATCCTAATTCTGCAGTGGTGTATGGGGTTTGTTCCCCTTGCGGTGTCCTATCCCAGGGGGGATGTCCCTAGGAAGTTTGATCCCCTTCGGGGAGGGGGCTTCCTCCCTTTGTCCAGTGCCGTTTGTACCTGATCATGTGAGTTACTAAGCTTCGTGGGACCCGTACCTCTCCATGGATCCCAAGCAATCTCAACTGACCGTCATCAAGCTGTTCATTATGACGTACTGTATATCTATTGTTTGGTTAATGTAACGTTCATATTAGATATTCTTTTGAAAGTTTCTAGCTCATCTTACTAGATGGGGTAGAAACTTTTTGTATTCTGTAACAGTTTATATTTGCTTAGTCCATAGGCAGGTTATCCCATTCACCTCATGTAGCCTCTTGGCCTCCCATGTTTTCTTTTTTGCTTTGTTACTTTTTTGTTTTGTCCTCCTGGGGTATGCCCCTTGTAGGCTGTATATCCGCTTAGCCCCTTTTATTTTTACGCTGATTTACCCACAAAAAAAAAACGCATCAATACCATAAGATGCGAAACTAGTTCATAGGGTCATAAACTTCCAAGGCATATATCTTCAGCAAGAATGCAGAGTATCTCTACATAACACACTTTGTGCTCATTATAGAAAAACAATGCAACTGTAAAGGGAAAACACAGGCGTTTGAGAACCACAAACACCGAGACGGATGGATGCATGTATATTAAGTGTTTGAACGAATATTTATCCCCACCCTCCTCCAAAGTACCTGATCACAACAGGAAATCTAACATGGTCTGATGGGCGGGAGAAGTTAAAACATATAGGTAATTTGCAAAAGAAAATACAAGAACGGAAGAACCTGATGCGACTATCTTAAGATTCTTAACATAAAGAAGCAGCACAGCAACAACCCATAATTGATAGTTCATATACTCTAACAAAATTATCTTAAAAAAACAAAAGAAAACAAGTCACCTGCATCGATGGTTTGCACAGAAAAAGTTGTCTGACAGTCTTTCAAGACACCAGCAGTAAATTAACAACCATATTTGGAGGAGCTATCAATGCCTACCCAAATCAATCTGATCTCTTCTTTGCAGTCTATTTATATTGAGAGAACTAGGATCCAAAGATGCCTCCGAACTCTTCAAATTTATCTCAAATTCCTTCTGCTTCAGTTCCAATCCCATTCGTTCGTTCTCTAGCATCATCCTCTCATTCTCTAGCCTTGATCTCTCTAGCTCCCTCTCTTTCTTGCTGCAGAATCTCCGCCACTTAAAGCACTGTTTCTCCAACTCAAAAGCTTCTGCTTCGATGCTTACCCTTTGCTCTTGGAGTTGCACGGTCTTTTTTCCAACCCACTGCCTCCTCTCCCATAGTGACTTTGTGGAGTCCTGGAAAAACTCAGCCATTTCAGCTTCAAAACCACTTAGCGCGCTAGAATGGGGCCCAAAACTACCATCCTCCTCATTTGGCTTCTTTTGCTCCTCCATCCTGACCCTATCCTCATTCACATCATCATGCTCTTCATTTTCTGATTCATCATCTTCATCGTCACTTTCATTATTTTCTTCAGCTTCTTCCTCTACACAATCGTTAGTGTCCTTCGTGCATCTCACAATCGGTAAAGAATGAACTTGCAAATCAACATCATCGCAGTTGGGTATCCTTTTACCATTATGATAAGCGCACATTTCCTGGTAAAACAAGTGCTTGGAGTTCAATATCTTTCTTACATCCTCCTTCATCTTGGTTGAGAGATTTGGCATGGAGTCCATGAGAGTGGGGTCTTCCACCACCCTACATGAAGTTCCCCTCCCGAGAATGTCATTCAACTTCTTGTACCTTTTGTTCAAGTCATTAAACTTGTCTTCACACTGCTGAGGTGAAACATGACAACCTTTAGAGATCATTACATTCGAAACCATTTTCCATTTCCCTTTCTTTTGCAAAACCGCAGATTTCCGCTTGGGCCCCTCTTCGCCATCAAGAGTACCATCATCCCCAACATGAGCAACAACTGCAATTAAAAGCCTAACAATATCATCTGTCCATTTCATTCTTTGCCACGGAGACCCCTTTCTACCCTCTGCACCAGTGAAATTCTCGCCATTCCCATCCTCGGTATAACCAGACTCATCTTCTTCCCCTTCTTCACTACTGCTGTTACCATTGGTATTTCCAACATCAACAGAGGCAACCACCTTCCTCTTACCAACATCGGGGAAACCTTTTTGGGTCGAGACCTTTGCTTCCATAAATCTAATGGGGAGGTCATTTTTATACCTGTCATTGAAGATTTCACTTGGCGATGATGGTGATGGGTATTAGATTGGTGACCCAACTGTGTTTGATCATGCCTAGCTATCGGTGATTCAAGGTCTAAAAACCCACAACTAGGACTCGACAAAAACCCTCCTCCCAATCCCGAATTATTCATTTTCCAATACTATCTCAATACCTTGATTGATACTAAAATTACAAACCCATTTTACATGCTTTATACCTCGTTATTGCATCAATGGTTCTATACCAAATTTACACATCATTAACCCTCTTCTTGCTCAATGGAAACCCATATACCCTAGAACTGCGACAATTTAATGACATAAACCCTAGATAAGACACTCCAACCCTATTTCCAAAACCCTAATACCGAAATTATTAGCTAGTTTTACCTCTAGCTTCACTCTAATACCTCTATAATTTTATCCCTAATTTGCAAATCATCAACCCTACCTTCTTACTCCACAAGAACCCATAAACCCCAACACTGCAAACGATCAAAATAGCTGGAAAAAAATCCAGACGTCTCTGCAACAGTGTCACAAATTGGGGCTAAAAAAAAAACTCTTCGAAAGGAGACTGAACTTATTTATCTTTTACCACATGACTTTTGAAATGGGTAGAGAAAAGAATCTGAAGATAAAAGGAGATTCGTTAGTTTACCTTCTCATGATCTGTAACAGTAAAGTCTCATCGATCGAACCAGACATACAGAGAAAAAAGACTCTGGAGAGAGAGAGAGAGAGAGAGAGAGAGAGTATTCGACGGACTAATTAAAGCAACCAATTAGAGCAAAAACAGAACTCATTAAAAATGAGATTACTAAGGGCATGTTCGTTTCCCAGTTTAGTTTTAATTTTAGTTTTGATGACATCATCATTTTCCTCATTTCTCTCTCTATCTCTCTCCACTCATTACACTTGATGACATCATCAAAACTAAACTAAACTATCTAACCAAACACAGCCTAAGTCTACCGGCACACGGGCGTTCCACTAACAAGTTTTTTCCAAAAATTAAGACTACCACCACACTCAGACTCGGGAGGCCTTCCACTAACAAAAATAATGTTTTTTCAAAAATTAAGATATGTCATTCTTTCACAATACATCACATAATAAATCGTGAAAAGCCAATTTATTTTAAAAATTGGCTTAGAGAAACACTCCTTCAGTGCCGTGATTGCTCACTATAAAAGTGTAATGAATGAGTTCACTATAAGCCTCCTGAATCTCGCTCACTCAAATACAGAAACACTCACATAAATGTATGCAACCACAACTAATGTTGTAGTGTATGTGAGCTACGCACATTTATGTGAGTGTTTATGTATTTGGATGTGCATTTTGAGTGCGATTGTAGACTTATTCTTACTAGTACTTGTTTAGAACCTTGGGAAAATAATGGAAAGAAAAGGAAAAATTGTTTTCCTTTGTTTGGTTTGGGAGGAAATTGGAAAGATAACAAAACAAGAAATCAAACACATCAAATGTTCCTTTACACTTTCTTTGGTTTCCCCTTTCCCTTTCCTTTCTTTTCCTCATGTTCCAAATAGGGCGTTAGTAATTGACACTCTGCTCTCTCTTTTTTATATAAAAGCATGACCAGCTTTGACTTATAATGTTACCCATATTTGGATGGATATTGGGAAAAAAAGCTTCATTTGTGTATGTCATCTCCAATGTCAAACCTTTTTAAAAAAATTAAATATAGTGTTTTTTATGTTTCCTCTTCAAAATATGGGTAAAAATGACATTTTAAAATAATATGAAAGTGAAAGAGGTGTTGAAGGGGAAAGGGAAAAAAAAAGGCATGAGTTCGGATAAGAAAAATGGTAAAACTCATGCCTTTTTTAAGTTTGGGTAGAAAATGGGTAAGGATTAGTGATGATCCAATCTATAGTGACACTATTTTTCTCCCTTGTATATGAAATTTAAAACCATGTCTTTCATGTTTAGATATTTTCACACAAAGGAGATTATAAGTTCAAAGTAAAAGATGGTAGTAGAAAAGATAGGACGATAATTAAAAAAAGTAGTAAAACCACCTCCTATTTCTAGGTCTACACAAACGAACAGAGTCTTCGTGAATAGCTCAAGGCTCGATTCGGTAAGAATTTGTTCAAGTTCAATTTGGTAAGAACTCGCTCAAACTCCGTTGGGTTGTTAAGTGGACAAACGAACTCAAGTAAAAAATTTAAGCTCCTTTCGAAAACCTGTCCAGCTCAAATTAGTCGAATTTCAGCTCGAATTGGCTTGCAAATAAGAACATGTACTCATATAAGTTATATTTTATTACTCATTAATTTGAACTATTCTATAAAAAAATTCATCGAGAGCTCTACTTGAGCTTGAGTTTCTTTTCCACTAACGAGCTCAAACACAGAAGTCCTGTTTAGCGAACTGCTTCTGAAACTTGTTTTTGTTTAAACAGTTCAAATGATTCACTTTTAAAGGAACATCAAGAAGACAAAATCCCAAATTAAAAGCTAGTCCGACAATTACAATAAAAGAAATTCAAGGTTCATGACAATCACCAACTAATAGTAGATGTAGCTAATCCCTGGACTATGAGGCTACATGATTCTCAGATTCAAAGGCTTCTTGTAATACTGCAAAAGGAGAGAAGAACAAACCACGCTAATCGATGAAGCAGCCATGCAAGCACCAGCCAGCCACGGGGGCAAGCGGACCCCGGTGAAGGGGAACAAAATCCCGGCGGCAACAGGCAAGCCAAGTAAATTGTATCCGAGTGCCCAAACATAGTTGAGTCGGATACGGGACATTGTCGTTTTGGATAGGTGTATGGCTGTGATTACATCTTCCAAGTTATTCTTGATAAGAACTATGTCAGCAGCTTCTATAGCGATGTCTGTACCTGCGCCAATTGCCATTCCAACGTCAGCTGCAACTAAGGCCGGAGAGTCATTTATTCCGTCTCCCACCATCGCCACTGCAACACCCTCCATCTGCATTAGGATTTGTTCAATAGTAAAAAAGATAGTATCAATTAGGTGAATGTGTGAATTTGGGAATTTCTTCCATATAAGATTTTACAGCAATTATGCAGTAACATACTCGTTCACTTTTTAGCTAACAAAAATTGACTAACGTTGATCTGAGCATAACTTGAAGATACAATGTACCTGCAAATCTTTTATTTTATCGGCCTTTCCCAGTGGATCAGTCTCGGCAAACACCTTCTGAATTCCAACCTGCTTCGCTACTGCAGTTGCCGTGGCCCAGTTATCTCCAGTGACCATGATGCTCAAGATTCCCATTGATTTGAGATAAGCAATGACACGTTCAGCCTCAGGTTTCACTGGATCAGTAACGGAAAAAGCTCCAGCAACCTTTTGGTCAATGGCAACTAGCACACAGGTATGAGCCAGTTGCTCAGCATCTGAAATGTATTTCTTAACCTCTGGACCAATTGAGACATTAAAAGACCGCATAAGCCTCTTGTTCCCAACAAATACCCTTCTGTCACCAACTTTGCCACCAACCCCAGATCCTGGGTGGACCTCAAAGTCCTTCACCTCTTTGATGTGTTTAGTTTGAGACCCATAGTTCTTCCTTATCTTCTTCGCATGCTCCAATACAGCTTTCGCTATTGGGTGCTCGCTATTTGCCTGAAGTTGATAAAAAAATATGAAGATGAACACAATGGCTTTCCTCTCTGTGACAGTAAATTCACAATTTACATCTCCTTTAAGAATAATTTCTTGTATAATGTGCTTGATCCATAAACCCACGAAGCAGTGAGGTATATGTGGGATCTTCTGATTTGTTCCAGATTATTAGAGGTTGAAATTACACTTTCCTTTTCTTGCATTCATCACATCAAAACGAATACCGCGATAACCTAGTAAATAAACATCTGCTTTTTAACTGACATAAATTATCGATTTAGGTTGGGAAATTGCAAACAGTCTTGCCACATGTTTTAATAACCACTGGCTCCCTTGCTCCCTTTTCAACATATCTTGAGGTAGCACCTAAAATTCATGTAATGCATATATCTCAAATTTTACATGGAGATTACAAACAAGGAAACCAACCTCTGTAGCGATGGTCACGTCACAGAATTCCTCCATGGAGAATTTCGAAAAGAGCATGGCACTTACCACCGCTGGCTTTCCAATAGTCAATGTCCCTGTTTTATCAAAAACAACTGTTTTTACCTGCATGGGCACAATATGGGTCCATCAAGATCTCAAGAAAAAATCCAAGGTAAATAATGACATGAGATCATCCACTGTTAATGAGCTCTACTCCTTTCCTGGTGAAGAGGAGAGGGCTATTACAGATTAGGTATGATATGGCGCAAATTTATAATCTGAAAGGAGTGTACTACCAAAATGCCAAAACCATATAACACAAATCAGAGACCAATATTTTCCTTAAATGCGAATAAACAACAAAAGATTGGTTGTTTAAACGAACAAATCTTAGAATAAAATGGGAAGGATTTTCATGAAAGCATAATTTTTATTGTATAGTGATGTCAAAGTCCCTCAGTTAGTGTGTGCATAGATAATATAGATGAGCGGAGGACGATCAACAAATTTCCAAGAAATCATCCGCCAACGAAATCAGAATGGAACCACTCCATCGATCCCCAAGAATTTCAAAATTATCCACCAACACTGAATGAATGAACTTTCAAGCCACATGCAGGAAATATAGTTGAATGTAAACAAATATTTCAGAGAGAATAGTGTTGAAGGTGCCATTTCTTGTCCACAACCTACTAGTTAGACTGTAGTCCTAGTTTCGAATGCAAATACCTTGTGAGCCTTTTCAAGTGCATTTCCACCCTTAATAAGAACCCCTTGCGAAGCGCCCCTGCCTGTGGCAACCATGACTGCTGTAGGGGTTGCTAGCCCCAGAGCACAGGGACATGCAACGACCAGTACCGAAATGCCAAACTGCAGTGCAAGCTCAAAAGCATCCATTGCTTTTGGTATCCAATCCTTAGGGTAGATACCCACTTCTCCGGTGATAAACCATCCCAACCATGTTATAAATGCAACTAGAACAACCTGGAATTTAAGCAATCAAAAAACGGAAAATCTGCATAAATTTTGGCATGGTGGACACAAGCGACAAGCCATCCACGTCATCAAATCTGTATCCTAAGAGCACAAATGTAAATGATTAGGTGAACAGTTTTCTTCGTGGCAGAGCCAATAAAAAGAACAGTTTTCTTCATGAAGTCTTAAATTTAGGTGAACAGTTGCCCTGAAACATTCATATGTTCATCCGAATCTCTGGATTTTTCTTTTGTAAATTTGCATAGGTGTTAACCACAAGGATTTGGGGGTCTTTCCTGGCCCAGAATTCTGAGAGCACATCGAAAGAATAAACCTTCGTGTCCTGCCAATGCCATAAAGGCACTTAACCGGAAAGCCAGTCCATATTGGGGCAACAATAAAAGGCTGGATTTGTTCCATACTCGTACACAAATTTCAATAAAACTATGGCAGAAGGAGGAGGGTGTCAGGATTATAATGGCTGTGTTTGGTTGATAATTTTGAGAAGAATATTTTGAGAAATATTTTTGAGATAGTGTTTGGATGAGTTTTTGGGAAAAGTAATAATTAGAGAGAAGTGTAATAATTGGAGAGAGATAGAGAGAGAAATGAGAATAATGATTGGAAAGAGGGGTATGAGTAGAGAGAGAAATGTGATTAATGATTGGAGAGATGAGAGATGTGGAAAGAATCTTTTTGGAAATGTGAAGTGAACAAAGTGAATGTTTTCCCTCCACTAGTGAAATGATGATCTCATCTTGTTATGCAAAACTGGATGCATTCTGAAAAGTTCATGCTATATGATCGCATAAAGTGGCAGGGGTTTCCCCCTGGCAAAACCTTGGCTACCCCAATACTGTGGCTTGTGGGTGGTTGTTGGTAGCTAGGGCTTACCCAGTTGGGGTTTGGTCCAAAGTCCCCCTGGCTAATTGCTCATCACACACACCAAAAAAGGGGCCCACTTACATGTTAAATAAGTTCACAATGGAATTGGGAAAAAAGATGGTACTTTATGAGGAAATTTTGTCAATACGTATCAGCCACAATAGCTTCAGTAAAAAAGAAACAAAGAGCATGTCACTGAATTTCGGGGTGCAGTAAGTTCTGCTGATGTCTTTACGGCATCACCAACAAAAAAAATTCACAATCCACGGCCGGTTTCTGAATCCTGATTTTACCTTTGTAGAGTTACGACAAGCAAAAATTTAGCATAAAAGATGAGGAAACTATTCAAAAGCTTCTAATGAAAGTATGAAAGAACCTTTGAAAGAATTCATAATCAGCATAAAGGAAGAATGAACTCACTGTAGGTACAAAATATTTTGAAATCTGGTCAGCTAGCTTCTGAACAGGAGCTCTTGAAAGCTGAGCAGCTTCAACTAGCTGGACTATTTGAGAAAGCGCAGTCTCTGCACCAACATGAGTGGCCTTAACATGTAAACATCCATTCTCATTAACAGTTCCACCAATTACCTGTTAATGGTGTTACAAAAAAATCCATTTTCCGTTCAGCATTTTATAACTTCACAACTACAAAAAGCTAGAGACTTATGGAGCATGTTGTTTGGTACATTTTGTTTAGTCGGGTAATGCAGGAAACTATTACTCCCTCCGTCCCACAAAGATGGTCCCTACTCCCTAGGAAACCACGTGCAATTTTCAACCTAAAAAATAATGTACTTGCAGAAATAATTTCTTCAGCAATATTGATCTAATTTGACAGATCTCTTTGAGATCCTTTGAACGGTGCAAAAAAAAAAAAAAAAATCAACAAATTCTTTTAGTTAATTCATTATTTTTAGTTTGAAAATTGCACGTAAATTCGTAGGGGACCATCTTTGAGTGACGGAAGGAGTAACGGCTTTTCTATAGTTTGGCTCATGTGTGTCATTTCCGAAGGCAAGGAAGGAATAAAGAGTTCTCCTTTGTGCCTCAAGTGGTGGGAAAGACGGGAAGAAAGAATTCTCCTTTGTGCCTCATGTGGTGGGAAAGACGCCTTTTAATTCATGTTTTGTGAAGGAGAAGTGTTTCCTTTTTGTTGGTCAATTTTGCAGTAAAGTCACTTTTTGCAATGGGCCCATAGTTTTTTATATTATCTGTTTTTCTTTTTTGTTTTTAGAGTTTGGGGGCGAATCATGTTAATACAATTCATCAGCAAATGTAGAATAACAAAAAGAGGTGGTAATCAATGTAGCAATTTTACTATGAAGAGAACAAAAAATTGTGTACCTTGTCACCAGCACTTTTAGCTACTGGCATTGCTTCTCCTGTGACCATACTCTCATTCACATGACTCCTACCATTAATAACAATGCCATCAACAGGAACCTTTGCCCCTGGAATAATCTTAATTAAGTCGTTCCTCTGTAGTAGTTGAGTGCTGATTTCCATCTCCGAGACGACATTACCATCATCATCCAATGTTAACAGGTGAGCTATATCAGGCGCAAGGTCTGCCAACTTCGCTAAAGCCTCGGATGTCTTTCCTTTAGCCACGACTTCCAAATACTTTCCGAGGAGAATAAACGATATCAACATCGCGCTGGTCTCAAAGAAATCTAGCCCTTCAAAATTATCTGAAGTTAAAGCTTTTATCACTACATATATGGAGTAAAAGTAAGCAGCATTAGTGCCCAATGCAACCAGAACATCCATGTTAGCAGATCTTCGTCTCAGAGCATGATATGATCCCACATAAAACCTGAAAAGGACATCCAAAATCACAAGACAATGAGATTTTTGGATATGAAAGTGAAAATTGGAAGTACATTAACATGAATGGATCAAGGATCAAAGTTTACTTTCGGTATGTTGTTTCCATTGGCTAGGATAAGGAAGTGTTTAGGAACCATTTTGGAAACATTTCAGAAGCATTCTAAAACCTAGCCGAAACGTAATGGAATTGCTAACAGAATGGGAAATGCATGAACATGTCAGTGTTGCATATTTTTAACAGGTTCTGAAACAACTCAATGCTTCAGTACGTTTCCATTTTCGCCATTTTTCGGTCCATCGGTAGGTAGAAACATTTAAGTATTGGGATTCTACTAATAACTTCATTGTAGTCTCCCAGGAAGCAGAAGCATTTTGGCCATTTGGAACAAAACCAATTTTCTTCCTTGAACATGGATATAGATAAAGTGAAAAGCAATTAGTCCAGTACCTTCGGCCAACAATAAATTGCACTGGAGTGCAAAGAACCCATCTTAAAAGCATCCCAACAGTGACCATGTTGTGAACCTTATAGTCTAACCAGTTCCCATAAGGCGGAAGCATGGGAAGTACCATGGAAAAAATAAAAACCGGAACTGAACATAAACAACTCCACAAGACCTGGTATCTATACATCTGGATTTCATGCTGCCTCTCTGTTTCTATAGGTCGTGGTGGGATGTACAAGCTTGCATTGTAGAAGTTGGAGCTGCCGCTGGCTTCATGAATGTGCTTAATAAGAGACCTTGGTCCAGTGATATCTGAGTCATAGGTAACAGTAACCTTATGGTGTTCCACGTCCATTTCAACATGGTTTACTCCTTCCAATGACTCAAGGGAGGATAGTATACTAGTCAAATCTTTAGGGGACTTGATTCCTTCAAGCTTTAGGTGTACTTTGTTCATATCATTTCCAGAACTTATGAGATCAGCTCCAAAGCCAGCATCCTTTACTGCTTCAATTATACGATCAATATTGGTGACATTGGGATCAAAGTGAACTTTTGCTTCTTCCAATGCCAGACCCACGACTGCTTTTTTCACTCCATAAACCTTGGAAAGGGCACCCTCAGCAGACTCAGAACAGTTTGTGCATGTCATCCCTTTAATTCTAAGTCGGCATACTGCCATATCTTGGTTTCGGAATTCACCAACTTGGAAACCTGCTGCTTCCACGGTTTCTTTAATTGCTTTTGCCTGTAAAGTGTTATTGTGAATGAATCTCCGGCAACAATACAAAATTCCTACAGCTATATAAAAGTCCACCAGAACACATCATGTCAAGTTGCATATAAAGATCAGACCAGTGTCTAAATTAGGCTTCACATTAGGATTCAATCTTTCAAAGAAAAGGTCAAAATTGCATTTTTGGGTCTTCAAAGTATATCGAACGCATTTCCAAAATGAGGATACACCTCTCAATTTGTAAGGTATTATTAGAAATACGAGGCACACACACTCCACCTTTATTTAAATGCTCCTGGAATTGCTAGGAGCATATAAACAAGTAAATAACAATGACTCTGTAGTTAAGCTGCAAGTCTTCCAATGTACATAAAAATTGCATTGCAAAAGGTGTTTGTGGGATGAAAATCTGGCAAAGGTGATACACCTTTGAATCTCAATTTTCTATTGTTCCTATTTGTGGCTTTAGAGGACATGATAGATATGAGTGTGATACCAAAACAAGAAGATAAACAAGACACGGACTCTTTCATTCATACATGCATGTGTTTGGAAAGAAGACGGAGTCCATATTGAGCAGCCATGATGACTTATGCCCTATGGAGCACAGGTACGGGTACGCGGTACGTGTACGGTACGGGTACTGGTACGGGATACGGCAACAACCCAAAAAAGTAGGGTACGGGTACGGCATGGGTACGGCAATTTTTTTACTATTTTTTTATATTTTTAGCATACATCATTAATTTATATGTAAAAGGTATGTCAGTAAATGTAAAATAGAAACAAGACAAGGGGCTCCAGAGTAATAAATTAAAATATGAGGTGTGAAAATGTAATTTGGCTCCCCATTAACACAAACGAGCAGAAGATTCTGGTAAAATTAGAAACAAGACAGGGGCTCCAGAGTAATAAATTAAAAGATGAGGTGTGAAACTGTAATTTGACTCCCTTTTAAAACAAAACGAGCAGAAGATTCTGGATCTGTTGTTTATCTTTCCCAAACGGCGACTGCTTCTTCTTCCTCCACCAGCTCCGGCGGCTGATTTTCTTGATCCAGTGACTCCGGCGATTGCTTCCCCCTATTCCGGCAAGGTTAGATCGTCTCTCTCTCTCTGCAAACGTAAGCCCCCCTCTCTCTGAACGTATTTACGTATCTCTCGCTCTCTCTCTCTCTCTCTCTTCCAAACGTACCCAAGCAGTACCCATGGCGTACCCCAAACATACGAACGTACCCGGTACGTTTTTGCCGTACCCGGTACGATTTTGACGTACCCGTACCCGGTACGTACCCCGGTACGCGTACGGCGAGTTTTCCGGCGTACCGGTGCTTCATAGCTTATGCCTGGTTAGATACTTTTATTTGCAACCAACATTACTTGATCACTCTTTCTATTCTAAAATCTTCGAAGTCGTTTTTGCGACTTGGTTATCTTCTTTTCCTCCGACCGACCAACAAAACAGGCGAACCGAGTTTGTCTTGGTCCATACATATCATCCAACATACAGACATAGGCATAATCAAGCTCAAACTAGTCTAAAACTAAGTGGAAAGTCAAAGTACACACTTACAAACAAATTCAAGTTAATTTCATGCTTTGCTCTTTATCCACAGGTAAAGATGGAAAATGAGAAACCAAAAGATAGAACATAAGCAAGCAAAAGAGAGGGAGAATGAAAGGGTACGAGAACTGTCCCATAGTCTCATATGACCTGGTTGATATGCAATCTCTAAGTTTGTGAGTTCCAATTCGACTTACAGTGATGAGATCAGGCATGAATCTGACTACAGCTTGGCCCTCAAGTGATGAAACCATAGCATTTTCAACACCATTAAGCTTCCCGAGTGCAGATTCTAAGCAAGTTAAACTCGATGCGCACTTGACGCCTCTTATCTGGAATCTAACAGTCTTAGCTTTCTCATCCACTTTATGGATTGGAGGAGAGAGGCTAACTGCAACACTGTGTGATGATCGCAAAAACGGTACCTTCAGATCATTCGTCCCTTTAACTTCCATTTCTTCGCCCATAATTTCAAATCATCAACTCTAAACAAGAATCAGCCATAAACCAAGTTTAAGCTCTTTATAAATTATACATAATGTACCAAAATTTCCAGAGCCAACGAGAAGTAAATTCGATAAAAACCTGGCTGACAAGCAACTCAATCAACTATAAAGCAGTCAAAACGAAAATTCAAAACTAACTGTTTTCCGGTTCAACTTCGAATAACTTACTTTGATAAAGGGAAAAAAAAAAGGATAATAACTCAAACCAAGTATTTTCCAGTTCAAATCCAAATTGAAAAATCCCCATAAAAAATAACAATAAATCAGGTGAAAGAATAATATAATGGATAACAGAAATATAATTTCTTATTCTGGACTTCAAATTTACACAATTTCTTTTTGATAACTTGGTGTCCTGCCCAATAATCTAGGGACCAAATCCCAAATGTGCAACAGGGAGGGACCCAATCAAAGCCAGAAGAAAGCCCATATAGATCGGCCTTATACCAGACTTGATAGCACGCTGGTGGGAGTATAACCCATTAACCCTGATTGAAATTTTTGATTGCCAGTTGACTACCACTGCATAAACCCCGAGTCCTTCAAAATTTCCATAATTAACACAGACTGTGCATACATGCAGTACTTCATGTACTGATTCGAGCCCGCCTCTCTAAAATTACACCAGCTTTTAAGGGAAAAAAGGAAGTCAAGACGATCTAAAAAATACTTCAAATCCCACACAGCAACAAGAAGCAATTTCACGCACCAAAAAAACTTACAAATTCTCAAAGATACACAGTTTTACCTAAATCTCGCTGCCGAAGAAGAAGCATTCAATCACACTGAGTTCACATACATGCATCATAAAGACCTATGTGGTATAGACACATATATGCACACACATTGGAGGACTACTACCTTTTTTTCTGAAAAGATTGGAGGACTACCTTTAATGTATGCGATAGTGCTCTGTGATTACGACACGATCACGTGACGCGTGAATCAAAGAAGAAGTTCTTCTCTCTCTCTGGAACTTTTTCAGCAAAAAGCTGTGGATAACGTTACGACAGAGAATCAGAGAGAGGTAACCAAATTGGTGAAAATTAGGGTTAATATGACGAGCAAGCGAGAGAGAGAGAGAGAAGGTGGCATACAGTGTTTGTGAGGTCGTCGTCGTCATGATGTATAGGGTTTTTCTCGGTGGGGGGTTTTGGAAATTTTTGAATCCAACGCCTTATATGGTCCTCGTCACTTCCCACCGAAGGTTAAGGCTATGTTTGCAACTTGTAGAAAATGACAGAATGGAAAGGAAAATAAGAGTCATTCTACAGGCACACCCATTCGGTTACATAACCGACCACACCCACTCGAGTGAGACCTACTTCAAAATTTCACACGAATAATCGGAACTGCTCAATTTGTTTAAAATGTGTTTTTAAGGGTTTCTGAAAAAATCAGTTCAATCAGAGATCGGGAAAGGCTTGATAAGTTTGTTAAAGTTTTGGTCCGTTCGATTCAAAAATTGAAACTTTAATGAATCAATTGAGCTTTTTACGGGTATCCGATTGAGCTGGGTTTTTTCAGGAACCCTTAGAAAAATATTCTAAACAAATTGAGCGGCTCCAATCACTCGTGTGGGATCTCGAAATAGGCCCCACTTGAGTGGGTGTGACAGGTATGTGGTTGAGAGTATGTGCCCCTAGACTTTCTGGGAAAATAAAGAGAAAATTTTATTATTCCTAACACAACATTTACTCATGTTCTCTTCCTTTTCCTCTCAAACTAAACAAAGGAGAGAGAAAAATTTTAACTTTCCTTTCTTTTTTCTTTTCTTTTCTTCAAGTTCCACACAAACCCTAACTACTCGAATCAAGGGTACAAATGTAACTCCAACGATTAAAGAAGCATTTGTTAGTACCTTTTAACCTTCTTTTAATTAAAGAAGATTTAATCTTTAGAAAGTACTAGTACTTTTTAGAAACGATTAATAATGTATGAATACCTTTTTTCCCGAATTTGTTTGAATTTTTTCAAAATAAACATACATTGATTTTTGGGGGGGTTTGGTAACGTTTTAGTTTCTTGTTTTTTTGTCTTTATGTTCAATTTTTTTCAAAATTAAAAACAAAAATGCGTTTGGTAATTTATTTATGTTGTGTGTTTATTAAAAAAACATTTTCAAAATTTATGAAAATTTCCAAAACACACAAAAGGTCATTGAAAAAGAAAAGAAAAACAGAAATTTTATTACCAAACATGTTTTTTTGTTTTTGTAAATAATAAACATAGACCTTTAGTTTTTTAGAAACAAAAAATAAAAAATAAAAACGTTACCAAACGCCCAATAGTTCTCGTTTTGTTGACCAGACAATGTTTTTGGAACAGAGGAAGTAAAAAAACATAAAATCATCAAGTTGCAGAAAAATTCAAAAAATTGCAAATTAATTAATTTTGAATTGCTCGTCTTACATGATTTTTTTTTTTGTCATAAATTTTTAGTTTTTAGATTTATCTCAGGAAAATTTTGAAAACGAACATAATTTACACAAAATTGACAAAAGATCAGAAATGGCAAAAAAATATGTGCAAAAACTTAATTGAACACAAGTGACTCCTAATTTTGTTTTATCAACAATAACTAAAACAAATTCATGGTTGTCAACAATCAAAGTAGTCTTCCCATGCAGCGGTTTAGGGCTGTCAATAAACCCAGCAACAAATTAATGCATTTAGATGCAATCTTACGTGGAGTCTCTGTGTCTACGAAGTCGGCTTTGTGTTAAAGTTTTTTTTTTTTTGATAACTGGGTGGTCCGGGCCAGCTTACGCGCACCTCGACTAATCCCAGGGTCTATGTACGCCCCGCTACACACATAGACCGGGCAAAGCCAATACCCCATGAGAACCATGAGATCTTGTGTTAAAGTTTATAAGTCATTGCCTTAGGTTCTTAAAATTGGACTTCTATAGATTCATAAAAAAATGATGTCTACATAAAAACTAAAAGTTAACGACCTACCATTCTCTAGTTGAGAGCTTCTCTCCCTAAAACCAAAAAACCCTAAATCAATCTCTTCTTTTCCCCTTCTCCCTAGGGTTTCACCATCCCTATGGCGGCGGAAGGGGAGGCCAACTTCTGTCCTATGTTCTCTTTCTCCTCTTGATGCAGATCAGATTTTGAAAAACTAGCAGTTTATTAGTATTTATTTTACTATTTAAAATTTATTATTTCTTCAGGAGATTACTAATATGCAGTTATATATTGAGTTTCTTAATTTAGGTTCATTCAATTTTTTGTTTTATGTTTTCTTGTTTTACAAGAATTAGGGTTGCTACCTAGTATTTTATTTCCTTTTGAGTATTAGGGTTGCTACTTGTATAATAATTGATGATAGCCTTAGGGCAAGGGGGTAGTAGGTTATTATTGCATAAAAAAGTGTCTAGAGATTGTTTCTCTAAACCTATCAAGTTTGTGATTGATTATTGCACATTTGTAGTTCATAAGGCTCCTTGAATCAATTTGTATCAAAGCTTGGTTCCAATCTTGACTATGACGGGAGGACGTACTAGAGGTCGAGGTGGATGAGGAGGTTGTATAACTAGTATGGAGGACATCTACAAAAGAGATGACGTAGGGCAAGAAGCACAAACAAAGGCGCAATTCCAGCAATTAGAACAACATATATCGGATGCGTTTGCCGCCGTAACCAACCAGATTGTTGCCCTAACTGTTGAGGGAAATCCACCTTGCCATCGTACGTATAATCGACAGTCTTAAGAGGGTAACGAGAGTACGACAGGTGAAGCGGTTGAAAATCCTCTTGCTATAAGGGCGACCGGTGCCGGCGGGACTAGCGGTGGTGGTTAGTATTAGACAAGGGGAAGAGACTGAGAAGTCATGGTTGAACACCGTTAATTCTATCAAGGGGAAGCTAGTTTGAAGATCGACATTCCTGAGTTCCAGGGAGTTATGACACCAAAAAACATCTTAGAGGTAAATGCGATGGATGATGCTACTATTGACTGGCCATTTACATAAAAAAAATTATTTCAGATCCGATTGTGGATTGGAATAAAGCACCAATTTATGATGAAGAACTATTCGTTGATAAAGATATGAGAGAGTTCTGAAGAAAACAGAGGATTTGTAGACACCCCAATCTGGACCATCGAAATTCTGAGACTTCCCCGATGATGAAAATGCCTAATGAGAGCACACAAGGCTTGATCAAAGAACTTGAGGACCCCGCCAGTAACCTCCCAAAAGATTACTAAAACATCCCTTGGAACCTTGGAATGGCCAAAAATCTTAAAACATACGCACCTGGATTACTCTCATGGGCACCTGGATTGGCTAAATCCAGGCGCCTGGAACGAGTCCAGACGCCTGGATCTCATGATTCTAGGCGCCTGGATATCATGATTCTAGGCGTCTGCATTCAATCCAGGCGCCTGGAATTGCACAATCCAGGCGCCTGGATATCAGCCCAGATTGAGTGTGGTTTAAGTTGATAGTGGGCGGGAACGATATCTTGAGAGGATTTGTTACAGAGTCAGTTGGAGAGGGGTGTGAGAGAGATGATTACCTCTACATCTTAGCCCCTAGGTGACCCCTCAACCTTTCTAAGGGTTCAAATGGCCCACTTTGAACCCTTTGTTGCCTATTTAAACCACCCTTTTCCTCCATTTTCAGGAGGCTGAAGCTCTCACCACTTCCTTGCTGTTACTCTGCCAAAATATCTCCAGAAATCCTTCACACCAGTCAATCCCCTTCTATCTCACCCATTTCCAACCATCAAAACCCATTTTCCTCTCATTCTAGCTACATATACTCTCATTTCCATCCCTAAGCCATAACCAAACACTCATAATCAGACATTTACATCCCAAAACAGCCAGTTCAAACTTATTCAAGTGCCAAAAAACCATCAAGCCATCCTCTTAAGTTCATAAACCAAGCCTTCATAGGTAGATTTTTCTACCAATATGCTCAAGTAGGCCCTGAGGGGGACTCAACCAAGTTCTCACTGGTCATCAATACTAGTAGAGGACTTGGGAGAGGTTTGAAATTAATCAAGAGAGAAATTTGTTTTGTGCATCAGTGCCTAATCCAGGCGCCTGGATCATCTCTTTCCAGGCGCCTGCATTGAGTCCAGGCGCCAGGACTCACTCCATGCAGGCGCCTGGATCCCCTTCCCTTTTACCATATTTTCTACTTTTCTTGCAGTTTAATTAGTTCATGGTACATCATTTGCGTACATTGGTTTTAGGTTAATTATGTCTCATGTTCTAATCCTCACTTTGATGAGCATTTGGAGTGTTTCAAGGTCATAATCATACTTGATAAAATGGTTACATGAGAAAGAAGTGCTTATAGGGATCTATATGATGTTTTTAGAGTCTGATCATTTAGTCATGGAAGTGTCAAAATAAGCTTTCATGTTGCATAAGCATGTTTATCATTGTTAATGTCCAATACAAGTATTTTTATTGTGTTTTTAGTATAGATTTACTTCTATTTTATCTAGTTACAATCATAATCTGATTAAACAGTATCCTACATGTATGAGAATGGTGCATCAGTTCTGAAATGTGTCTTGTACATACTATTCCATCATCAAATCATCCAAAATCAAGCCTTTGTTAAGTTCATATCATGCATTTGAGTGGAGTTTGAGGTTCATGCCTGCTATTGTGTTACCAAACATCATTTAGGAAGTGTGTGAATTGGTTAAAGGTATTGCATTGAGGGTTTATTGTGAAAAATGGAATTCTGAAACTTCTGTCTGGTAAGCCATCCAGGCGCCTGGATTGGCCTATTCTAGGCGCCTGCGTTCAATCTAGGCGCCTGGATCTGCCTAATCCAGGTGCCCAGACTGCTATTCAGGTGTGATATGTTTGATGTTTGGGATTAGTTTCTGGGACACCTTGGAGTAGTTTGAGCACGATTTGATCAAGTTTCAATGTTCTATGCATATAAATAATTCACTCATGACATTTTGCACAAGCATCCACCCATATCTCATTGATCTTTTTGATACATTTTTCGTGCTTTCACATGAATATATGTACAAAGTCCATTCAAACAACATTTTCAAAATCCCTTAAGCATTTAGTAGAAACCGGTGGTTGCACCGGGCGCGAGGGGTGCTTTAAATTCCATCCCCTCGCGTAACCTAGCTTCCGAACCCGAGAAATCTCATTTTGAAAGACCGGTGAAAATATTTTCCATACTAAGGGCAAAAGAGTCATTTTTCAATTGGTTTCTCTCGGGTATAGTCCTCAAACCCGGGTGGCGACTCCATTCAATCAATCAAAAACGTTTTCCAAACCCAACCGTTTTTCGTGGACAGCTCCGTGGGGTGTTCACAGGATTAGAGTTCCTTGCCGAATAATATCAATTTTTTGATATTGCATAAGGAATGAAAGGAAAATATTGGGTTGAACGTAACGCATACTAATATTTTTGGAAAGCTAGATCACAGTTCTAAATATTCAATCTTCATCTTAATAAATGGTGTCGAAGATGATCCGAATTTTCAATTGGTGGATCCTTTTTGGGAGCTTATTGAAGGTCTTGAAAGTAAGATTCATTTGACTGCATATCTCATGCAAGTTTGGAAGGAAACTGTTCCTTTTGTTTTCGAAGATTATTTGAAATTTAGTTTCGAGAAGATCAACTTAAAGAATAAGATCGATGCAGACAAGGAAAGACGAATCAAATTCTTCAACGCCATGGAAAACTCGAGGATGAGTTTTTTCAAGCCCGAGAGAATGATGCAAATTAGATTTTGGAAAACTAGCAATTTATTAGTATTTATTTTACTATTTCAATTTTAGCATTTTGTTAGGAGATTACTAACATGGAGTTATTTAGTTTCTTAATTTAGGTTGATTCAATTTTCTATTTTATGTTCTCTTATTTTTACAAGAATTAGGGTTGCTACCTAGTATTGTATTTCCTTTTGAGTTTTAGGGTTGCTGCTAGTATAAATAATTGATGTTAGCCTTAGGGCAATGGGGTAGTTGATAATTATTGAATAAAAAAGAGTTTAGAGATCGTTTATCTAAATCTATCAAGTTTTTGATCAATTGTTGCACGTCCTTTTCTGTAATTCATAAGGCATCTTGCATTATCTTTTCTTCCCTCTAGTTGTCTTTTTCACTATTTCTTCTCCCCATACATCCTTCTTGTAACTCCATGCAATCAGATCTGGTGCCTCGTTGCTCTCTGACGTAATGTTTTTGCTTCAACGACTCAGTCGTTGGAGATCCTCGATGTCAAAGCTCTCAGGCGACTTCAGCGGGGTTGGTTTCCTGCGACGGGGGTTTGCCTTTTTGTGTTTTGGCGTGGTGGTAGGTTGTTAGTCTTCAGCGGCTGCGGTGGAGATTTTACGTTTTACTTTTACATCTTTTTATGTTTGTTCCCTTATGTGGAACTTCTCAGTGCGTGTTCGGTTCGCCGGAGTTGGTTTGTTGATTGTAGTTGGTTTTAGCTCCGGTTTGGAGGTTCTCAATCCCTTCATGGACTTTTTCCGGACCTCTCGTAGGTATTGTTTGCCTGTACACAGTGTATTCCCGTCTCAATCCGATGGACACCTCGAAAGTTGAGGTATTTCTTAGCCAATCTAGGGCTCTGTATGGGGGTTTGTAGCCCTATTAGGCAGATTTTTAGTTATATGAAAAAAAAACTGCCTAAATTTTCAGATTTGTCTATTACTCGTCATAAACTTCATCGTATTTTTATTTCAACCTTAGAGCATTTTTATCAGGCTCTCTATATTTTGGACCAAATTTAACCTCAAAAACACATTTTATACTTTAGCAAGTTACTTTTTCAAAAACTCCCAGAATCAGACTCTCTATTCTAACTTTACTATATTAAACTATTCTTTCTTTCTACTTCCACTTTTCTATTCAAATATCTTTCTAAATTTTTTTATTCTTACATTTTACTATTTTCAAGCAAACAAAAAAGTTTTAATACTTTACAAATGGCATAGACAAAAAAATTCTAATACTTTGCATTATACTACTTCATAATAATAAGCATCTATGGTAATTCGATTGAGCCAATTTTTTTGCATGGCTATTCAAAAAAAAGTATTTTAAAAGAATAAAATAAAAAGTTCTTTTATGAGAATAAAATAGAAAGAGGCCATGGAAAACATTATGTGTATAATAATAATAATAAGTAGCAAGTGAATAGTGGCTAAACCAAAAAAGTGAGCCACTGTAGTAATTGTTTCCTACCAGAGCAGTTTGAGGAGCGTGGTGTGGAGCAGGTTTTCCTGTTTCACATGCTAGTATAAAAAAAGGCAATGTTTGAGTAGCCTGGTAAAATGATGCTCTTACGGCTTTTTGTTTTATTTTTTGATAAGTACGTTCCATTGATGAAGCTCAAACATGTACAAAACTCAAAACTACCCCAGTATTATGTTGGAAATATTCTTTAGAATTTCTGTAAACTTATATATTTGGAGATAACGACATAACAAACAAATAATATAACTAAACTACAAATATAAAGTAAGAGAGATTGGAAAACTTATTGTGATCAAGGCACGCGTTAAGCGCTCTCCTAAGAGAAGATATGCCCCCGCTTGCACCGAGTTGTGTGACATTCCACTCCCAAAATACAACGATCATCCACGGAAGCTTTGTGTGCAGCTAAAGCTTTCCACACGAATCAAGAATCGCCCGTATGCTCAAAACTATATCTCACTTAGCTTGTAAAATAACACACAAACAATACTTCATAATTTTGTGAAGTGAAAAACTCTATCTTCCTTGTGGTTTCCAACACCCATATATATAGGTCAAAAGTTAATACTCCAATAATTATATAATATAAAACCCTATAAATACCATCTAATATAGGGCATAAAATCTCATGATTATATGTGTGGGAGTTACAATATTTATATCCAATAACCACCCTTTTATTAATCAAATATAATTAGACACAATAAATTATTTTAAAGAGATTTTAAAAGCTTTTTCTAACAATCCCCCACAAGATTTTAAAATCCTTCCGAAATATAAAAGCAGTATATAATACGCAAGCATTTTTACTGCGCAATGGGTGTAGGTACCTTCCGGGTTTGAACCTACACTTAGTGAAAGTAAGTTCCGTTTGAAGGCGCCACAGTGAACTAAATGTCTTGAACTGGGTCCTTGAGCCAAATTTCTGCTTACCCCACACACAGTACGGGAAATTCATTTTGATTCTAGTCGGGCTTGCGCGTTACGGTCATGCGCACGTATCCTGTATCATGAGTGTCTTTAGGGAGTAGCCTAATCTCCCACAGTAGCGACCCCACTACCACACTCACTTAGGTGAGACCTTCAGGGTTATTTGTGACTAATACCCCGCAGAATACCTGCCTCGGACTCATTCAGAGTTAAACTCTTCCTCAAGCGTCACAAAAAAAGATCACTATCACCATAGGAATGGGACTAGGGATACCCGTCATAAAAATGTCGTGATCTTTCTAGTCAACCTACAGTTTCGTTGTTACCCATTGAACCTTCTTCATGGGATCTCCAATCACAAAGGTTGGGTGTCCACTGTGATGATTAATTTATAGGCTTCAGTCCTAAACCCCTCGATGTTTTATCCGATTAGACTGCGCACTAACCTTTATGCATATAGCATATTACACTTCCTTTCTAGCATGCTAGAGACTCATCAAATTTTTTTTTTTGATGTTTAGGATCCCATCAAGTCCTTTTGTTTTCGACCGAAGCAACACATAAATTTTGGATCCATAAATGATCCAATTATTTCACTGAAAGTCACATTGATTCGAGGCAATATATATGCTTTGGATCTAGTACATGTACTTTGATACATATAAACTGAGGCAATATCGAACCCACATATTCCAAAATTAATCGAGACAACAATGTCTTTTATATAGGACTCATAAAATGAGTTCAGTCCGTTCTTTTGTGAAAAATCAGGGTTCCCTTAAAAACTGTTAAAACCTTAACAGTATGAATGCGAATCACTAATTAAATCAACCAGCAGAAAATTACGCAAGCAGTCAAACCCCACAACACAGAGATATACGTGGAAAACCCTAAATGGGTAAAAAACCACGGGAAGGAATCAAAATCACTATACTCATTGTGCAGTTACAGATATACCTATCCAAACGATGTAAATCCTCACAACGTTCTAAGTATCACCTGCCGAGTCACACGTACACCGCACCCAGTGATCTTGATCGCCAACGCCTTGAATCGCACAAGCCTTCCTTAGATACTTTTGGAATCCCACCAAAGAACTCTAACTGAAAGTTGATTGTTGAAGCATTAAAACCCTTGAAGATGAATTCTAAGCATCCGGCCTTCAAAGATCTTCAAGGTCCATAAACCCTAGTCGCCACAAGTGTTTTAAGGATGAGTAGGAGTGTAGAGAATAAAGTGTGGCTGCTCAAATTTCGTTTAACCTAGTTGATGCGAATATATAGGCGCATAGCGGTTGCTCAAGCAAGAACCAAGTTGCTCGAGCAACTAACGAACAACAGATTTGCTTGACAGGTTGCTTGAGCAAGTCGTTCAGCAACTTCTGAACAAGTAAAATAACCTACTCAACTCACCACTAAAATAAATACTACCGCACTCTCAACCATTACATAAAGAGACGATTCCTTTCCACACCTAAACAAACACTCTAAAAAAAAATTATAACTCGATGTAAATGTGTGTTTTGTCAAACGGAATTGCCAAAACAAAGAACTCCAGAACTTGGTCCTTACAATCTCCCCATTTGGCACTTCCATGACAAAACACACTACAAAGGCAATCTATCCTATATGAACGAGTTATAGAGAGCCTGCAAACAAAACTCAACATGCAAATATATTAGAACAGTAGGCAACCTACTCCCCCTTTCATCATTCTCCCCCTTTTTGATATGGAATGACAAAGGGCGAATAGGATAAATAATTAAGCAATAAATGTGAACAAAGGAGTGCATTGAACAATAAAAGCCCAAGAGAAGCAGCCAAGTGAGATATTTAAGAGAGAAGCGAACACTAGCACAAATAGCATGATGCCTAAACTCAATAGCAGACAAAGTACTAAAAGCACGCAAAGCTCAATAAAACATAATTAAACTCAATGCTAAAAGATTATAATTTTTTGAAGATAGGAGCATGAGAATGTTTTAGCGCAAGTATTATATCATGAGATGCAATGAACAAGACATCCAAACTTCAAGACACAACTTGATGATAGAACACCTTGCAAGGCAGAAGAAAAACAACACACTATGATCAACGACATGTGAGGAAAGTGTGTGTGTGCATCCATGGCCTAGATATCAGGTTAGCTCAATTTAGGACCTATATTCTCATGAACAATAGGAGTATCAAGATGACTCCCACTCAAGAAGTCAAACCAAGCTAGGTCCTCAATGATTTTTTGTTGATAAGTACTTGCGGAGCTCCCCCTCAACCTCTATTTTTTATTCTTTTTACAAAGTATTCTCTTTTACCCTACTCGCCGTTTGACGCGACCGTCCGGACTGGATAGAGCCGAATGCAACCGGTTACTAAGCAAGTACTCCAATACTAATACCACATTTTCTATAAACTCTCATTTTTTTATATAACCTCACCGATAGAAATATTTTTTCATTGTATTTTGCACTATCATCGGCGGCTTTCACACTACTAGGACTTTTGTCCTATAGGTAGCCCTTTCCTCAAGTCATTCATTCTCTCAATCCCGGAGGGGGAGATGGAGACAAAAAAACAAATGGTGGTGGATGGATTTCAACATCACATTTGGAATTCTAACCACGGGTCAATCTCAAAAAGAAATCTCAAGATACAAATCAAGTTTATGAGAACAAGACCCCTAATTGTCAACCATCCATAATAGCCATGAATAAGTGTACAGAATGTCAGATACTCATGGTTTATTGACATTCAAATGTTCTTGCAAGGAGAATACCAAAAAGAAGTGCAATAAAAATTTACGGATAAACATGTTCATAAAATCCGATGATATTCAACTACGCGTTGATGACTATCATGCTCAATCCATACAAATACTAATAAAAAACAAAAACAAAAAAAAATTTGTTTTTGTTTTTTTTTATATATAATAACTCAAAGAAAACAAAAATAAGACAACTATGAAACAAATTATAAAACTCCATAAATCTAGGTATTAAGATTTGCATGATCAATTAAACCTAGTTTATGGAACTAATCCTAGCCTTAAAAGGCAAGGTCAACCTCTCCGAGTGAACTATAGTCATCCAGAGAGTCAAGATCATCATCAACCGGAGATACAAAATCCATTTTACGAACCCACATCTGTCTAGGCTTGCCCTTTTCAACACGAGTCTTTTTAATGGGCATAGGCTTTGGGTTTACCTTTGTAGAATTAGCATGCGAAGATGTCCTACATCTAGGCCTTTGATAATACTCCCCATGATTGTTCATGTTATGGTAATGGGGAGGAGTCCTATGATAACCATGAAGGGCAAAACAGTAAGGACGAATATGGCCTCTAATTCCACAATGATGGCAAGTGGGCACAAAATTATTATGACCATAAGAATGAGCTACATATGCATCATGTGAAGTGTTAGATTCATGCATCTTCCTACAGTGCGGTCTAATATGGCCAGTCATACCACAATAATGACAAGTAGGTACAAATTTAACGACAGGAGTAAACACTTGAGACTTAGCATTATTAATAACTGTAGTTTTTACCTCCTTGCGTTTGGGATGTTCGTTTACCACTATTGTCGTTTGCTTCTTTGGCGTGGGAGAATTGAGCTTGTTCTGTACGTCATTAGCATTCTTCTTCTTATCTTTATGATTAGTCCCTTCTTTCCCAATTGGCGGAGTTGAAGATGTCGCATGATAACCAAGCCCTGAACGATCGCTAGGATGCCGTTGGATGGAAAGAATATGATCCAATACTTGGGTCCCTGTTTTTGTATCATCCTCTAATTTCTCCTTAGACTTCGCACTAGTCAATGCCTTATTTTTCTCAAGAAGGAGCTCAATTTCTTTATTCCTCTCATCCCTCTCTTGAGTGCGTTCATTCAAAGTAGCTTCTAAACTCTTGACCTTATCAGAAAGCTTATCATTCACCTTCATCAATTTTTTACTGAAAACATGAAGTTTGTTGTACTCCTCTTTGATCTCATCCATGTCATCACAGCTTTCCGCCTCACTATTATCTGTCTCAGAACCACTCGATTCGGAAAGACCCTAAGGATTTAAGGAAACCAAGTTCTCGCAGCTATTGACGATGGCGATGAGCTTGGAGTAAAATTGATTGAATGTCTCCTCCTCTTGCATTCTGATGGTCTCAAACTCCGTAGTAAGCCTTTGCAGCTTAGACTGCTTAACCACGTCTGTCCCCTCATGACAAGTAACCAGAATGTCCCATGCCTCTTTCGCTATTTCACAGTTAGCTATTTTCCTGTGCTCATTAATATCAACAACAAAAAATAGAATATCAAGTGCACGGTTGTTAGCCTGAAGTAATGCTTTTTCAGCGACTGATAACTTGTTTGTCCTCTACAGTTATCATGGGCCGAGTGTACCCCACAATACATGAGTCCCAAATTTCTTCACCTGCAGATCTCATTATAGCCTTTATTCTAGATTTCCAGTAATCAAAATTATCAGCATCAAGTATAGGCAAATTTCTAGACACGTGATTCATATTCATACTCATGATGGATCTGCTCTAGGAAAATAAATCCTAACGGAAGGAGCAGCTAGCTCTGATACCAATTGAAAAATCAGGGTTCCCTTAAAAAATGTTAAAACCCTAACAGTATGAATGCGAATCACTAATTAAATCAACCAGCAGAAAATTACGCAAGCAGTCAAAACCCACAACACAGAGATATACGTGGAAAACCCTAAATGGGTAAAAAACCACGGGAAGGAATCAAAATCACTATACTCATTGTGCAGTTACAGATATACCTATCCAAACGATGTAAATCCTCACAACGTTCTAAGTATCACCTGCCGAGTCACACGTACACCGCACCCAGTGATCTTGATCGCCAACGCCTTGAATCGCACAAGCCTTCCTTAGATACTTTTGGAATCCCACCAAAGAACTCTAACTGAAAGTTGATTGTTGAAGCATTAAAACCCTTGAAGATGAATTCTAAGCATCCAGCCTTCAAAGATCTTCAAGGTCCATAAACCCTACTGCCACAAGTGTTTTAAGGATGAGTAGGAGTGTAGAGAATAAAGTGTGGCTGCTCAAATTTCGTTTAACCTAGTTGATGCGAATATATAGGCGCATAGCGGTTGCTCAAGCAAGAACCAAGTTGCTCGAGCAACTAACGAACAACAGATTTGCTTGACAGGTTGCTTGAGCAAGTCGTTGAGCAACTTCTGAACAAGTAAAATAACCTACTCAACTCACCACTAAAATAAATACTACCGCACTCTCAACCATTACATAAAGAGATGATTCCTTTCCACACCTAAACAAACACTCTAAAAAAAAAATTATAACTCGATGTAAATGTGTGTTTTGTCAAACGGAATTGCCAAAACAAAGAACTCCGGAACATGGTCCTTACATTTTGAATCGAAACAACATATATTTTAGACCCATCAAATAAACTTGGTCTACAAGGATTTTGGCAATTTTCGTCCTCGGTAGCCAGTAGTAGCCCTCTACTAGGAATCACTAATTTTAGTGACCAATAGCATTCTACTAGGAGCTACATATTGTGGCCAGTAGTCTCAATAATCTACTAGGAACCACTATTTTGTTTACTGACATCGCACTTCCCACTATCATTTAGGGTCTTATAAATCAATTTCTCGCCTTATGTTGGTCAGTGATCTTGACCGCCACACAGAACCACTTTTTTCAATCTCATAAATAGAAATCCACGCTTTCAGAGTTCTTATATCTCTTTTCCTTCACATGACTAGTAGTCTAAGCACCTACTAACCGTCATGTGTTTTCCTCGTGTGGTTAGTAGTCATATGACTCATACCACTTCTTTTGTTTCATTCTCGAGGTTTTTTTTTTTTCTCAATCACAAGGCCAGTAGTCTTATTACTACTAGGAGCCTTTTCAAAAAACTCGCATAAGCCTTCAAAACAGGAGTTTTCTCTATCTTCTTTGAACCCCCACATTTAAAATATTTTCTTAAATTTTTCCAACATATTTGTGTGAATTTTTTTTTTTCCAAAAAAAATTGCTTTGTGCCTCACAATTAGTGTAGCAGACATTCACCAAAAGTTACAAAAGAAGATCATAACTTCCAAGTTTCAAAAAGTCTATTTTCACGCATAGAAAAGAATTCGCTTTAAGCACATGGATCAATTTTTAACTTCTCAATTAAATCTGCATTTATTTGGAGAAAGTATAAATAATTGCTTTTAAACAGTTAATAGGCACCCATAATGTAATGCTCCATACGTTAAACTAGCATTTCATCACCTCCTCACTCTATTTAGCCAACAAGAAACGGTTTCTATTCTTTAATGGAATTTTTTTTTATATATCCGCAATCTTTAACGGACTAAAAAACAAGTTTTGAGGTAAATAACTTTAAAACCAGTACATAACTAATCCCTACAAGCAGTTTTGATAAATAATAATAAAAAAGATACGTGACCCTTTTTTGAAAAGAAACTTCAGTTATTCCAATCTTTTTATTTATTTATTTATAAAGAAACAAACAATAGGAAAACTTTTCCCAACATACTGGATATTTGTTTCTCTTAACAAAACCGCTCTTTTGCCTTCATTTAGAAGACTGCAACTAGTACTAATTAATCATCCATCAATGGAAAACGTTTTAGTCCAAAACACTGTTTTCTTTTCCAAAGAAGACAGAATTAGTTTTTCCATTTCATTGTTTTCAATCATGAAAACTTGAATGAACAATAAATTCAAATTGTTGTTTAAAATACTTTTACCAAGAAATCCCATTTTTCCTCATTAGAGAACTGAATCTGGTATTGAAAGTCATAGTAAAATTTATTTGTGCTATGTGTCCAACGATAATAGCTAAGAACTCTAGCACTAAAGTCAAATGTAATCGACACGCTAATTCATGAAGGTGCAAAAATGAACTGAAATCAATCTAATGTATGTGGCATGCACAAATATACCCTTGACAGATTGCACACCTCAACACTTGCACATATTTCGCGTAAAATATTAATAATCAAATGGTTCTCACCTTGACCATACTACATGAAAGAGGGATATAACGTATGTCAATAATTGACCAAGAATTAATATGATTGTGCATCAATGAAATTGCAAGCATGTTCCATCAGACAAGTAGAAATATCTATTTTGTTTTTATACTCCAGAAAAAATATCATTATGACCCGTAAACTTTCCTCATTTATAATTACTTATCTCCATGTCTAGGTTCACAAAAATTCTTTCCTCATAGTCCAAGTCAAGTTAACACGTACAACACCCTAAAGGTCTCCAATTTTTACAGAAAATTCTATCATATCTTCTCTTAGATTGTTGGAAATATTCTTTAGAATTTCTGTAAACTTATATATTTGGAGATAACGACATAACAAACAAATAATATAACTATACTACAAATATAAAGTAAGAGAGATTGGAAAACTTATTGTGATCGAGGCACGCGTTAAGCGCTCTCCTAAGAGAAGATATGTCCCCGCTTTCACCGAGTTGTGTGACATTCCACTCCCAAGATACAACGATCATCCATGGAAGCTTTGTGTGCAGCTAAAGCTTTCCACACGAATCAAGAATCGCCCGTATGCTCAAAACTATATCTCACTTAGCTTGTAAAATAACACACAAACAATACTTCATAATTTTGTGAAGTGAAAAACTCTATCTTCCTTGTGGTTTCCAACACCCATATATATAGGTCAAAAGTTAATACTCCAATAATTATATAATATAAAACCCTATAAATACCATCTAATATAGGGCATAAAATCTCATGATTATATGTGTGGGAGTTACAATATTTATATCCAATAACCACCCTTTTATTAATAAAATATAATTAGACTCAATAAATTATTTTAAAGAGATTTTAAAAGCTTTTTCTAACATATTACACTAGCCAAAAAAATACACTATAATATTGTGGACACCGCAGAAAAAGTTTTCCATTTCGAAAATGATTTTGGAGTTGCCAACCGGGTTTGAGGACCGCACCTAAGAAACCGTTTTACAAAATGACTCTTTTGCAATTGTTTTGGAAAAGATTTTTTTACCGGCCCATTGTTAACATGATTTCTTGGGTTCGGGAGCCCAGTTACGAAAGGGAAAGGTTTTTAAGGCACCCCTCTCGCCCGGTAAGATGACTGGTCTCTACTAAGCGTTCAAGGGATTGTAAAACATTTATATTCTTAACTTTATCCATGTAAAAAGGAGGGGAGCAAGTAAACGAAAATTGAAATCATTAAATACGTGTTAGTGGATACTTGTGAGTCGTGTACAATATGCATGTTGATAATGATGAATGGTTACAGAAACAATAATAAACACTTCAGAATAGTAATGAAGATAGCATATGATTTCAGAATGTTTCAAATCAAAAGTAATTCGTGTCTCTGTTGGCCCTTTGGGCGCCCAAAGTGGGGGGAGAGCCATCATGCTCTGCCTCTGTTGGCCCTTTGGGCGCCCAAAGTGGGGGGGAGAGCCATCATGCTCTGCCTCTGTTGGCCCTTTGGGCGCCAAAAGCTCCCGGGGGGGGGGGGAGGGGTTGTTTGAGCCATCATGCTTACTAGAGGTGTCTCAACATGGTGGCCTTGTTCCACTCCTTCAACTTTAATCCAAAAAACCTAAGACTCTCTAGTCTCACGGACCTAAATCAATTAATCGACAAAAAAAAATAACGCCAAAAGCCGCAAAGATTTGTGATTCCTCTCTAGGTTAGTTTGTTTTTTTGTTCTTGTTTTCAAAGATATTCTTATTTTTATCTATAGGACTAGAAATTTTTCTGGAAACCAATAGTTTTTTTTATGTATTATCCTTTTACAGTGATGGTCATCCTTTGATTTCCTAATTGCGGATGCTATTTTGGTTACTGATTTTTAAATGATACTAGTTTCTGAGGTATTGTAATGATTATTTGTTTCGGGTACTTGTGTTGTCAAGTCACATATGCTTGTATTGAGTTCTTTATGAAGGTGATTTTTTCTTTTTTTGATGAATAGAGAGAATTTCATACAACAAATCATTGATACAACAACCTATACTGCAGAACAAAACAAACAGAAGAACAAAAAGAAACAAAAGATACATGGAAAAAATCGTCGGAGCCGCCAGAGAAGGTGTCACGCCGTCTCCGCTACTGTGACCAATGTCGAAAGCCCGACTCCCCCTTGCCCAAAATCTAGATATTGGAAGCCTTGGCAGCAAGAGAGGGGCGTTGTGAAGATGCGGAGTTGGAAGGAGATTCTCAACCAGAATAAATTCTTTAATTACACCGCCGGCAGAAGAGTCCATTTTTGCACCGCCGTCATAATGAGCCTTATTGTGCGCTTATTGTTTTAATAATAATCATTCATCTTGTAGGACCGCAGAATAGAATATCCATGCAAAAACATCAGCTTGATCTGTATATCAAAGTTTGAAGTTGAATTGTCCAATGACCGTCCATTTTACAGAACAAATATCAAAATTTGATATATATACCTATATTGACGTCCAATCAAGCTGATATTGTGCATGGAAGTACTACTTTTTGGGATCCACATATTCCATTTGAGAAACTTGGTACAAGTATTAGTGCCTCTATCTTTTCTCATGTTTTAATGTTTCAAAATTAGGATTTTTAAATGCTTTCTGAAAAATTAATCCTATTAATATTAATTATACTAATATGGCCCTCGTCAATGCTTCTTTCATCCCCAAAAGTTAATACAACGAAAATACGTATAATTTTATATTAAAAAATAAAATACGTCCATATAAAACTTTTCGGATTCTTCGCACCAAAACTTTTGGGGAAGGAGGGAGTATTATTCTTTCCATTTACCACCTAAATCAATATATTATTTTTAAATGTTTTTCTTAAATTGGAAAATATATATATATCTCACGCACCAAGGATGGATTAACCAAAAGGATATGGTTATTATAAAAATTTTCAAACAAATTTTTGCACTGGAAGTCAACTATTTTTTTCGCTGTCTCAGAGTTTTCTTCCCAAAAACTCACTATTTAATATGCTATATAGTTTTACAGCTTTTATCGACCCACAAGAATTTGCTTAGCCATAATTATACTTGTGACAGTTATTATACCACGTAAAAGGGTGCATGTCAATTTTTATACCTATTTTTATCAATTACTAATCCAATTCTATTCTGCTTTTGTTGATATGTTTACATATTTTCATGCATGAGTCCAATGTTACAATGTACAACCTTTTATCAAGTTTCTTTCTTTTGAGAAAAGACGCATGCGGAAGCTCTCAACCACTCCCCACCACACCCTCTCTCACATGTGTGGTGGGACCCACCGGGTGAGCCCCACCACACATGTGAGAGAGGGTGTGGTAGGGAGTGGTTGAGCATTTTTGCATGCAGAAAGCACTAAAGGATGCTCTACACACACTTCTTTACCTTTATGCCAGTATGCCACTCATAACTCTCCTACAGTGACTTATGCAAACATGAATCCAATTAATTTTTTTTTTTGGTGCAACGGAAGATTAAATAACTAAACACGCAAGGGAAACAAGATCCATACAGCAGCAAAACGGAACCTAGTTCCTAAAACAACCAATACCCCGCCCATCCTCAAGCACAAAATGACGAACGGACTGGGGGGAAACCTCCGTAACTACAAGTCTTCAGCTTGTTCAGTGCCCAAATGGGCGAGGTGGTCAGTGTAGGGGGTGTAATTCCACGTTAGCCTGTATCACGTGCAGGCTTGGCTCGACCCTAAATCTGCAAGACAAAGAATAGGTTAGAGCACCCTTGCCTCTATTGGCAAAGGCCCTCCGATGCTTAAGTTAGTACTGGATTACTAATCAAGCCAAGAACACAATGCGTATAACTGGGTGTTACAGCGTACCTTTTGTCATGGTTGTCGCCTTGTATTTATAGGTGTAGACCTTCATCATCTTAGGCATCTCGTGCCCCCTGTTTCCTACTTTCTTTAGGAAACCTTCTCCTAACAGGACTTTTCCTATTTAAGAGATAACTTCCATATCCTGCTAGATCTCTTCTAGCAGATGTCTTTCTTTCCATATAGGACTCTTTCCTATATGGGATATACTCCTAATCACGTTAGGATTTCTCATATCAATCCCTTGCTATACGGGATGGCTCCTTATCTCATAAGGAACCGCTGTAGAATGTTCTGGAATGTCTCACCGCCTTATTCATGGCGGTGCCGTGCTTCCACGTAGCTCGGAATAACTCGTACATAACTCACCTCTTTACGCCGAGCTGAATTATGTATTCCAGAATGCTGTTCAAGCTATACTCGTAGCATCACTAGCTCGGCCATATCGGGACACCCCTCTATGCCTCACGCCGAGCTAGGGCATCCTGATGTATTGACTTAATCTTATTACCTCGACCTTATTCATGGTCAGTACAGCTCGGCACAGGGTTTAAGGATCCCCTACGTGGCGCCGAGCTACTCACCCTCTCGTGGTGTCTGTCATAGGCACGTGCTATGCCTAGTAGTAGGGTGATCAGGTTTTACCCACTCCAATTGCTCCCCAGCTCTGTCACTACTGTTATTCATCAGTAGTGCACAGAGTTTCAACGGCTCTTGATGCACCCCTTGCACGCCTCCCTTCCACGTGGGTGGCAGTGCTGTTATTTGCATTAAATGCGAAATGACCCGTTGGTGGCTCGGATAAGCCCAAAGGACGATTTTGCTGACGTTTTTCTCACGTCACGTTCCACTTTCATGGGGTTTCGGGCGGGATAATCATTACTTTTCCCTCCCAAAACCTTCTAAATCCCAAAAACATCTCCCCTTCTCCATCACTTCATACCCTCCAGAAGCAAAGAAGAGAGAGAAGAGGACCTTCGTCTGCCATTGTCGTCGCTCCAAGCTTCCTGCAACCCTACTCTTTTTCCGGTTTTCGTCGGAAAAACGTTTTCCGCTCTCATCGGAAAACATCACATTAGGTACATCTTCCTCTCATAAGTGATCTTTCCAGATTTCCATTTGTATTTCGTGTCTTCTTCGCCGTTTCCATTGTCTGTTCATCTTCTTGCTTCCCCTGGGTTTCAACCGTGAAACCCTAAATCTTCGAATAGAAATGGGTAGGCATAGGGCCCTATTAAGTACCCCTGAGAAAAGAGCGGAATTCCGTCAAACCTATAGTATCCCCGCCGATATTCAATTCCGTCTAGACAACAGAAACGATCTGAGAGAACACAGTCAAACTGAAAATAAGATTCACATCCCGCTGATTTTCATAGTTGAGGGAGGCCTTAGGCTCCCCTTGCACCCCTTTTTCAGCGAGGTCTGCAATAGATGCCAGCTGACCCCCGTGCAGCTGTGCCCCAATTTCGTTAGGGTAGTCATGGGCACTCTCGCCCTAAACAGGCTGCTCGACCTTCACTTGGACTGGTGGGATCTACACTACCTCTATAGTGTAGTTCCTACGGAGCATAAAAATTATTATTTCAAAGCCAGGGACCCTAAGCAGAGGCTCATCACCGATCTACCAAATTCCTCGAAGGGAGAGGCAGATGACTATCTCGTAGTCACTGGCAACTGGCAGGCTAGGGACGCCGAGGGGAGGATCATTGGCCTTCCCTGCCCCACTACCACAGGCGGATTACGTTAGTACTTTCGTTCCCGAGCTGGTTTGTTTTTTTATCTTTCCTTAAACTGTAACTGGCCATCTTTATGATTTGTTGTTTTGCAGCGGATAATCTCAACCACGGCGGCCGCCTTATACACGGCAGACTTCACCGCGAGGATATCGCCAAGGCTCTTTGGTTCGACGGTTTCGAGCCGACTCCTGTGGGGCTAGGCCGTTCGGCTCACCGGCTGCTGGGGTATACCCCGTTTTACTGGGGCAACATCAGAAGAGAGGGAGAGCACAGAACTAGACGCGCCTGGCCGCCACCTCATTCTGTGATCGCCACAGGTCGCCCAACCGACCGAGAAAGGACCCGTGCCCGCAGAGGCCGAGCTAGGGGTAGATCATCCAGGTCCCAAGCCCCTGAGGTCCTTCAGCGGCAAGTCACCTTTGCCTATATCCCCGAGATCCCAACTGCCATCCCCCTCCAGGAAGCCAGTACATCCGGGAGGACGATAGCAGAGGAAGAAGAAGAATCACAATTTGACCACCGTGCAGTTGTTCGGTCCCTTTCTGAACGGGGCGCCTTTCTTGAAGATTCCGACGACTCGCCGGGCTACTCCCCTTCTCCAGGGCGGGAAGACATGCCTCGTCAGCCGATCAATCTCCTCGACGAACTGAGACTTGGCGGAGCTTCCCGTGCTCCACCAGCCGCTCGCGTCGCCACTCCTTCCCAGACATCATCCCCTCCTCCTCCTCTAGAGAACCCAAGGGACAAGAGGCCGAGAGAGAGTCCGGAGCACGCCCAACCTCCCACTCTCAGGAGAAGGACTGGAAGCTCAGGCTCAAGCCAGACCCTATGCGACTCGCCGCCTCTGGTGCAACCTTGGGAACCTGCTCTGGCCCGACCAGACGGCACGCCTCTTAACATGATTGATAAGATTTCTTCCACTGAGGTGGCGTTTGGCGTGTCCCGAGCTGCTCTTCTTCCACTTGACATGGAGAGAGAGAAGGGCAGTTCTTATGACGTGCTCATGAAATCGATTTTCCAGTCGAGCGCAAAGGTAAAGAAAATCCCCTTATTCCCTTCTTGCTGTGCCTTGGACCTCATCCCTCCTTATATTCTGCTGTTTGCTTTGTAGGTCATGCAAAAAGCGTCTGTGGGTTTTGAGAGGGCCAAGGAGGTTGAGAAGGAGCTGAAGAAGGAACAGAAGAGAGCTGAGAGAGCCGAGAAGGAGAATGCACAATACTCCCAATCCCTGAAAGAAGCCCGAGCTGAAGCGGAGGTGTTAAAAGGAGAAAATGCCGATCTGAAAAGGAAATCTGAGGAGGTCGAGCATGGTCTTCGCGAGCAGCTAGCTGCAGCGGAGGCCAGAGCGGAGGCGGAGTATGATCGAGCCGTCGAGGTGATTACTGACAACTACCGAGCTCAGATGCCGGCGGTGAAGGATGCCGTCTGGGAGATGGCTTGGCGAAGGTGCCTTACCAAGCTCGGTGTAGACGAATCATCTCCTCACTGGGCTGATATGGAACTGCCGAGCGAGGTGGCTGCCGCCCAGGATCGACTTGCCGATCAGTCTCCTCTGATCCCAGAAGTTCTCCCTGAACCCCTCCCAGAGCAGACCCCTTTGGAAGGAGCCACAGCTAATGATGCCGCTGGTGGCATTGCTGAAGGTAATCCTGATCCCACCCCTGCCGCTGATGCTCAAGAGTTCAGTGAAGAGGCTTGATGCCTTTTGCTATTTCTTTTCGATTGGCCCTTCGTGGTCCTGCTCGGCCGTCTGTGGCCTGTTTGATACTCTTTGAGTTTCTCGTATTTGTTCGTATTTTGTTGGTTGGTCCTGTGTGACCTTGTTTGGCCGTATGTGGCCTGTGATACTCTTTGCTTTTTTAAATGCTATGGTATTTCATTGCAAATCCCTAAGTGTATTCATACTTAGTTGTCTAAGTTTCCTCATACTTAGGACGCATTGCAACATTCGTTGCAAACATTAAGTTTATTCGTACTTAGTGTTTTGGTGCACTGTTCGTTGCACATCTAAGTTTTCTCATACTTAGAATTTTGGTGCAGTGTTCGTTGCACATCTAAGTTTCCTCATACTTAGAAATTTGAGCAGTGTTCGTTGCTCACCTAAGTCTTTTCGTACTCAGGATTTTGGTGCAGTGTTCGTTGCACCTCTAAGTTTCCTCATACTTAGAAATTTGGTGCAGTGTTCGTTGCACATCTAAGTTTCTTCATAGTTAGAATTTTGAGCAATGTTCGTTGCTCACCTAAGTCTTTTCGTACTCAGGATTTTTTTTACCCGATAACTTAGAGTTATTGCAGTACTCACATGCTCTGCTCCCCAATAGGAATTAAAATTTGAGACAATTTTGGTTCATATTACGCAAGACCATGATAACAAAAAATAAGGATGAAATCTTATTAAGGCTTGGAATAATAGGAAAAGTCTAAATGATTGACGTTGGTGATTTCATTCGTAATCCCAACAAAGTTAAAAAAAAAGACGTGAATTTACTGAAAAACAGAGGTGACTATATTCGTAATCACATAAATAAACTACTGGTAGAACTTCCTCAGATTCTGGACATTCCATGGCCGAGGTACTGGGTCCCCGTCCAGGTCGGCCAAGCGATAGGCTCCAATTCCAGCAATCCCCACAATCTTGTATGGGCCCTCCCAGTTCGGCCCGAGCTTCCCATCAGCGGATATTTTGGTGTTGGCCAAAACCTTCCTAAGGACTAGATCCCCGATTTTGAATTCTCTTGGCTGCACTTTCTTATTGTAGCTTCTTCGTAGCTGCTCCTGGTATGCTGCCAGTGTAATAAGGGCACGTTCCCTTTTCTCCTCGGCGAGATCGAGCTGCTCGGCCAGGGCATTGTCATTGCCGCCTGACTCCACAAGAGTGGTGCGGAGTGTCGGCAGGCCGACCTCTAATGGTATCACTGCCTCTGTCCCATAAGCGAGGGAGTACGGCGTCTCTCCCGTAGATCGCCGTGGGGTGGTCCTGTATGCCCAGAGCACGGCTGGTAGTTCGTCCGGCCATTTTCCTTTCTTCTTCTCCAACCTTTTTTTGAGGCTTTTCAGGATAGTTTTGTTTGAGGCTTCTGCTTGCCCATTGCTTTGTGGGTAAGCCGGAGTTGAGTAGTAGTTCCTGACGCCGTACTGGGCACAGAAAGCTTTGAACTTCTTGCCGAACTGGGACCCATTGTCTGAGATGATGGAGTATGGTACTCCAAATCGTGTGATGATTTTGTTCCAGACAAATCGCTCCACCATGGCTTCTGTGATCTTGGCCAAAGCTTCCCCCTCTATCCACTTAGTGAAGTAGTCAGTGCCAACGAGCAGGAATTTTCGTTTCCCTGTTGCCATGGGAAGAGGACCCACGATGTCCAACCCCCACTGGGCAAATGGCCATGGGCTAGTCAGAGGTAGCAGATCCTCCGCCGGAGCTCGGATGAGAGGGGAATACCTTTGACACTTCTCACATTTTTTCACGAAAGCTTTTGCATCTTCTTGCATATAAGGCCACCAATATCCCTGTGATATTGCTCGGTGGGCTATGGACCTTCCTCCAGTGTGTCCTCCACAAGTTCCAGCATGGATCTCGTGGAGGAATTTCTGAACAAGAGCTGGATGTACACATAATAAATACGGTCCAAGAAAAGACTTTTTATAAAGCTTACCTTCTGGGGAGAGCCAGAATCGTGCTGACTTGGTTTTGATTTTGTGAGCCTCCCTTTTGTCCTCTGGCAAGGTCCCATCTCGTAGGTATGCCATTATTGGGTCCATCCAGCCTTGGCCCAAACTCGTCTCCATTACCATCTCAATCGCTCGGCCAATGCTTGGTTCGTTCGATATTCCATGCCTAATGTTTGTTCGTCGGTATTCTCGTGTTTATCGCCGATCCCAAGCATGCCTGAATCCGCATGTGAATTTGGCCCCGAGCCGATTTGCTTTGGATGTAGACGCTGTCAAATTTGTCGAGCAAGTCTTTGGCTACTTCGAGTATGCACCATCTTTTCGCTCCTTGCGGCGTACTCGAAAGCCGATTAACAACTAGTTGTGAGTCAGAATACTCTTAACGTTCGACCTTGAGCTCCATGGCACTCCCGAGTCCCGCAAGCAAGGCTTCATATTCTCGCCACATTGTTGGTGGCATCAATCCCACCCGTAGTCCTTGCTCCAGCACCGAGCCCCTTCCGGAGAGAATAACACCACACCCGCCGCTCCCGACCCTTTGTTGCAGGCTGATCCGTCCACATAGAGCCTCCATTCTTCTTCGGTTTCGGTCGGCCACTAGATTTGGCCGCTCGGTGGGACCGATCCGCTCCTTCGTGGAGAGTTGGTGGTGGTGGAGCCACCGTTGGGGCGAACTCAGCTATAAAATCAGCTAAGATTTGCCCTTTAATTGCTGTTCTGGGCTGATAATCAAGCTCGAACTGGCTGAGCTCGATGGACCACTTGGATATCCGTCCAGAGAAGTCTGCCTTCCTGAGTAAGGCCCTTAGTGGATATTCAGTGAACACAGTGATGGGATGCTGCAAAAAGTAGTGTGGCAATTTTCTTGCAGCTATGACGAGAGCGTACACCAGCTTCTCCAGAGGTAGGTAACGTGTCTCGGCATCTAACAGCGTTTTGCTCACAAAGTAGACCGGAGATTGCTCTGTCTCCTTTATTCGTAGGAGGACCGAGCTGACAGCATGATCAGACACTGCTAGATATAGTATCAACCGCTCCCCAGCTTCTGGAGTAGAGAGTAAGGGTGGTGATGACAAGTAGGCTTTCAGCTCCTGGAATGCTTGTTCCTGATCGGCTCCCCACTCGTATCCTTCTCTCTTTTTCAGAAGTTGAAAGAATGGCCTACAACGGTCTGAGGACTTACTGATGAAACGGTTGAGAGCTGCTGCCATCCCCGTTAGCCTTTGGACCTCCTTCGTGGTCTTTGGGCTTTGAAGACCTTGCAAAGCCGTGATCTGATCTGGGTTGGCCTCAATCCCCCTCTTAGTCACCAAATGCCCTAGGAACTTACCCGAGCTGACTCCAAAGGCGCACTTGGAGGCGTTTAATTTTAACTTGTATTCTCTGAGAATGCTGAAAGTTTCCTTCAGGTCGGCAAGGTGATCCGGTTTTAACTTGCTTTTCACCACCATGTCGTCGATGTAGACCTCCATGGTTTTGCCGAGCTGATCTTTGAACATCTTTGTGACCAACCTCTGGTAGGTTGCTCCAGCATTCCTTAGCCCAAAGGGCATAACCTTGTAGCAGTAGAGCCCTCTTGGTGAGATGAAAGAAGTTTTCTCTTGATCTGGCTCATGCATAGCTATTTGATGGTATCCTCGATATGCGTCAAGAAAACTCATCCTCTCATAGCCTGAGGTGGCGTCCACTAGTTGATCAATCCTAGGAAGTGGAAAGCTGTCTTTGGGGCATGCCTTATTAAGGCTAGTGAAGTCAACATGCACCCTCCACTTCCCGTTCTTCTTCTTGACAACAACAAAGTGTTAGTTGACCAACTGGATAGCTCACTCGTATGGCATCCGCTTCGAGCAGCCGATCTACTTCTTCGATCACGGCGTCGCTCGCGTGCTGTGGTGTCGACCTTCGTGCTTTTCGCACAACTGGTTTGTCTTTGTGGATCCACATTCGATGGTGGCGATTGTCTTGGGGTCTATCCTGCATCTCTTGAGGAGTCCATGCAAAAACATCGATGTGGTCCTTTAGAAAGGCCACCAAATCTTCTTCTTCCCTGTTCGGCAAGTGCTTCGCCGATCAAAAAGTATCTCTCCTCATCATCTCCTTGAAGTCGTACCTTTTTCAACCCTTCTACCATCTTCTTGGTAGGGTCACCCCGACGTCCTCCGGTGTTGGTTGATCGGTACTTCGATTGTCCGCACTAGTTCGGCCTTTGGAGATTTTCTTATTACCATGTTGAAGCATGTGTCGGCTACCTTCGGCTTCCTTTAATGCACTCAATGCCATCCGCTCCAGGATACTTGATCCTTTGGTGGTAAGTTGAGGACAGCCTTCATTTTGTGCATGTGTTCTTCCTATAATCACGTTATAGGAGGAAGGGATGTCTACCACAAGGAAGTCAGTTTTAGGACCACCGATCCATTTCTCGGACGGGCAAAGTGTGACCTTCCCATAGGCCATACTGTCGCGACCGAAACCGAAACCGACTGGGACTAAACATTTTTGTAATGAGCTCGTCGGGAGTCCCATCTTTTTGAAAGTGTGGTAATACATGATCTCGTACTAGCCCCTTGATCCACGAGGATTTTCTCCACGTCATAATCCCCTATTCGTAGGGTGATTACCAAAGCATCGTTATGGGGCACCACTACCCCGTCAAGATCGCCATCGGTGAAGGTGATTGGGATCTCCATTACTCCCTCAGTCCTTGGTCTCTTCATGCCGAGCTTCATGACTTGCTTTGCTTGTCCGTTGACTCTTTGAATGTGTCTCGATCTCGTTGTTTGTGTATGGGGCCACCAGTCCATGTATCATATGGATGGTCCCCTTTGACCTTTCTCGTAGTCCATCTCTTCAATCGCTCGGCATCATGTTTGCTTTCCGCCAAAAATTCTTTGAGGTGACCCTCCGCCACTTTCTCGTCCAAGAATTTCTTGTATTCCACACAATCTTGATCATGTGTCCCAGTCTCTCGTGATAGCCTGCAGTCTTTGATTGGTAGCCCTCATCTTTTCTCGGGATTGCCTGTCATTTTTGAAGGCCTCTTGAACCATGGTTCATTCTTAATCGTAAAGCATTTTGTAGGTCGGGATGTTAAAGGTTGCCATGACATCAAGTATGACTTTGGATCCGGATCAACTCTATCCTTTCTTTCTTTGTGTAAAATCCTTACGCCCTGTTGCGTACTCCTTCTTGTACACCTTTGACTCCAACGCTTTCTTTTCGGGAAGTCGGGGTTGTCTCGCCACAATCTTCCTCCAGCCTTGCAGGATGTCATCTTCTACTGCATGCCCCGGATCCTTTCCATAAGCTCGCCACGCTTTTACCGGACGCATGGTAAGCGATTCTCGTAGCTTTGTGTATGGGCAAACTTGTCTTAAACGTTGCGAGCATACTCTTCACCTGCAGCAGTTTTCAATCTCGTTGAAAGTTTCCCAAGAACGTTTGGAATACTGCCGCAGAGTCTCCTCGCCCATCTGTCTCATAGAGGTCAGCGTATCAAAGGTCTTTGGAGCCGCTCGGCTAGTGAGGAACCGAGCAGTAAATTCCTCAGCCAGTTGTGCCCAACATATGATAGACCCTTCTGGGAGCTTGTGGTACCAACTCAGGGCCACCTTCCCCAAGCTGGAGGGGAACATCTTGCATAGCAGGGCATCATCCTGCTCATGCATGAACATGGCCTGTTGATAGTGCTGTATGTGGGCCACCGGGTCCGTACTGGTTTCGTAAGAGATAAAGGCTGAATGCTTCACCCTGCTCGGTGTCTTTTCTGCTCGGATCCAATGGGCTAACGGTGACTTTGAGATTTGGCCTAGGGCTTCTTTAGCTGCTTCTCGTGCAGTTCTAGGGCCTCCATCAGCTCGGTGGGATTCCCTTCTTCTTTCGTGCTGTTCGGGGTGATGCTCATTGGAACAAGATCTCTCGTATCTGTCCCTGGCATGCTTTCTTCTTTCTTTCTTCTCAACGGAAACGCTTCTTTCTCTCCTTTTTCGTGGAGAGACTGCTCGGTCAGAGGAGATATCGTTACAGCGATAACTCCTATCCTTTTCGTACTGCACGGATCTCGTCCGTGAGCGTAGGTCCTTCTCTTTTTCTTGGAGTTGCTTTTTTAGGTCCTGAACCTCTCGCTCTCGTCGAGTGACTTCACGGGCCAATTCTTCTGCCTCCTGCTCTTTTCTATCGAGGCTATCCTCTCTTTCACGGTCCTTCGTGTGTCTACGTTCTTCCTTCCTTGGGGGGCTCCTCCTCCGCTCACGTCGGTTGGAGGCTTCCCCGTCTCTGGGTGGAGCCTTTGAGTGCTTTCGCCCTTCCCTGGTTCTTGGGGACTCATAATTTACCAGGCGTGTATCCCTGAATTTTGGAATCTCAGGGATATGTCCTATGTTGAACCTCCTGGTAGCGGGTTTCTTCTGCGGAGCTCTAAGAATTGCAGGAGCCTTGTCCACCCTTGTATTCTTTCTCGTAGTGTACACAAGGGTGGTTCCGCCATTGTCTTCCGCGTCTTCCCTCCTTGGGGTGCACAGAAGAGGTTCTGAAATCACCATTGTTGAGTTTCTTTTTAAAGGAATAAAGCTTTTCGTAAGCGTTTCCCACAGACGGCGCCAATTGTAGGGGGTGTAATTCCACGTTAGCCTGTATCACGTGCAGGCTTGGCTCGACCCTAAATCTGCAAGACAAAGAATAGGTTAGAGCACCCTTGCCTCTATTGGCAAAGGCCCTCCGATGCTTAAGTTAGTACTGGATTACTAATCAAGCCAAGAACACAATGCGTATAACTGGGTGTTACAGCGTACCTTTTGTCATGGTTGTCGCCTTGTATTTATAGGTGTAGACCTTCATCATCTTAGGCATCTCGTGCCCCCTGTTTCCTACTTTCTTTAGGAAACCTTCTCCTAACAGGACTTTTCCTATTTAAGAGATAACTTCCATATCCTGCTAGATCTCGTCTAGCAGATGTCTTTCTTTCCATATAGGACTCTTTCCTATATGGGATATACTCCTAATCACGTTAGGATTTCTCATATCAATCCCTTGCTATACGGGATGGCTCCTTATCTCATAAGGAACCGCTGTAGAATGTTCTGGAATGTCTCACCGCCTTATTCGTGGCGGTGCCGTGCTTCCACGTAGCTCGGAATAACTCGTACATAACTCACCTCTTTACGCCGAGCTGAATTATGTATTCCAGAATGCTGTTCAAGCTATACTCGTAGCATCACTAGCTCGGCCATATCGGGACACCCCTCTATGCCTCACGCCGAGCTAGGGCATCCTGATGTATTGACTTAATCTTATTACCTTGACCTTATTCATGATCAGTACAGCTCGGCACAGGGTTTAAGGGTCCCCTACGTGGCGCCGAGCTACTCACCCTCTCGTGGTGTGTGTCATAGGCACGTGCTATGCCTAGTAGTAGGGTGATCAGGTTTTACCCACTCCAGTCAGCACTTTGATTCGCCTCTCTGAATATGTGAAAGAGCGTGGAGCTTGTCCGAGCAAGAAGGGCTTTGGCATCAAGAATGATGGCAGAATAAGGATGTTCATCGGTTAGGCCCTCTGTGATTAATTTGACAGCATTGATAGAGTCAGATTCAATGGCTATGTTGGCATAGCCTTTTTCCAGCATGACTGTGAGTCCTCGATAGATAGCCCAAAGCTCAGCCTCAAGGCTTGTTGTGCATGTTAGCTTTCCAAAGTACCCTAAGAGCCATTGTCCTCTGTGATCCCTGAACAATCCTCCAAATCCAGCCTTATTATTAGAGGCATATACGCATCCATCCGTGTTAAGCTTAACTCCAGCTGTCAAAGGGGGAGACCAAGAAATTAGCATGGTGGCTGGATAGTCATTGATGAGTGAAGGTTTGAATGCATTAGTAACCTCTGAGGCATAAGTGATGATGTTTCTCATGCTAAAATTAGGATCAACATCAATATTATCAAAGCTCATTTTATTTTGATCCTTCCATATCTGCCATAGGGTAACAGCAAAAACGGTGCAATGAGAAACATCATAACCTATACCTAAAGTACTTTTCCTCTTGAGATTGGATGTAATCCAGTCTTTAAAAGGGCATTCAAGATTCTCCACTCTCCAATGACTATGCGGCATGAGAAGCCAAATTGCTTTGGCCTTCACACATCCTCTAAACAAGTGGGAGCTGTTTTCATTGGACGAACCACATCTCAGACAGAAATTTTCAGTGATAATCTGCCTATGAGCTCGAAGTTGGTTAGTGGGAAGGCTCTCATGCAAGATAAGCCATAAAAAGCCTTTAATTTTTTGTGGTAATTTCAATTCACCAATTCACCATGCATATCCAATTCACCATGCATTGAGCAGGCCCGTGACTCAGAAAACATAACTACAACTTGGATTTAAGTTCTACTCGAAGAGATGAAAAAAATAAACAGTTCAAACGTAAAATTAATTCTGGGTGGACCTGATAATATTGACCTCACAATAATACACTTGTTGTCCAAACTGCAGACCTCGAAGTATGTGGATTCCATGAGGAGAGCCCCTAAGGTTATGCACAAGTTTACTCAATCAACTATCCTTTTTTTATGCTTTTGATTTCGTTATATGCTTATGCAGTAATAGGCTACAAATTGGGATAGCCTTGCATTGTGACTCCTTGTTTTCAGTCCATTTTCAAGCCAACACCCACAATCAGCATGGAGCCAGGATTCAAATTTGTAGGTGGCACCCACAAAGATCTCTTGGGATTCCACTCCGTGTGGGCCGGTTGGGCTTAGGCCCGGAGGGAGTGGTTAGGTTTTTATTTGGGAAAATTATCTAAATGGTCCCTGTAGTTTCACCCGAGTCTCGATTTAGTCCCTCTAGTTTCAATTGCACTCTAACAAACCCCGAACTTTCGATTTTGGTCAATTTTGGTCCAATTGATAACAGACGTTATCAAATTAGACGGAATCCCCAATTTGGGGCTTTTTTAGGGGGTACACCAGTCATTTCCCCTTCCTCCCGCCCTTTACCAAAACCCTAACTCCCCTTGTGCGAAAATAATCTCTCACTCGTTCACTCACCTCACTCACCTCCCTCTCTCACTCGTTCACTCACCTCACTTTCTCTCACTCACCTCACTTTCTCTCACTCACCTCACTGCTCTCTCACTCACCTCTAACTCGTCTGGACGCACAAACTGGAATCGATGGTTGAGAGTTGAAAATCGACATTGAGGTGCTAATTTGACAAAGATCAAGATCAAGAAGTTAAGGTTTCAGAATCTGGAAGGTAAATACGAAGTGACCTCACACGTATCAAGGCTTACGTAGAACCCAATGTGGAGCTTTAGAGTTGGAGACCAGGAACCCGATTACGGTATGAAAAGCGATCCTTGTTGTTTATGGTATAAATTTCCCCTTTTGTTAAGGGTTTTGTGTCGTTGTTTAGGGTATTTTGTTTTGTTTAATGCTTATGCCTGGTGTTTACTCTAAAACAGTTTTTAGTTTACACTTGTATATGTACACATAAACAATCACAATCTGTGTTTCTCTGATTTTGATAGTGGTCCCATATGGTATCTCCCCTTTGTGTATCAGGTTCAGCCAAAAAAATTTACACCATAAGGCTGCATTACAATGGTATGCTAAAGACTGGTTTAAATGCTAGATGTTATGTTGGGGGTAAATGCATTTTCATTGATTGGGTGGATGTTGACCAAACAAGCTTCATAGAAATAGGAAACATGGTCAGGGAACTAGGTCTCTCTGGGGATTTTGTTTGTCACTACCAAGTGCCTGCTAGGGATTTATATCATGGGTTAAGAAAGTTGGATGATGATGATGACTGCCTTTAAATGATTAAGTGGGTGGCCCTAAGCAACAATCTAGATGTTTATGTACAAAGGGTACTGTAGACACCCCAATTTTAATCCCTGTGCATCCCCAATGATGAAAGAAACACTTGGCAGTACTTTGAACAAACATGCCAGACTTCAGATTTTTTTTGGACGAAAATATCCTAGCCGCACGGTTCACTGAGCCAACCACACCGTTCAGATTCCCACAACCCAGCCGCACGGCTTACTCATGTAGGCCGTACGGCCAACCTTCATAAACCGTACGGCTATGTGTCAGAAAATATTCGAAAATTTATCGCAGAAGCATCTCATCATTTCGGAAGGATTTTGTACAGATTTTATTCCTTTTTTTCGCCTATAAATTACCTCCATCCTCTCCCATTTGGGACACCCAGCAATCTCCATACCACCCCGATATGCCGGAAAAATTCTACCAGTCACTCTCCCGTTCCGAATCTTGTCTGAAACTTTCGTCAAAACTGCAAATCCGCTCTTTATTTTCTTATTTTCACTTCCAGTAATCCATAAATCCATACAAGAATTCTTCGCTTAAAGTTCGTGTCTAAGAATTCCTGAAATTCTCAAGCTGTCCGAAGTCTTTCGCAAAGGTACAAATCGTGTTTCTTAAACCGGGGTCCAAACCTTGGTTCTTTGAGGGGATCCTCTCGGGTCTAGGGTGACTCTAATAGTCATTTTTAGGCTCGAGTGGTTAAAACTTTCATAAAAGTCAGATTTCTTTAGTCGAAAACAAGTTACTGCCCGAAAAACAAAATTTTGAAAAAAATTTCCAAAAAAAAAAAACAAACCGTGCGGTTAACTTAGGCAGCACAAAATTTTCTTTGTTTTTCCTCTGGTCATACTCTATTTTCCGACTTTCTGCAAAAGTGTTTATTACATTTTCACCCCTTTCGCTCTTTAATTATTATTACTAAGTCCCTATATTTAATTTTATTCTCGTTATGGTTTCATTTAATTTTGTTATTTACTTGTTTATTTGATCGAAGTTTTCAATAAAACATTTTCCGAAATCCCACAAAAATTTAGTAGAGACCGGGAATTTCCCGGGCGAGTGGGGTGCTTTTCGACAAAACCTTCCATGTTCGTAACCTGGCTTCCGAATCCAAAGAATCTTTTCGTAGATCAAGTCCTTTTCCAAAAATGGCACAAGAGTCATTTATTTTTCGAAACGGTTTCTCGGGTACCAAAATCATTTTCTAAATAAATCCCGGGTGGCGACTCACATTTTTCTTTTCACTATTCTTAAAACACAAAAAGGCATTCGAGTCGCGTAGATCCCACCGTCCACAGGTACAAAGGGTGATTAGGGAGGAAATGGATGAAACTGATGAAGATGAGGATGGAAGTGAGGATGAGGATAGAGGTGAGGATGTGGATGGAAGTGAGGAGAGTACAGACCTTGAGGAATTTGTGGAAAGTGAAATTGATGAGAGTGAGGATGACATGGATTATGAGACAAATGTGGCAGCCAATATTGAGTGGCAAGGCTTGTCTACTGCAAAGGGAAAAGAACCAGTAGAAAGTCAAAGCAGAAAGGGAAATGACATTGAAGTTTCTGATGCAGAGGCTCAGTCTGATGAGTTGGTCAGCCTTCATGGCTCTGATGACGAAAGTGGTCCCCAATATAGTCAATTTAATATGAAAGTAGACATGGCTGACCCAAAGTTCAAGGTTGGGATGATTTTCCCAACAAAAAACAACTTCAAAGCAGCACTAAAGGAGCATGCCATACGGACCCGCAAACCAATAAAGTTTATAAAGAATGACAGTGAAAGGGTTAGGGCAGTGTGCAAGGGTAAGAAATGTAGTTGGGTTTTGCTGGCATCTACAATGAAAGGCTCAGAATCTTTCCAAGTTAAAACCTATGTGCCTACCCACAACTGTAAAAGAGTTTTCCACAACAAACATGTGACTTCTAAGTGGCTGTCAAAGCAATATGTAGAGACCCTTAGATCTAACCCTAGTTGACCTGTTAAGTGTTTCAAAGACCAAGTTCAGAAGGATCACAAAGTGGGGGTGTCTAGGGCTCAGTTGTACAAGGCAAAGGCCTTAGCACTTCAAATGATTGAGGGAGATTTTGACAAGCAGTGTGCAAAATTACCAGATTACTGTGAAGAACTCAGGAGGACAAATCCAGACACCACTGTGATCCTGAAAACCATAGAAGATGCTGAGAGTGGAGGAAGGCAGAGGTTTGAACGACTGTATGTGTGTCTTGGGGGTTGCAAGAAAGGGCTTTTAGCTAGTTGCAGGCCAGTGATTGGGCTAGATGGATGTCATCTTAAAGGCCCTTACAAAGGGCAGTTGCTTATTGCTGTTGGTGTTGATGGTAACAACCAAAGTTATGTGGTCTCCTATGCTATTGTGGAAGCAGAAAACAAGGCTTCATGGAAGTGGTTTATGGAGATATTAGCTGAAGATCTGCACATAGGGACCAATTTCACTTTCATTTCAGACAAACAAAAGGTAAGTTGGGTGTGTTTAACATTTCCTTTACTTCAATTCCTGAATACTTGGGTTTTGCTACTGTACTGATGATAGTGGTCCAAATGTAGGGGTTGATTGCTGCCATTGCAGAGGTTGTCCCATATGCAGAACACAGATTCTACATTAGACACTTTTACAACAACTTCAAGGAATCCAACAAAGGGCTTCACTTGAAGGAGATATTGTTCAGTGCTGCAAAAGCCACTTATGTGGCCCAGTTCAACTTTCATATGCAAGAACTACATGAAGCAGATGAAGCAGCACTGACATGGTTGAATGATCACCCACCAATGCACTGGTCCAGATCCCATTTCTGCACATTCAGTAATTGTGAAATCTTGGATAACAACATGTGTGAGAGTTTTAAAGATACCATATTGGAGGCAAGAGGTAAGACAATTCTTCCTATGTTAGAAGACATTAAGGTCACACTTATGTTAAGGTGGCAAAAAAGGAGGGAAGCCATGAGGGCATATGATGGAGATCTATGTCCTAACATAAGAAGTAGGCTCAATAAGAGAATAGATGATGCAGGGACCAATTGTATAGCTCACTGGTCAGGACAACAGATCTACCAAGTAAATTGCTTTAATGGCCAGCAATTCACATGTGACCTTGCCAAACACACATGTTCATGTGGGAGATGGGACCTCACAGGAATACCATGCCCTCATGCAATTGCAGCCATTCATGAATGCAATGAAGATGTTGATGAATATGTTGCCCATTGGTTTAGGAAAGAAACCTATATGGCCAGCTATGAGCCTATGATTTACCCTTTGAATGGGATGGATATGTGGACACCCACTGGGGTGATTGGCCCTCTGCCTCCAGATGTGAAAAAACAGGCTGCTAGACCTAAGAAATTGCGAAAGAGGGGAAATGATGAACCTAGGGAGAGCACAACTTTGAAGAGAAGGACTACTACTACCAAATGTAGCCAATGTGGTAAGCTTGGACATAACAAAAGAAGTTGTAAAGGGCAGCCAATTCCAAGGAAACTAATTGGAAGAAGATCAAACTTAGCAGTAAGTACTCATAGTTAATTCTCAATTGCCCAGTTAATTTCATATTCATACATTTGGTTATATGTAATTTGTATTTGGTGTATACAGTTGGGGAGGAATGCTGCTCCTGAAAGTTCAAGCCAAGCCCAACAATGTGGAAGACAAGGTGCACAAAAGGGAAGCCAAGCAACAATGGGTACCCCAACTAGGAGAAGCCAAAGACAAGCTCAGCAAAGTTCAACCCAACCACCAATGGGCAGCACCAGGGGAAGGAAAAAGGGACCAAGAGCTAGGTCCAAGTGATTGAGGGAGATAACAAGTGACTGCTAGGATTTTGTGTGCAGGGGATAGAACTAGACTTAATTTTTGGGACTTTGTTAATTTTTGGCCCTCTGTATTGTGTATGCAGTATCTGGGTTTTAATGCCATGAACATGTATTGGCTACAAGTAAGGATGTGGTTGCTTATATGTATTTTGGGTACTATGTAGACCTTGAATTATCCAATGGCACAGACCTTCAATTCTCTGTCATTTGAATGCTTACTTTGAGTTAGGAATGGTTCATTTTCTTGCTCTGTTGTTCTCCCACTGATTTGAATGACTGTATGTGTGCCTTTGGTTGCTCTGTTGTTATTCATTGCACCTATCATTTGGTTGTTCATTTGGTTTTTTGTTCATTTGGTTCATTTGGTCCATTTTTAAGTCCCATATGCAGTCTATTTGGTTGCTCTGTTTAAAACCAATGCATTGCATAGAAAAACCATTGTCAGCAGATAAAGCCTTTCATTTCAACATGGGTTCCAACCTTTTCATTAAACTTTGATTACATCAAACATACAAAAACCATTGTCATCAGTTCAATACACAAAATGGGTTATTAACTACCCTAACCAACCACAAACATTGACAATGGGTTTCATAGACAAACCCATACGACCTTAACCTAATATAATCTAATAATCACAGTCTACCACCACTGCCATCACAGTCCACCTAGCCATCACAGTCCACCACCACTGCCTTCAATACTGAATCAGACCCACCATCCACGGAGCAAATCGACCAGAAAAACAAAATTCCAAACAAAATCAACACAGCCACGTAAATCCTCTCTTTTTTTTTCATTACTTGAATCTGCTCTTCAAGGTGTCGGCTTCTTCTGAGTAAGCCAGGTATCACAGCTCTAGCACGAGCACAAATGGGTGGATCCACCCACATAAAAAAGTTGCAAGCATCTGGGGACTGCAATTTAATTTCAAATTAGTTGACCACAGAATGAAGAAGGGAGTATACAAATTGTATTCTTGATTCTTCAAACTTACCCCATGTTTGTAACACCCAATGAATCGTCTGTCAGGGTTGGTATTTGTCCATGAGGTTGTGACTGGTGATCTTTTTCCACAATGACATAGCATGTGATCCATTGAACTAGCTTTTCTGTATCAAGGGCAGACAAACGATAGAGAGAGAGAGCAGAGAGCAGACAGAGAGAGAGAGAGAGAGTGGGTGTGTACATTTATTATGTCAAATGGGAGGGAAATATGGTGATAAATGAGTTAGGGTTTTGGTAAAGGGCGGGAGGAAGGGGAAATGACTGGTGTACCCCCTAAAAAAGCCCCAAATTGGGGATTCCGTCTAATTTGATAACGTCTGTTATCAATTGGACCAAAATCGAAAGTACATGGTTTGTTAGAGTGCAATTGAAACTAGAGGGACTAAATCGAGACTCAGGTGAAACTACAGGGACCATTTAGATAATTTTCCCTTTTTATTTTGTAACTCTATATATACTCGGATACGTCTTGTTTATTGTGTGTAACAAAATTGAGAGAGATAGTGAGTGTGAGAGAGATACACGAGAGAACAGTGAGTGTGAGAGAGATACACACGAGAGAACAGTGAGGATCTCATTATTGTGAGATTGAGAGTCAGTGTATAGTCACCACGGATTTATCTCCGAATTATAGTGAAATCCCCTCTCTCCATGGAAATAGGTCCGATGAACCACGTAAAAAGTGTCTTGCTTTCTCTTTGATTTTACTGCTTTTGTGCGTGTGGTGCGGCGTTGGGCATAACAAGATCAATATACTCCCTCTATCCCAAGAAGAATATTTGATCTGAGAAGTTAAAAGGAATAACTTTTTTATTTGAACAAATTCAACTTTTTCTCAAAAGAACTAAAGAACTCGTTGATATTTGGTATCAAATGGAAAACAAGTCTGAAAATTTTAAACCGAAATGCATTTTTTAAGTTCTCATTTTGCATGCAAACTGGACACTTTTTTTTGGATGGATCATAGTGTATTTAATACCAATAAATGTACAAGTATTCTAAAACTAATGATACATAAGACCCCAAAGTCCATGTTTTCATAAGTGAAACATCCATCAACATTTATCGAACAATATTATCCATTAAAATTGATGATAAGTTATGAAGAAGCTCCTGTACCTGGGCCACCCTGCCCCCCTCAAAAGATCCTATCCCTGCCCACTATGAACATTAGAAACGTGCAAGGGCTATAAAAGTTGATACTATATATCATTGATTCATTACATCTCTATAGGGTTATAATTTGTTTGTACCTTTTAACCTTCTTTGTGCAATATTTTGTGTAGAACGGAACCAGAATTTCATATACAAGGATAGCTGAATAGCAACAACAAGATTTTGAAATTTCAAAAATTGAGTGTTAGTGTGAAAAGTATGGTTGAAATACCGAATTAATTCCGTTGACAATAATAATGTTTTTATAACGTGACAATATAGGGGTTTAGTAGGAAAATATGTCTAAAGAAATAATACTGTATAATTTTAGATTTTTTCATATCGGAGGTGGTGCTGACAGGGTAGCCCAGGCCACCTTTAGTCAATTCTATATTGCGAGCTACAGTCATCCACTAATCAATTATTGTCCCACGTGATGGGCACTGAATATAGTAATATTAACCCGAAGAGTTAGTTCATTTTAGGGGTTGTTTGGAAGACTATTTTTCAGCTTTTCATTTTTTACTTTTTGATTTTTTTTGACCTTTTCAATTATGGTCAGAATATGTTTTTGAATTTGAGAGAAGTGTTTGGCAAAAATTGTGCAAAATGTATTTTGCAATATGATTATAGTCAAAATGAGAAGAAGAAACGAAAAAGGAGCTTCCCACCTCTTTTTGGTTTCTAGTCTAGAAAGTTTAAAATGAAAAAAGATTTATGGGGGAATGAGTTCTGGGTGTTTGGGAGGAGAATGGGAAAAGTAAAAAAAAAATGGCGGCCAAACACCCCCTTAGTTTAGTTGGTAGATTTGCTCCTCCATGCAATTGATCGAAATTCAAATTTTCAAGTTAGACAGCAAGAAATTAATTAATTTTTGTGGATCCTCTAATCTCGATGTGGATGACTTGCATTTGACTAGACAGGAAAGGAGACTAAGTTAATTAAAGTGTGCGTAAACTAACTCGGACCACCATTACCGTGAAAAAAGAGAGAAGAATATAGTGATATTTTGTGGTCATTTCATTTAAACCAAAAAAACCCCCTATTATTGTCTCTTTTTGCGAGAATACTACTCCTATTATAAATTGTTTTTCAAATGTTTATGAGTTGGTCATCATTGTATAGCTGAGAGGTCAAGTACTGGTCAATCTCGTTAAATGTAAAATTCAATTATAAAGGCTCGTGTATTTGAGTCTATTTCCAAATGGGGGGTGTTTGGGAGTCAACTTTTCATTTTTGGTGTTTGGGAGTCAATTTTTCATTTTTGGCTTTTTGGCTTTTTGGTTTTTTGGATTATGGCCAGAATGAGTTTTGAATCTGGGAAGAGTGTTTGGGAGAAATGTGCAGAATGCATTTTGCGAAGGAGGTCCTTTTGGCTTTTGGCCTAGAATCAGAAGTTAGAAATAGAAAAGGAGGTCCGGACCTCCTTTTGGCTTTTGGCCTAGAATTTGCAAAATGAAAAAACAGTTTCTGGAGAATGTGTTTTGAGAGGTGTTAGCCAAACATCCAAAAAGAGAAAAAGAGAAGTTGAAAAGGTGAAAAAGAAGGGGCCAAACACCCTCTATTTCTTGAATGATTTATGTGTGTGTGCGCGCTTGGCTTGACTTAATTATTGTGGCCTTGTTCGTTTCTCTTTTTAGTTTTAGTTTTGATGACATCATCATTTCCCTCATTTCTCTCTCTATCTCTCTCCACTCATTACACATGTTGACATCATCAAAACTAAACTAAATTATCTAACCAAACACAGTCTGTGAATCATACATTATTAATGGAGGGTTCCATTAGTGTCCCTTTTATTTGGCCTCTCTAAAAGCCAAAAATTTTCGGTCTTTCTTTAACTTTTTAAATTTTAGTGAATCTCCTTTTTTTTCCTTTAAACTTTTCCAAATTAATGGTATGGAACAAATTTTCAAAACAGACTATTTATTAGACATTCAAAAGTATACCCACCAATTCGTAGGGAGCGGCGTTGGTGTCATGAGGGTACACAGAATGCGTGTTGTGCAGCACGGATATCGTACGATCAAGATGAAATCTGGACCATTGGATTGCCGAACGGACGATTCGGATGGCGCACAGCATGCACAACATCAACCCTTAACCCCAATTCGTAACATCGCATGTTTTTGCTTCTTTACAAGAAATTCATAATGGGTCCCGTCTTGCTATTGTTCACAATAAGTAAAAATAATAATAATAATATTCATTCTAGTACATCTTTTACACTTTTACACTTACTTTTATACATTTTTCATATTTAACACACTTTTTAAACATTAACAAATGCCTACCGGGCCTTTTAGCATTTTCCAATATTCATTCATATATATGCTCCCTATCCAATTACTCCGTACTTACTGGTATTAAAATCATGACCTAAATGAACTTAACCAAGTACTCAAGGCATTGTGTTAAAAAAAAAAATACTCAAGGCATTTAAATTTCAATAGTTTGTCACTTTTTTTCTTGGTAAAGGAAGTGCATTAGAAAATATTGTACTGAAACAAATCTCATTTAAACCCTGTAGCTAGATTCTTCATATTAATTAAGGGAATGGTTACAATACACACCTATTAAAGATGTGTATCATATGCACCTATTGTATGGTCCATATGTGTCATCTCATGACAAATTGTAACAGTTTTTAGTGTTTCGTAATTTTTCAGCAATGTGATTCATAACATTTTCTATATGATTCATAACATTTTTGCCTTTCGTAACCTTTTTATAAAAATTGTAACTTTTTATTCATAAGAGGTAATCGATTCGTAACATTTTTAGGGGTGCATATGATACATACCCGAATATATCTTGAACTTGCCTGGATAAAAACTGAATGAATCGATCAAGTCTTTACCAATATCTAAATGAGCTGATTTTAAACAGGAACCCATAAAACAATATTTTAAATAAATTAAACGGTTCCGATCACTAACGTGAAACTCCTAAATAAATCTCACAAAATGTAGTATATTGATTTTACCATAGTTCGGCTCTTGGTGGTTTGGCTAAATAAGTTGGCTTAACTTTTTTTTCATCTTTATTTGATTTTTTTTTGCGTTTGTTAGTTTTGCATCAATTTTTTGAGTATTATTGGTTCGTCTCGACGAGCGGAATCCAAAAAGGTAAGAGATTATGATTAGAACTCTCAATTTTTTTGAATAAGATCGAAAAAAGTGTAAAAAACTGACTTTTTGGCTTATTTTTGTCTTTATTCATAAAAATTTAAGCTTTGGTCATAATTTTTTACTTTTTTTATTCCTCTCGCCAAGATGAACCAATAATACACAAAAAGTTGATGCAAAACTAAAATATGCGAAAAAAAATCAAATAAAGACGAAAAAAAAAGTCAACCAACTTTTAGGCCAAACCTCACGAATCCTCAATTGCGAGCTGTAAACCAGCCATGAAAACCCAAAAGCCATATTTGATCAGTCAGCATCACCTGATATGACCAAAGAGAGGTGAATCATGGATTCACATGGTCACATGATCCTACTATTATTACAAGCTAACATTTGGAAGATAAAATATGCAAGCAACCCTATAAAGGTAAAAGTATTCACTGTGGATTCTGCATTGTGCAATTTTGGGTATTGACACCAGGAAATGATAGGTTGGCACGGGACCATCTGAGTTTGTGGAGAGGGTATTTAGGATAACAGTGACATCACGTGGTACGTTGACGAAGTGTCACGGTTCCACTCACGGAGTGTCATGTGCGTATGGTGTAGGGGTTGAAGGCGAAGCTGGCCGAACACTCAGAGTTGCCAGCTTGGCCTCAAGCCCCATGCCGTGCACACGCCACAAAATTGAGTTGAGCCGTGATACGCAGTGGCGGAGCCACCATAGGACCAGGGTGGGCACGTGCCCACACTGGATTTTTACCCCCTGTTTTTTTTTTTTTTTTTTTTTTGCAGCCTTAAAGTTTACTACTATATATAATAAAATTATCTGATTTCCAACAGTTGGTATGCTTAGTCTAGTTGGCCAAGCGCTGGCCTCCCTCCTTAAACGCTAGGGTTCGAGTCTTGGTGGTGGTTTTTATCATGTTTTTTCCTTTCCTTCTATTATGCTTTTCTTTTTTCCTTCTATTTCCAAATGGGACAAGAAAATTAGTAAATTTATTGATCACCGTTTTACTAATTTTGAAATAAAAAATTGAAAAAAATCTTAAGGATCGTTACTATAATTAATTTAATTTTTTTGTCATAAAGATTAAGAATCTAATAGTTAAGCGAGTTATCATAATTCTATAATTTCTTCAAAAAAATGAACTTAGGTAGAGTCTTTAAGCTAGCACTGACAATATACACAAAGTAAGATGTTTTTATAGGATTAGTAATGAAACAATTATCAGATGAATTAAACTTGTCGAGGTCAATTGTAAATAAAAGCACCAACAAATATTTAGTTTTTTTTTTCCGCTTATGTTTAGAAGCGTTTTAAAATATTATGCCACGGTACCCTCACTCACATGAAATCCTGGCTACACCACTACCGACGAGGTGCCACCATTTCATCTTACAGTTTACCATCTTTTTTTTCGAGAGATGCTTCCATCATTTGGTAACTCGGACTCATTTTCTACCACAAAATGAAAATGATGGAAAATGAGTCCGGCGGTGCTCATGGCCACTAGATATTTTTTCATTTGTTTCCAATTAATATTAGTTTTTTTTTAGTAGCCAATAAATTGATAAAAAAATGTTGATCAATACGAAAAGATTTACGCATGCAGCTCAAAATATCTCAATTATATATTTTTTTGGTCTTAGTTGTGGCGTATGCGATTTCAACATATCCAGGCTTAATTGAAGCTTCTTTGGGTACCTATTTGAAAGTGAGATATATATCTGCATTTTTATATTATCTAGTCGTTAATTTATCGTGAATTCTCTTTCATCCTTCGTTAGGGATGAGCATGGGGACGGATCACGGGCGGAGAGTACTATCTCCACCCCCAATCTCCAAACATCTTCTCCATATCCATTTCCTACCCGATCTCCAATGGAGCTTTATTTTCATCCTCCATCCTCACTCCAAATGGGAAATGGGGATCCCCACGGAGATTCGGGGATCCAATCATTTAAAAAAAATAATAGATTACTAGAAATTTAGAATTTCAGTTACAAATTAAATGCTAAAATCAAGTTACAAGTAGAGATGTCGAACAGGCCAGGCCGGCACCGGCACGGTACGTTTATCGTTGGCATGACACGACACGGCACAATATTCATGTGTAAAAGTAAGTGTTTGTCAACTTCAATTTAAGTTGTATCAAGTATCCACCCCCTACCCAATCCCCAAACATTTTCAAAAAAAATCCTCATATCCTATCCAATCTCCAAACAGATCTGCATATTGCCGATCCGTTCGGAGCAGGAATCGGATCGGATTCGAACGGGTCGGAGAAAATGACCAACCCTTTTTTTCCTACAACCATTCCTACTCAATTTTAGTTTCCTAACGAAATAAACAAGGTTAATTTATGCAAATATTCAGTTTCTCAAGCAATTTCATGGCATCAAAACTACAAACCTATATATTGAGAATTTTTAAACAAATTTTCTATTCTATTGAAATGCCCGTGAAAAAAAAAAAAAGAAGATGTTTTTTTTTTTGGTTCTTCTAGTTTTTCTTTTCTTTCTATCGCTGCTATTCCACGTCCGATTCCCTACAGGTAGCCCATTTTGAGGCTTGTAACAGGTCTGTTTTAAAATGAATGATAAAAATGTATTTTCACTATGTCAGTTACGGAGGGAAAATCTCAACACCTCCCCACTAGTCTGGGAAAGAGGCGAAAGAAAAATAGCAAAAGACAAAGGCTGTGTTTGATTGAGAGTTTTGAGAAGAAATTTTTTGAGAACCTTCGTATTGTCTCTTTGTTTAGTAGTTTCATCCATCACACTCTCAAAAGATAACTTTTAGTAATTGTTAGCTCAACATGTGCTAGAAAACCTAGCATAATGCAACTCTCAATCTTTTAATCAACTTTTTGGAGATAGAAAGGAAGATTGTAGGCATCTCAAGAACATGAGGAAAATTGATAATTGATTTTTTAAACTTACAAAAAATAAGCTCGAACCCATGTATTTTGAGAGCCATGAATTGGACTGATTGCAACTAGCTCAATAATCTAGCGATGTAATAGGTAATTTAAAAGTTAAGGCTTTGTTTGAATCTTGGGGAAGGAAAAGGAAAACGAAAGGAAGGGAAAATAACAAAAAGAATATGAAAAAAGCTAGTACTATTTTATTTTATTAAACAGAGAGAGAATTTTATTCCAACTGTGTTACTATCTTTATTCCTTGCTAACATTAAAACTCAATTTCAATTTGAGTAAAAATCACTCATAACACAACTTCACCAAAACTCAAGCAAAATTGAGTTTTATTCAAATTCTTCACCAAATAAATGGAGAACCAAATTTTCAACGGCTATATTTTGGTGGTAGGCGGCGCTTGATGAGGGCGGTGACCAATCTTGGTGGTAGTTGCTCGGCGAAATTTGGTTCAATGGTTACATTTTTTTTTTATTTTAAAAATGTCAAGTATAATATCAAAGCCATCCGGCACCCGATTACATCAAAAGACAGGAATGACGCCAAAACCACTAACAAATGAAAATGAGAACGGCAACTGAGCCAAACTCGTAGACACACCTGCCTAAGCAGACCCGACACCTAGGGGACGGAATGATGAATCCTATCCAAGTGAAAGTGGTAAAGTATCCACAAGGATTCCAGCCCAAACCATAAAAACAACACAGCATCAGTAATCGGTAAAAGAAACAACAACAGAACAAAAAAAGAAAAAAAAGAATAACTAATCAGCTGCCCGAAAAACTGGTACAAAGCAAGATCCACTGAGTCACCCTAATGAGAAGCACCGAGTCATACCGAGTCACTGAGTCGCTGACCAATCACTTCCTCGGACAAAACCTAGCTCCCGAAGCCGCCGTCCGTGGCATAGGAAAGCTTTATTAGCCGGAGGGGGCCGAGGCTCCCAAGATCAACCCTACATTAGATCTGATCCACCCAAAACGGTCGGCAAAGGGGCTTGTGACGGACGGGTCTGGCGGCAAAGGGGGTGGTGGCAGAAAGGTCTGGCGGTGAAGGGCGGTGATGGTGGGTGAAGGCGGAAAGGGCTAGTGGCAAAGGAAAAGGAAAGAAAGGGGCGGTGGCGGAGGGGTAAGGTGGGAGCAGGTGGCGTCAGTCCGGTGGGGGTTTGAAGGAGGGAGTTCCGGCGAGGCAAGGGGGGAGGAGGGGTGGGACGGAAGGGGCGGCAACCCCACCCCTCAAGCTCAGAAAATGAAGGAAAAACTAGACCTGGGTAAAGAAAAGCGAAAGAGAAGAGAAGAAAGAACTAGTCAAGGGAGGTAGAAGAAGAAGGAAGAAGCAAAAGGACTGGACTAGAAGAGCCGACAAGAAAAGGGAAGAAAACCCTAGGGCTTCTAACTTTTTAGAGAGAGAAGCTCTCTAGGGAAGTAGTAGCCCCAAAACTGAATAATGGTTATAGTTGGTCGGAACTTTACAACAGGATCAACTTAGCATCGGTCAGCGGAGACCCTCCTCCGGTGACAGTGGTGAAAGGGTTTATTTGGGGGTAGGAAAGAAGTCGATGGGGGTATAAAAATATTTATAAATTTCTTTTAAACAAATTTCGAGAAAAACACGAGTTCGTAATTGGAGTGAGTGACATCAATATAAGATTGAATTTGTCAGATTTTAGCAAAATTTTAACTAATATTTTATTAAAATTAAAATGATTTTATCGAGGGAAAAAAAATCATTTGGGCCCTGTTCGTTTCTCAATTTAGTTTTGATTACATCATCATTCCCCTCATTTCTCTCTATATCTCTATTCACTCATTACACCTTATGATATGATCAAAATTAAACTAAATTATCTAACAAAACACAGCCTTGGCAACCCCAGCCTAGTTCTTCTCGGGTGCAATACTATAAACACAGTTTTTTTGTCAACAGAACTATAAATACAGTTCGCAAAGTTAAACAAACTAGGGTTTTTTTTTTTTTACAATAAACAAACTACTTTTTCCGCCATAGCCAGGGTTGTCATCCTCCATCAAACCCCTTGAATTTTTCAAAACCCTGGTGAACTGGAAGCTAGGGTTTTTCGACAAAACCCCCCAAACCCCGAAATTTCAATACCCAGATGAATTGAGAACTAGGGTTTTTCGATTGTCATTGGAAAACCCATCATCAACCTCTTCCCTCTTCCCGCTGGTAAAAAAAAAAAAAAAAAAACTTTCTCCTCTTCCCTCCGATCAAATAATGCCGAAAAACGATAGCGTCCGCTTCACTTCCTCGCCTCTCAGAATCCCTCTCTCTCACCACCACCACCACCACAACAAACAACAACAATCCCCACCTCTATTCCAATTCACTCCTCAAGCGCTAATATCGTCAGCTCTAGCCAGAAGCAAGTCCACAATCGACCATTTCCTCAAAACCTTCAATACCCACAAAAGAACCCGGTTCTTATCGAGATCCTCTATCTTGTGCTCGGCCTCGTTGGCTCTGACCAAGCATGATGAGTCGGCACAGTCCGATGCAGTCGCGGCTCAGCCGAAGGGCGGTCACTCGGCGGCAGGGCGGCACGAGGAGGAGAGGGTTTTGATAAGCGAGGTGTTTGTCAGGAATAAGGATGGGGAGGAGTTGGAGAGGAAGGATTTGGAAAATGAGGCCGTTGCGGCGCTCAAGGCTTGCCGGCCTAATTCAGCACTGACAGTTAGGGAAGTGCAAGAGGATGTTCATAGGATTATTAGTAGTGGATACTTTAGTTCTTGCATGCCCGTGGCCATTGATACGCGGGACGGGATTCGGTTGGTGTTTCAGGTACGATATGAAGGTGTTTGATGATTTGCCATTTATATTCTATTGTTTAATTGCTGTGATTGATAAATGTGAGAATAAGAACTTTTGACTTGTTAGCATATACAGGTGAAGTGGTGCATCGTGTCGTAACTAGGATTATTCGTAGTAGGCATTTCTGTAATTCTGTTCTTGCATGCCTGTCGCAGTTTTCACGGGGACAATATGTAGTTGGTGTTTAGGGTATGAATATTAGGTGTTGACAAATTTCCGTGTGTCCTTTTGGTTGCATTGCTAAATAGAATAATGTGAAACTTCTATCATTCAGGATTTGGTAGATTATGCAGATCAAGAGGTGTATCATGAGTTGGTTTAGGTTGAATGTAATCACATTTGGAGACCAATATTATGTGCAAGAGGATGTTGATATGATTTCGAGTAATGGGTGCTTGTGCATACCTGTAGCCATAGACACACGTGTTGGCGTTGATTTTGGTGTGTCAGTTTGGAATAGTTGGTGTTTGATGAGTTGCCATTTGTCTTTTTGATGTAGGACAATAAAGGGAGTTCAGTGTTTGTTGCATTGAAGGATTAGGGTTAGGGCTTAACAAAATAGGAGTACATATCAAAACAGCGATGTTCTTGGTGCTGTGAATCGTAACAGAACTATTATATGCAGAGACTCGGGAAAAAGTAAAGACGAAATCTCTAGGAATCGCTCCTAGAGGGTTTAGGCATCACACTTGATTGCATCACATGATCCATGAAAGATACTTCTAGCTCTGAAGTTTCTCATAATATTATATTTCACTAAGTAGAAGCAAGGTTGGCGTTTCAAAGGTATACTGGTACTACAAAGGTCTGATTCCGTTCCAGTGGATTTCTCGGCTTTTACCAGTGGTACCGGGGAGTTCTGGTGGATTCTGGTGAGTTTCGGCGAATGCTGGTGAAATGAACCAGACGGTGACAAATTGCAGATATCAAACAAGGCAGAAAGAGAGATTTTTTGGGCAATAGAATAACTTTTAGGGGTTACTATGGTAAAACTACGACACACATTTTGGCATACATTCATACAATTTAGGTGTATTTTGTGGTTATCATGTTTCTTTTTGTTTTTTTTTACTAAGTAATATTATGCAAATATTTGACATCTATACTAGGTGAAGGTTGAGGATTGAAGTATTCACGGACAATATATATTTTAATGAAATAACTATATCGATCAATTGAAAAGGTAGCCGGTAACATCAGTAACCAAAATGGTACCATGTTTGGTAATGGTACCATGCCCGGTACGGTATTCCGAACCTTGATTAGAAGTATTGCATGACATTATATAGACTCGGAGACTTCCTAAACCAACTAAGACTTGGATTTCTTGGTAAAGGAAACTACTAATCTTTTGAGTGATAAAAACCATACACTACCAAATAAGGCTCATAGTTAAAATTTAAGAACCAAATAAATAACTTGACGCACTAGTGACCGACTCGACCCATAGGTGACCCCTTCGACCTATGTACTATGATACATGGATCCGTGATTGTCGGCGAAGCACCTGTGTTGACGCGACATGACACGACTGGGGCACTTCTAGTTCACCGAAGAAGAAAAGAAGAAGAGGAAGAAGAGGAGGAGTAGTAGTAGTATAAAAAAGAAGAAGAGGGGAGTCAAATCTGCCTTGGTGAAGAGTAGAGGTTGAATCGAAGAAGCAGGTTGGGGATTGGAGGTCAGCCACTTGCAGTCTTGATGTGGAAGAGATGAAATAAGCTACTTTTGGTATTGTTTTTGTCCTTTGTTTTTAAAGCTAGGGTAACCTGATGTTGATTTAACTTGGGTCATTTTTTTATAACTTGGGCCTATTTACTCATTATTGGCTGATATATTGGGCCAACATATTGGATTGGGCTTATTTGCCCATGTAAAACTATAATAATGGGCAACATATATTCCTTTTGGGCTTTGAAGTGGCTATATATTGGACTGGGCTAAGTTTACTAATTTTGGGTTTTGGGTGTCAAAATGGGCTAAGTTATAATTTGACAAAACATAAGAACAAATATATTTTTAACTAATCCCGGCACCCGTTTCTAAATCTAAATCCATATCCCCGTATCCCCAATTTTTAAACTTTAGGTATCGACCCCTAGATATACACTCGCACCTGATACTCGCACCCATATCCGTGTAACATAGCCCACGTATAGAAATTTGTAAATTGCAAAATACCCGTGAACTAGGAATATGACCAGCATCATGTTTAACCTCTAATAGACTCTATTAGAACTAGAGAAATCCCTATAGATCAATCCAATTGATTCCATAAGTTTGGCTTGAAACTAAGCAATTTCCAAATGTGAATGCTTCCTTAATCTTATTCTTCCTTTCGCCCTTCATGGAATGCATCAATTTTTTTTTTTACTTCATTTCTCTGACAAACAAAATGGATAGGCTTTGAACATTTAGTACTTGGTGCAATATTTAGATGGAGAGGTGTATAATGAGTTGGTTAGGCCGTTATATAATCATATTGGTAGGAAATCCTTGTATGGCGTTCACGGCAATGAAAACTTTGACGATATTTCCTACCCCTGGCTATCCATACCCAGACCAAATGGAGCACACCAATCAATTTCACCGCGGGAAGGATATTTGGAGTTATTGTTTTCTCGTACTAACTCTGCAATGACAATTCGGGAGGTTTGATCCTTTGTAGCCAATCAGTTCAACACTATGCTCATTGCTTTTCTTCTATTGAGAAAGATTGTAGGATTATAAGCTGGGCGCACTCCTGTTCTTGCATGCCCCTCGCAATTGACCCTTGGAATAGATTCAATTGGGGTCTAGGATATGACTTTTCGTTCGGACAAAGATAAAAGTGAAATTTGGAACTTAGCATATCCAGTAGTTCTTCAAAGCCAGCCAACTCATTATTTTCGCTTGTTATAGTGTGCAATTGTCAACATGTGGCAATGTTGCTCCAGTGGTCAAAGATTTTTTTTTTTTGAATAAAAACTTGGCTAAAGTCTTTTTGCAGGGTCAATCAGGAGCAATGGGTATAGAAAATTTGGGCGGAGCCAAGTTTGCAAAAGTCATTTGCGTATGGGTTGGATATTTTTTTGTATTAGGAATTGGTTTATCATATCTAATCAGTAATCACCTTTGGGGGACAAGTATTTGGTGCTATTTTTGGGATTTTCTACAACCATGATAAAATCACAGTTGAATAGCCATAATCCATGTATTCAGCCTAAGAGTCAAACTGATCTTGCCATTGCTCGAGGTAGGCTACCTGCATAGTCTCAAGTCTCTGAAGCCGGTTCAATGATTTTCTAGTACTAGCTACACAGCTTAATAGCCTCATGTGGGCTTTGGGCCTTCCCCGCTGAGTTTGGCACAACATAAGGGTATTCTTTCCTCGACAGAAATGTATAAGGTGGCTTACTTGATCTTATTTTGTGGGATTAAAAGTAAGTAGACGTGTCAACTTTCCCCTAATAGAAGGATGTAGAATAGTTCATTGCTTATAAAGGTGCCCATAGCCCGAGCCCATAGGGTTGCATGCTACTGGGCCCTTAGTATGGGTTATTGGAGAATTGCCCAAGCTTGAAGTTGGTGGTATCTAAGGGAGCCATTTTAAATGTACTATTGTACCCAGGGCGATTCTAGAAAGGGATTTCATGGAGCCCATAGCATTAAGCCTAGCAGATCCCAGTGCATCCACATCCTATTAAGTTTACTACCCTATACAAGGAGGTTAATTCGCAGAGAAGTATTTAGGAATATAGAAACTATAATAATGAGAAAGCGACAACTGTTTGACATTCAACCACTCATGACAACTACCATGGGGTTCAGTGGCGGCTCAAGAAATTTTTAACCGGAATTACTTTAACTCTACTAGTTTTACCAATCAGTCGTATGTATAAAAATTCTCATATACTAGTCTATTCTCTATTATAAAGGGGGAGCACAACTTGGTGAGGACTTTTTTTGAGGTTGGCTCACTTTTTTATTATACCCAAAATGCCCTTTTAACTGCCACACAATTACCTCTTGCCCTTTTAACTGCCACCAACATTTTTTTTGTTAAAGTTCAACGTGCACACACAATGCGTGTGCCCAGAGCCCTAGTGTGTATGATGCGACCAAAAAATACAAAGGATACGTAAAATGTTAGCAAATTTTTATATTTTGAACCAGGCAATCTGGAGCATGAAAACACTCATTTTTTTTTTTAGGAAATCATGTGGCGAATAGGTTCACATCGATCTCTTTAAACATATTTTCTTGTTTATAGAGATAAGAGTTGATTGTTGTTCTGAGACAAGCTGCACAATATCAATAACAACTGATACTTTTTCTCTTTCATTTTTCTAATATTTGTCATTAATATGTGTACCTTATTTTGAGCTAATTTAGTAAGAGTTCAATTGTGAATAACCTGGATTGCTGAGTTTTTTAATCATGGTATGGGACTAAGTGTTCAAACCAAATCTGAGATAAAATTACATGTAAGATAACAAAAAATTTAACAGACATAGGGTTGTTAAATTGACCAGATCTTCTTGTTAAACCCCTAACAAATGCATGAGTACATGGTGCCTACCACTCCACTTGCCTGTAATTTGGGTTGTTCAGGGTGGATTGGTTTTTGGACTGGGTGTTCTTTCATATTTGAACTGGGTGTTCAAGGATGGACTTACCTAAGAATTTTGCATGTATTATAAGTAAAAAAATAAAATAAAATAAAAATTGGATTGGTCATGTGACCATCCTTGGCTGGCTGTGGAGCCGCCAGTGATGGGGCTTCTACAAACAGCTTTATGGAAAGATGTTACCTTACAGCTAAGGGAACTCACAAAAATATACATAGCGAGAAAACTTCTCAAAAATATTGTGGCCTAATCAAAATATTAAGTTATAGATCACAAAATAGCACAGCTTCTTGAACAATTTTCCCTGTTAGGGTGGTGTTCAATCTGAACTCTCTTGGTTTGAGTCTCTCAAGTCTGATCTGGTGCTCACCCTCTAGAACTAGCTCTACAAAAGAAGGGAACCATGTTAGTCGCCGGACTTTGACAACCGGAATGCATTCCGATGGCTAAATCAGTCCCTGAATGAGACTAGGGAAGAGCAGAGCTCGAGGAGGAAGAAATGGCGTACCTCATTAAGTTTATCAGTGTTGTTATGTGTAGAAGTTGGTTGCCTTGGAGGTCAAGGTTATGCGTGTCAGTCTCGTGCCGTGGTGAGTAGAAGTTGGTTGCCTTGGAGGTCAAGGTTATACGTGTCAGTCTCGTGCCGTGGTGACGCCACCTACAACCACTTCACCTAAAGCCACTTCCCGGCCAAACGTCGTGCACGATTACACTATGCTGTTAGGAGGTTGGAGACCGTGCCACGTGGTCATACCATACCCTAGTCGAGTACTATGCCATTGTACGATGCATGAAACGCCACATGGCGGGACCAGATCATTGCCAGATTGAATATTCCCGTACCAGCACGTTCTTGCCTCTGTCAGAATGCCATGTTGCCAAAATGACATCTCAGTGTGACAAGTGGCGGGACCGTGACGGGTGCCACGTGGTCGGGTTGGACAGGTATCCATTGACGTGTCATAGCTTTTGTGAAACATTGCGGCGCATGACCTGGCCCGATGCTTCGGCCCGCACGTCGTACCGTTTGGCCGCCAATGGGCTTCAGTCATCTGATCGATTGGGCCTGCTCCAGGTTGGGCCTAATTGCCTGGCCCAAATGGCCCACCCGCCATCTAGCCTACTACTCTCCCCTTCTTACAGAATGCAGCAGACCACCTTCCCACTTGAAGTATCCTTCTGTATTGGTCACACAATTAAAGTATCATTTTTTTATCTAGCATATAGAAGTTAAACGTATTGGGTTACTTTGGTTTTAGTTGTTCTGTATTTATGTTTTTGTGAGGCGCATACTTTAATTAGGTGCATAACAGTACTTGATAAATATGGTTTCTTGATGGTGTGGCATGGCATTTATTAAGCTAAAGAAAAAAATCATGGCATAATAATTCTTTTTGGTATATTTTGGGATAAGGTAGAACCAAATCAAGAGTTTCAAGGGTTGGTATGTGAAGGTGCTAATGTTCTACCGGCGAAGTTTATTGAGGATTCTTTTCGTGGTGGATATGGTACGCTTCTTATCAATTCTTACCTATAATTGCACATGCATTAAAAATGTTTTTATGCATTTATGTATTTTTACAATTCTATAATATTAGGCTCACCATATGTCTTACGACTGCTGATAGGAGACCTATTCTATTGATCTTTGTGTCAAGTTATGCAGGAAAAGTTGTGAATATAAGGCGTTTAGATGAAGTAATAGATTCTATCAATGGCTGGTACATGGAGCGGGGTCTTTTTGGCTTGGTTAGCATTCTGTACTTGCTAACTTAAATTTTCTGCGTGCAGACTTGGTAGTTGGCTTGCTTTTGACCCTAACTTTTGCATATAACAGTCGAGTTTTTTTTTTTTTTTGACAACTATCACAGGTTTCTGGTGTAGAGATTCTTTCTGGGGGTATTATCAGGTTACAAGTTTCTGAAGCTGAGGTCAATAATATCTCCATACGTTTCCTCGATCGGAAGACGTAAGGACATGCTTTGAAATGCTATATACAGTCTTGAGTACTTGGGGACCCTGTTTAGTAAGTTTCATCTCTAATTCAACATGCTTTGTTGTTATATTCAGTGGTGAGCCTACTGTTGGGAAGACGAAGCCAGAAACAATACTAAGACAACTGACTACCAAGAAAGGACAGGTATATCTTTGAGCAGAACTTGTTACCTTAATCATATGATGTCTAATTTGATCAGTTCTGGTGGAGTATTCTTACCTTCAAAAGCATCTATTGGATTTAGTAATGTTTGTTGTCTAGCTGCAGACGACCATACTTGTATACATGTGCTTTCTCTTCTTTTTGTTTCACATAGTCATTCTGCTTCTGGAGCACAATTTTGAGTGTCATTTTATCTTTTTGGATTGGCGATCTAGTTTAGCTACTTACCTTCTGATTCTTAGAGCCTTGACATCCATTAGTCTTTTGTAACATCTTTCACTGTTGCATTTAATTGAAATAGACACCGTTTATGCATCTTTAGAGTTTGTGCATCTTTAGAATTGATATGTGTATCTTTGTAAGAATTGTACTGATCATATTCTTTGGATAATTTTTGTAAGGGAGCTTGAAGTACTGAGATGAAAGTTCACATTACCCCCTGGGTGTTGAAACCTCTATTATCAGAACCTTACGATTCACGATGTTTCACAAAATTAGATTTGTTACACCAAGTTATTGATTTTAATCTGTTGGCGAATCCTGATTATAGTATAATCATAAGATCCAATTATAGTATAACCATAAGATCCGCATAAACCACGATATGGGTCGATATGGATAAAGACTGGATTCACTTTATATATCTTTCTCTTGCAAAAGGAATCATTTGAAGTTATTAGATTGTTAGCCACCAACTCATCTAAAAGCTTAAGCTGTTAGAGAGAGGGGCAACATAATTATTTATGTTCTCAACATGCCCCCTCACGTGTAGCCAGGCTCTCCTCCATAAGCGGGCTGAACACATGTAAATTTTAATCATAAGGTAGGCGATGAGTTTCGAACTCAGGATCTATTGGCTGCTCTTATACGATATTAGATTGTTAACCACCAACTCATCTAAAAACTTAAGCTGTTAGAGAGAGGACAAGTTTATTATTTATATTCTCAACAGAAGTCATCAAGTGAGTCTATGTTTTAGGAAGTGTAGCAATTTTGTTATTGAAAGGTTTTTGAGGTGACTGGTGAGTATTGGTATTTGCATGGATTCTAAAAGTTTTATTCGCCCATTTAATGAACATTGGAGAATTAAAGTTTGGATTTGTAAGTTATTTCTCACAGTTTTAATCTGGAATGGTCCTTTTGACAAGATTTGATAGACTTCACTTTGGGGACAAAGTTCATATGTTATTAATTGTATTTACAAGGATATGAATCTTGTAATGGGCAGAGGTAGAAACATCAGATATGGATACAATTTGTGTCAAATTTCTTACTTTGGTGGTTTAAAAGTGTTTTATCCTTCTAGCATGATGTATCATAGATTTCTTTTTTCCCACAAAATTTTAGTGTTCTAAAAGGTCTGGAAGGCCGAGTACTCGCCGACTAGGTTCTAGAAGGCCCCTCGCTGGCTAGCCCGACTATGCGCCGAGCATACTTTTGAATATCGGCCGATACGTACCGTATCGGCCGGTTCGTACCGGAATTTTGAGTCTCCGATACGGATACACACCGATATAGCGGTGTGACCTAAAAATCGCATATGAACCGGCCGATACCCGGTACGTATCGGTGTATCGGCCGATACGGAAGCCGGTTCAGAGAGTATCGGCCGAGACGGAAACCCAAAAAAAAAAGAAAAAAGAAAAAAACCCACCTCTGATCCTCAAGGAAGAGAAAGGGAAGCAGGAGGGAGACTGAAACTGGATCGTCATCTTCTCCTTTGATATTTTCTTCCATAGCCAATTAGCCGTATCTCTCGATCTTCTCTGGTTCGCATGATTGAGTGAATGGCGTCGATGGTTACTGCCAAGAGGGAGAACAGAGAGATAGAGATCTGAGGGTTACTGCCGAGAGGAAGAAAGTGGGTCGATATGCATAATTTTTTTTCGATCTGTAGCAACTGCCAACCCAGTAAAAGAGAGACGGTGAGAGTGAAGAGTACAGAGAAGTGAATAGAGAGAGAGAGGACAGCGAACAGTCTCATCAATTTTTCTGAAAGGTGTGAAGATTTTTAGTAGTACTATTTTTTGAAAGGAAAGGATGGGAAGACTCCACGTAGTACTCTACTCTTTGCTTAATTTGAGAATCTTTGTTTTGAGAAACACGCAAGAGTAAGTAAAGTTGTCCAGAATTTTTTTTTTCTAAAGGGGTGATTCAATTAACTCCCAATACAATTAAACTATATTAACATAAAAAAAAAAATTCTCAAGATACCCTCGTTACATGTCCTAAGATTGTGTAAAATGTGCCAAAATATGCCCAATGAGAGAAAAAAATGTGTATCATAAAAGTTTATATGAGTTGTGAATGATTTTAAAAAATTCACGGCCGGAACAGCCGATTCCCGCGACGTATCGCCGATACGCCCCGATACCGATACACCGATACCGCGACCGATACCGAGATTTAAAACTATGGCGCCGAGTACTCGGCCCTGGAAGCTAGAAGGTGCCCGGCCGCCTTGGGAGCGCCTAGCGAGTTTTAGAACCTTGCAAAATTGATGCGCATGGAACTATGGATTAATAAGCTGTAGCGTAATTAGTACTGTAATAGAGGCCCTCAAAGACAAAGATGGCATATTGCAATGCTACAGATCCTAAAAGAGTTGTTTGAATCCTTTTATGATCAATGACCGGATTTAATCCATGCACGGTTCGTCTCGATTGATCATTTTGATTCTCGATCTGATTAATGGTTTGACAACTATGGTGAGACATAACTCGACATGACAGATGGAGATCCTAAAAACCGGTTCAATGCCAAACCGAACCAAACCAAGCTTTAAGTCCCATTTAATTGGGATCAGCTACATGAATCTGTTTTCACATGAGCTCTCCTATACATAATTGGATTCATGTCATAAAAATCTAACAGTTTATTTTTTATTTTTTATTTCTCGCGCTGGATGTCAAGTGCCTACCTCCTCCTTTATCCAGGCTTGGGACCAGCTGCCCTTTCAATAGAATTCTTAATTTTTTTTCCATGACTAAGGCGGCATAAGATAGAACTAGTAGTTATGAAATTTGGATCAAGACATCACTCTCTGTGTATATAAATTTAATATCTCCTCTGTCTCATTTTGTTTGCCATCTTTCCAATTTGGTATGTCCAAAAATTCATTTTGAAAGATCAAAGCATAGAACTTTTTAATTTTCAGAAATTCTCTGTTAGGAATGGGTATGACACTCTTGAAAGAGGAGATAAAGATGCAATTTTTAGAGTCTTAACACTTTTTGATTTGCATTTGTTTACATTAAATGTGTTTCCCTTTTTAGAAGTGGAGATAAATTTGAAATTTTGGAAATCACTACTTTTTGGTTTGAAATTCAGTGAATTAAATGCACGTCTCCTTGAAGTTTGTACTCCCAAAATAGATCAACGTTGTGAAACATAAGGGAGTCAATAGTTGTCATGATTTATCATTTCCCTTTTCAAGTTTCTTACGGAGTGGTTTACCAGAAAGATAGTAGACTGGCTTCGCTTAGTTGATCCACCTCCTTGCCAGTCAGTGTGTACATGACATATCATAATCATATAATCTTTCGGTGTCTTTAGTGAATTTGCGACTCCATGTGGGAGGCAAAAAGGACAGCGATGTAATAATTGGATCGCAAAAACTATATTTCTGTCGCATAAGTTCTTTCTGGAACACTTTTTTCCCCCTTTCTCTACCTAAATAGTCAGGATGTTTCTGAGCTTCTTGAATTGGGTTTCATAATTGTAGGCAGATTTTGTAATTCTTACAGAAATTTATATTTTGGTAAATTGAATTCCTTGTCAGGTGTACAGTATGCTTCAAGGGAAAAGGGATGTTGACACTGTTTTAACAATGGGTATCATGGAAGATGTTAGTATTATTCCCCAGCCTGCTGGAGGTAAAATGATACATCTTTTCATTCATTATTTTTTAGTGCTTGTGAATGTGCATTATACATATTGCATACACTTCTTTGTGCATATCTATATGCTTAGAGTTTTGTGAAATCCATCTTCTACAGATACTGGTAAGGTTGATCTTACAATGAACGTTGTCGAACGTGTAAGTGGAGGCTTTTCTGCTGGTGGTGGGATTTCAAGTGGGTATGTGATGTTATGGAGCGCACATGTACCCTGTATCATTAAGGACCCGTTTGTTTGTCTGGATTAATAGGGCATGTTTGATAGCAGTCCTATTTTGTTCTGGATTTAGTCTGGGCTAGTCCTTGGTTGATTGCAATCCTGGTTCATGTATTGTGGTGCCCTAGCTCAGAGGTGGTATTATTTCAGAGGGAGACTAAGACTCCATTTTACCTTTCTGCCCTTTTGCATTTAAGAAACCAGTCATAGGAAGGGATTTTATGGTCCATTTATACTTTAGTCCTTGTTCCAGTAATCAAACAATTGATTGGCTTGTTGAGACCAGCAAACAATCGATTGGATTATTATTTGGTCCATGGACTTATAATCCCAATATTGTTAGTCCCGGATTAGAAATACGCGTCACTTGTTCCTGCTAAGGAATATATTCTACCTCATCTACCAATGTATGTCCTTTGTTTTTTGTGGGATTATGAAGAACATTTAATTCTCACGGCAAAAGTCTAACCAAATGTGTAAGATATGTGGTCCCATTGGATTTGTAGTCCAATCCAAGCTCAAATCCAGGCAAACAAATGGGCTGCAAACTTTTAATTTTTACTTATTCACGCCTATGAAAAAGAATGTACTTTTGGTGGTATCTGCAATGATATTTTGCTTCTCTTTTTTGTATTGTTAGGATAACAAGTGGCCCTCTATCAGGACTGATTGGGAGGTATGAAATTACGACGTGACAGAATTCTCTAGTTTTTGTTCATCTTTCCTTGTCATTACTCTTTGCATGTGTATTAGCTGTCTCAAGGGTGCCTTTCTCATTTACGGAGAGAGTAAATGATACTGCGTATATGTTTGTTGTGCTTCTTTTAAATCTCAAGTAAGAACTCACATGGCAGATTACGGAAGTTCCTCTTTTCTAAAACCCCAAGTCAGTGATGGACAGGACTAATTTAAGTCATTCCTTTATGGTTTGGCGGTTGCTCCACCCTTTTCTGAGATGTTCAGAGCATAGTCTTGGTCTTATGTTTTGATTTTCAGCTCATTGTTTTTCTGAATATCGGTGGCCCATTAAAGCAACAATCAGGAGATGAGTTGGCACAAATGCCAAGAAGTTCATCTATAGCATAATAGAACCTTAAGAGGCCATCACCATGCGATGCTTCTACTAGAAGAGATGTTGGCAAAAGTGGCACTCTCTTTCCAGTTTGTACCTGGCAATCCAAATATGTAAGATACATAAAGAACCTCCTCTATGGTTCTGGGCTGTTAGGGAGGTTTTTTGTTGTTCTGTTGAAGGTTTACCTTACTGATCAGGTTGCATTTAATGGATTTCGGAAAAAATTGGGTACATGAAAACATTGGCTATAGTAGATTTTGTTACTTCTTTACATTAGATACAAAATGTTGGTAAATATTTGTAGTGTTTTAGCAGGTGATTTAGGTGAGAGAATATTCAAAGAACTACTCTTTTCTCATTCATGCAGAGGAAAAAAATCAATGGGAGATGAAATTTAGAATAATGCCATGTCATTACCAAACCTAGTTGTTCTTGAGTTAAAGTGCTTTTTAGTGAAGCAATGCCCCTCTAGGTCTGCTCAGCCTGAAAAGTACTGACACTAAAATTACAAGGGTCGTTATGGTGCCGGATTGGCATCCATAGAAACCGTGCAGTGTTTCTGTTGTGGTGTTTTCTGTTGCAAGTGTTTTGGATAAGATCCTATGGCTTGTTAAAAATTTATGGGCACATGTTTACGTGTCTATCATGGTGACAGTTCATTATGATATATGCCAGTTATATACGTGTGGGCGTGTGTGTGTAATTATAGTTGCATATATATTCTTATTTATATATATACACGTGTTTCTATTTATATACCAAACAAAACCAAATCAAACTGAGCCTTATGTCCCAATCAATTGGGTTCAGCCACATGAATTCTTTTTTTTTCATTGAGGTCAAGGGCTACTTGTTCACTTAGACTCAGTAGACTCATATATTTGTGCACTACAACATCGAGTGTCTGTTTATGTCTTGCCCTCCCTGTAGCATTACTACCCAAAACTATCCTATCAATTCTCTTTACTACTGGTTTACGGTAAATATGTCCAAACCACCTTAGTCTATTTTCTCTCAACTTCTCCTCTATAGGTACGACACCTACCATCTCACGAATTGTTTCATTTCTAATCCTATCTCTTCCAGTCTCGCCACACATCCATATCACCATTCTCATTTCAGCTACACTCATCTTGCTCACTTGTATTTTTGTATTTTTACCTTAATTTTTTGTGGTCAACATATGTTTCTGGTAAGTAATTGTTGGTTTATTGTTCTGGCTTGATTTGATATGTAATACTATACATAAAACTGCTTATTTGCTCGGTGCAACTCTGTGAGCTGGATATTATGCCTATTTCCTAATCCTAATTAGACATTTGTGGTTTACCCAAAAAAAATAAAATTAGACATTTGTTGACCTACCATCAATTCATATTAGAAGCTCTGCATGTAAGAGCACTAAAATGATTACAAGCAACAATATGTTGGCATAATCTTTGTGTTCCATGTACCATTAAAGAAGTTGGATCAACTTACGTTTGGAAAATGTGTTCTTTTGTGTCCACATATGGCTACATATCATATGAGGTAAAATAATTGCACCGCCACCATGATGGTGATTACAGCCAAATGCAAACATGACCAGTTTCGCTGCGCAGCCAGATCTGTGAAAGAGAACCCAGTTAGTGACCTAGCTGGCCAGCAGCGTTGGGGCACTCAAACACTCAAGTCAGCCTCTATCATAAGAAGATAAATATGGCCAGTCTATCGAGTACTTGTAGGTTGCTTACTGTATTCCTTGCGGGTGTAGTTGCATCTAATGTATGGGGAAGTTATTCTAGAAGCTTTCAAGGACTTGCTTTGGAATATTCTCACATACAATGAGTGGAAGAGTCACTTTCGCCATCCTCCATATATATTCGGCCCAAATTGAATATGTTGTTCACATGGTAGACTCGGCCTACTGTGCTTGGCCAACGTGTTGGCCTTGGCCCAAATCTATCTAGTCCACAACATGATAAATGTTGTGGGTCCTAGGTTGCTGGTCATATTCCTTGACACATACCGATATTCAGTTCTCTTTCTGGTCATAGTATGAAATACTGCCTTACATTGATGTTTCCTATGTCCTTTGTTTGCAGCTTTGCATATTCCCATCGAAATGTTTTTGGAAGAAACCAAAAACTTAATGTTTCATTAGAGAGAGGGCAAATCGACTCTATATTTCGAATAAACTACACAGATCCATGGATTGAAGGAGATGATAAGAGGACATCAAGGTCAATCATGATTCAGGTAATTTGAGGCTATCTTTTATATCTACCAGTTTTCTTAATGGTGAGAAGCTGATCAATATTGGGACTACTGTTGAATTAGAATTCAAGAACCCCCGGCACACTTGTTCATGGAAACCAACCAGACGACGGTAGTCTGACTATAGGCCGGGTCACAGCTGGCATTGAATTCAGCCGACCATTCAGGCCAAAGTGGAGTGGAACAACTGGACTTATTTTCCAGGTACTTCATTAAATTTGTGCTTTCTTATCCTTGCTTTTTTATGCTACTGTATTCTCTTTTGGTTCATAGTTGAAACAGTGTGGAATTATTGCATCATGGTGGAGTGATAGCCTTATTGATAACTTGGTATCTACGACCTTGGGATGAGTGAAGTGTTGACTCTTCTCTAATTTCTCAACATTACCTTGTGGTCCATTGTTCACATGTTCGGGTAATGTCATTTGCAGAGAATTTTTGGGACACTTCTCAAACCAAACTTCAACAGCTCTAGCATTGGATGGGTTGTAATTTTATGTTTTCTTTAGTTAGCGGAGTTATCACTCACTTCAGTTTCAAATTATAGGAGAATAAATGCATTGAGAGAGCCTCAAAGAGTATCATGACTCTTCTACTACTGCTATTCGCAAAAACAAAACCTACGTCCAGGCCACTCTTTTTTTTTTTTTTTTTTGTAATAGACAACAAAACAAAACAATTGTTGACAACAGGCAATAGCCGAACAAAAATAAAAGACAGAAGTTCCCATGCCCTCTAAAGCTTTGTGCGCTGTCACTGAATCCAATTGCTGATGAACCCTTGCAACTGCCTTCGTCTTCCGACGACCTTAGCAGAAAAACCGCACCACATGCTCTGTTGCTGCGCCCATAACGATAACATACATAACACCACATATCGCCTAATTGCCTACTCATCGCTGCTCAAAGTAGCCCGAAACCTACCTCCCACGGCTCAAAATGAGCCTAAACATGCCTCCCCATGCCGCCCAAACCCAACTAACCGTTGCCGCCCTAAATGCGGCCAAATCCACCCAATCGTCGCCGCCCAAATCTCATCTCCCCCGGCCCAAAACCAGCCAAATCCCGCCTCCCATCGCCACCCGAAACCCACCTCGTCGCCTCCCAATCGCTGCCAAAAACCGTGGCCCAAACCCACCTCGTCGCTTCCCTAGTCGCCACCCAAACCTACGGCCCAAGGCCTAATCTCACCTCCCTAGCGCCGCCCAACACCCACCTAAACAAACCCGCCCTAGTTGCCTCCCCATCGCCGCCGTAAATCCATCACCGATGGCTGAAATAAGGCCTAAAACTTCCTCCCACATCCCAAATCGCACCACCCTTGCCATTATTGCCACCACCCTAATCTACGCCACCCTATTTACGCCTCACGCAGCGCTAATCGTTGGATAAAAAATGCTCAAAGAACAGGAAACATCTAAGGCGAATGGAGAGAGAGAGAGAGTAATTACATGATTTAATTCATATATATAATATATCAGAGCATATCCTATGAGGGCTCCCTTATGTAGGCTACGGTGCGGGGTTTTCTGTTCGGGATCGAATTTCGACGATCCGAACCATTAGATGTGTTTAAAACATATTTTTAAGGTCCAACGTGAGGATTCGTAAAAAAAATAAAAATAAAATAAAAAAAACCTGAAAGGGCTTGATCCGAGCCGTTTTCGATAAAATGTGCCGGATCAAGCCCTTTCGGGTAAATTTTTTTTTTTTTGATGAATCCTCGCGTTGGACCTTAAAAATACGTTTTGAGCATATCTAATGGTTAGGATCATCAAAATTTGATTCCGACCAAAAAATCCCGCACTATAGAGTTTAAGGGAGCCCTTATTGGATATTTGTTGTATATCAGAAGAAAAGCACAACGCTAACTGCAAAGTTAAACATGATTTTCAATTTTGTCGCTCCATCAAAGCCATATTTTAATTAGATATATACAGTCCCCTTCTAATAAGGGATCCCTTTGCTACAGTAAGGGACTCCCACTTTCCGACCGTTTCCCAATTGAATTTTGATGATCCGAACCGTTCAATGTGTTTAAAACGTGTTTTCCAGATGTCCACACGACAAATCATTCAAAAAAAAAAAAAAAAAAGACCGGGAAGGGCTTCATCCGAGCGGTTGGTTATAAAACCTGTATATATATAGTTTTATGAAAAACTGCTTGGATGAAGCCCTTCCCGGTCCCTTTTTATTTTTTATGATTTCTCACGTGGACCCTTAAAAACTGTTCGGAGTCCCTCACTGTAGCAAAGTAAGGGATCCCTTATTAGAAGCTTGGTAGAGAGAGAGAGATGGCTTTGATGGAGCGACAAAATTGAAAATCATGTTTTAACTTTTCGGTTAGCATTGTTTTTTTTGTCTTCTTCGAGTTGAGATTGTTAGAACTGATGTTTAATGCGTTATTTCCTTCTAACAAAAAGAAATTGTTAGAACTTAGAACTGATAATGAGGAGCAAAGTGGTAGAAACAGGAAGTTAACAAATGTAATTTGTGCTTCTTGATTTATGATTATCATAGCTATATTATCATTAATTTGTTTGTTTCCAGCATGCTGGTGCTCGTGATGACAAAGGGAATCCCATTATTAAGGACTTCTATAGCAGCCCGCTCACTGCAAGGTATGCATCTTTTATACAGCAAAACCTTTAAGTACTTGACTACCAAGAGTTCTCAGATCGACGCATTTGCTGCAGTGGTAATACGCATGATGATACCTTACTCGCTAAATTTGAGTGTGTCTACACCGGTTCTGGTGACCCTGGGTCTTCAATGGTTAGTTGCCCATAATATACTGATAAGCATTTTGCCAACTGCCACTATGGTCCATCATCATTGTCATTTTTGCAGTTCGTATTCAACATGGAGCAAGGACTTCCTATAGTGCCGGAATGGCTGTTTTTCAACAGAGTTAATGCTCGTGCGAGGAAAGGTTTAGAAGTAGGCCCTGCTCGCTTTCTTTTGAGGTATGCTTATTTACCTGTAACTGTTCTGTTCTAACTTCGTCTTACTTGTTGGAGCATCTTAACCAAAACCGTGATGGGGATAGCAAGGATGCTATGGGAGTAAGTTGTGACATTTTACCTGTCAACTCCCTCAATTTAGTTGTTCTCGAAGGGAATATGCTGCATTTTTCTACTGTCAATTTTTCTTCTACTGACTTCAGTTTCTACTGGTACTTTAGTTTATCTGGCGGGCATGTAGTTGGCAATTTCTCCCCCCACGAGGCATTTGCAATTGGCGGGACAAACAGTGTGAGAGGTTACGAAGAAGGTGCAGTTGGGTCCGGGCGGTCTTATGCAGTTGGCTCTGGAGAAATCGCTTTCCCACTGGTATGTGATAAAAGTTGCATCTCATTTTTAGTTGCGTTGTTACTTGAAATTCTTCCAATGTTTGTACATGAACAACTGATGCTACTAGTCTAGCCGAAACTGTTTTTGGATGGATTATTTTATTTCTATTTTTTCCCTTTTATTGTGGCTAACATGTCTAATTATGTTCACTGGCTCCACAAGAAACACTGCCTAAATGTTGGTTGAACCGTTGAAGCTGATTAGTAAACTTGGTGGAAATCCATGGATTATAAATTGAATGCACTTGGGGAAAGATTGCTCCATTTTTTGGCCTGGCCATCAAGGAAATGGGGCAAGCTTTCAGCTTGCTGTATACAAGTTGGCATTTGCTGCAGCCATCTACCAGGTGCGGCTTGAAAGAAATGCTACTATGGTAGTATTTTAAAAAATGTGCAAAGGTCTGTGGAGCCTGTTCTGGGCCCCGATTGCCTCAGATCTAAGGGCTTGCTTCAGTACTTGCAGGAAGGTTAACGATAAAGCAATCTAGTATCACAGACATCTAGGCAGAACTTTTACCATTGTTCAAAGGGTATACATTCGACAACATTTCCAAAGTAGTGTAATTTGAGCTGTAATAATATTTGCTACGATTAGTCCAAAAAATGTAATCTATGAAAGTACCGACACACCTTACTAGTCGTTGTATCCATGTCGTACACACTGGGGACCTACGACATGCTGTGAAGCGAAGTCCCACATCGCCTGGTTACCAAAGTAATATGAAATACATAACCGTGAGGCCGCCCTCACTTCATGAGCTAGCTTTTGGGGTTGAGTTCTACCCAAGACTGTGTAACATGGTATCAAAGCTAGGTACCAGAGATGGGTAGGGTGTGTGTCCTTGGCCTGCATGCGGCGCTGCCGAGTGAGCACGCTGTGCGTGAGGTAGGTGTGAAGCGAAGTCCCACATCGCCTGGTTACCAAGTTAATATGAAATATATAAGCGTGAGGGCACGCTCACTGCTTTTGGGGTTGAGTTCTACCCAAGACCGTTTAACACATGCCACATTGAGAATTTCTTATGCTTGAACTAGTAGTTTTTTTTAATACAGTGCTATAAGCCTGTAAATACCTTCAGATTCTAGAAACCAGATTCTGTGTACCAATTGGAATAGTGCTCCTTGTATTTTGTCTCTTTAGCAGCTGATGTGTTTGTTTGGTGTTAAGTGTTCTTTATAGTACCTAGGTTGCTTAGGTTCTGTTGTGTTTTTTTCCTTGCAGTAGTAGGTGGTTTATGGTAACAAACATACTATTGAGAATAGGATATAATATGCTTTATGGTAAGCTATGAACTACATCATGCATCAACCTACTATTGAGGCAGATAGGTGGTTCATTCATGATCTTACAAGTCAATGTTATTTAGGTTTTTACCACTTATGGATAGGTTCTGCTGCGGAACTTATTGAACTTTTCATGGAGAACGTGAAATGATTATGGAACTTTGTGGTGCAACCAAAATATTCCATTAGATAATTAGATAGAAAAACTCCCAAAATGGGATACAAAGAGCAAAGCTCTAGATAATTCTATTCTTAAAATGATAAAAGCTACCAAATGAAAGACTCACTCCTGTTTATAGACTCAAGACCCTACTAACCCTAAAGACACTAAAATGACAATAGTAGTATAGTACCCTTAAATTGTGCTGCATCAAGACTCCCCCTCTAAAGAAAACGTGTCCTCAAGTTAGACAACAAGACACAAAAACAACTAAATTAAGAAAGTATGCAGATTTGGATTAGGCTTGTAGCTGCAATTTATTGATCACATCACCCTCTTCCAATAACCCATCTTCAATATGAGCTTCCGTTTGTGGACATCCACCTCATCCATACTCGTATGTACATAGAACACCCACTTTGCATGTCTCTTGTGTAGAAAGAAATCATCAAAATGGGCAATGACACTTGTTACCCATGCAAACCAAGAATCATGTAACATGAACTGGGAAAACTCTTAACTTTGCTTCATACCCGAGGCTTTCTTGACTAAAAACCATACCCAAAGGATCTTCAAGCCGTCCCAAATAGTCTTCACCCACTTTTAGCCACTTTGGAGCTTGTTCGGGCGCCACAACATCACAAACTTGAACATCTAGCAATTAGGGCAACACGGAAGGAAACATTTCAAAGGATTCCTTGTCCTTTGGTTCAGCCACTTCATCACATAATGGAGCTTCCAAATCGCTCCCATACTCATAAAAATTTGAGTGTCTTCGACCAAGGGCAACTCAAACATGAAGTTTTGAGAGCAATCCACAACTCCGTTGTCATGGTCATCAATCTTTAGGTCATAGCTCTCCTCTAAGACTTGCTCATCTTCCCAAAGCATGCAAGACCATAAATTGAAAGACTAGACATTTCTTGTTCTTCATTAGCATCCTCAATATCCTCAAGTCCTCCTTCCACAATAGTTTCGATATCCTCACTCGGACACTCATCGTAGACGGGAATGGGTTCAAATTCACATCCAAAGTCTTTCTTTTGGAGACTCACCAAAGATGGAAAAATCTTGAAAGTGATCCCCAAACTCTTCACTTGGAAACTCGTCAAAGATTGGAACGATCATACTCATAGTCACCATTGCAACATGGTTCTCTCGCCTCCTTAACAAAGAGGGCATTAAAAGCATGCTCACTAGCCTTTTCACCAACTTCCAACTCGAGAAATGGTTCTCCATACTTGAAGCATTCAAATATTCCACTTGGTGACGGGTTTCTAGCCTTCAAGATCGATTAAAGGTTAATTTTCAGTTGGAACAGCCCCCAAGGACTTTCTCTTACCAAAACTAGTCGAAGAATCGGCATTGGAATTATGATGGAAAGGGAAGAATTCCTCCTTGAGCTTCTTCTTCATCTTATCCCAATCTTTAATAATTTCTTTGCCTCGCCTTTGTCGGCTAATTTTGAGTTGTGTCCACCAATCCGAAGCTCTCCCTTTAAGGCAACTAGATACCAATTTCACCTTCTTTTCTTTGGTAACATGATAATACTTGAAAATAATGTCAATGGAGTTTAACCAATAAACGAATTCTTGTGGACTTCCACAAAACTTGGGAAGTTCATTATCACCAACTTTGCTCTACGCCAACAAAGGATCTCAAATTGAATTCGAGTATTCTTAACACAATCACTACCTTTTGGTTGGAGGTTGCAAGTAACGCACTTCCTCAATCAAAGTAGCAAATTGTTTACTCAACTCTTCTACCTCATGGTTTCGGTTGCCAAACGCATGTTCTTCGCCATCATTCAACATGAATTCTCTACCCCCACCTCCTCTTCTACCTCTACCTCCTCTATCAGTCATTACAACAACCAATTCAACCTCAATCAAGCAAAACCCAATCAATTGGGACCCCAAACTTCAACAACTCACCAAGAATCACCAATAATGACTCCAAATACTGACCAAATCGAAACAAATTGCAACAAGCTTCGACAAATTAGACAAACCCAGTTGAAATCTGACCTGAAAATCAATTAATAGAGGCTGAAAATCCACTGGGTCAGCTCGAAATCCTCTGTTTGACCTGAATCACACCCTAATCAAATGATTCGAGCAAGGAACAGTGAGATTCGAGCTCTAGATTACTGATTCGAGAGCTCTGAATCTGATTCGAGCTCTAGATTGCTGATTCGAGAGCTCTGAATCTGATTCGAGTGCCAATATAAGGTTTCAAAGGTCTGAAACACGATTTCGAGTGCTGGTCAACTACTAAAATAAGTATTCGAAGGCCTGAAGTGCAATTTCGAGCACCGAAATGGACCTTAATCACCAGTTCGAAGCTTGAAACAAGCAGATCAGTTGCCGAAACAGTGATTCGAGGCTGGTAAAGTGGGATTTGACTGCTGTAATCATGATTCAAGTTCTGGGTAGAGCTTGAAATGGTTCGAATTTCGAAATGGTCCAAAATGGTGTGAACTAGGTGCGAAATGGGTTTTGATCGACCAAAACAGCAAAATCAGCTCCGAAAAAGGTCAATCTATGGGTTTTGAGGGTCGAAATTGAGCTAGGGGCAAGATGAAGGGTTAGGATCTGAGCTAGGGGCTCTGATACCAAATGGTGCAACCAAAATATTCCATTAGAAAATTAGAGAGAGAAACTCCCAAAATGGGATAACAAAGAGCAAAGCTCTAGATAATTCTATTCTTAAAATGATAAAAGCTACCAAATGAAAGACTCTCACTCCTATTTATACACTCAAGTCCCTACTAACCCTAAAGACACTAAAATGACAATAGTACCCTTAAATTGTACTGCATCACTCTGGGGTTATAAGGAGTGTTCAGTTGATATATTTCAGTGTAACTAAAATTAGGAAAGATAACCCTAGTCGTGATGGGATCATGGGAATATGTGGGAAACATATTTAGTTATTTACAAAGACAAGTTGTTTTAGTTTGATGTGATTATGACTGGAAATATTAAAAAAGGGGGTAAAATATACGGTAGAAAGTGCTTGAAGGGCAGAAAATAGAAAGGATCGATAAATTTCTACAAAATAGAGAATGATATAGGCCCTGACACTTGGAGAGAGTCATACCTCATGCCTAAGGAACACAGAGACGGTGAGGCCAAAACAAACCAAGCCTTCCAATTCACTTAATATAATATTAGGACTACAAGATTCAAATAAGATTACCATTATGAAGATATAAAATTAGCAAAATAAAGTACCAAGTGTGCATGATATGGATTCGGTAGTAACAAAAGTTCCATTGTACTTGATGATGCACCATCTTATCAAAGTATATTCATCTGTCTCCTTTAATGATTAATATTTCGGCTCACATGTAGAGTTGGAATGGTTTGTTATTTGGATTTTCTTGAAATGGTTGTGCGCAAGGACGTACTTTTTGTTAGGGTTATGTTACCTCTCTCCTCTTGCTCTCTTTTTTCTTGATTATCTCACAACGCTCTTATCACAAATTTTCAGTTGGGACCTGTGGAAGGGGCTGTTTTTGCTGATTATGGAACTGATCTTGGATCGGGTCCAACTGTGCCTGGTATGTCATTTGGCTTTTAATAATTCTTGTCAATTTGCATCGCTCTTTTTTCTGTTTTTGTTATCTCGTGAAAATGTGGACATCCGATTTTCAAGGTGAAAATACTTCTCGTATTTAAAGTGAGTTGTACCCGTGTGTTCAAATGCATCTTTTGTTCTTAGTTCCACTTGGTTCGCACTTGACTGGAAATTTTCCCAATTTCATGTGCATTGAGGGACTAACCATCCGTTCCATGGTATCTAGATCGGTTTCCTACCAGAAATATTTATATTCCTTAGAGTGAACTAATCCATAATGAGAATAGTGGTTAAGATTGTGTTTTGTTTGCTGGGACTGAATGACCAAGTTTAAGGTGTTACCAGTAAAAAAGTATAAGGTGTTAGGTGTGAGTTTAACAAAATATAGACCATATAAGAATAACACATACCAAATCCTTGAATCGGCTAGCAAAGTATAAACGTAAGACATAAACATATATGTTGCGTTACTTTTTAGTGGTTACTTTGGTCTTTTCATTTTCTTACTCAAACTTTGGTAGATGGAGGGATGGCTTTTTGAAAGATGGAAGAACCTCCGACTAATCTTTAGGTGGCTAGCCGCCGTCTATAGGAGCCTTGGCGCGGCTACGCCCCTCCTCTGCCCAGCTGGCACTATTTTTAGAACATTGTTGCATGATAGTATTTGAAATCTAGAATACAGGCATGACACGGGTATAAACATCCACTCAATTTCATAGAACGGGAATTAATCATTGTCAATCACGATTCGCATAGTAAGCCTAAATTCTATGCAAAAAAAAAAAAACAATGTTACTTGGCTGGAAGCTTCATGTATACCTAGAGGACGGTTTAGTGGCTCATGGTGTCATAACCGTTGAATCTTCAATGGCGGAAGCCATGGATTTCTTCAAGGCTGCTTGTGTCTCTCATCTAGTCCTTCGGTATGTTCAAAACCTTAAAATCATGGTAGGGCTTTCTTTTCATGGTTCTACCCCCAACGAATCTATCAAAACTAAATTTTCATCTACATCATAGATCGTCCTGACAAGCGTAATTACCGTCTGGATGGGACTTACCGGGAGCAGAGGAGTTATTTGGACTTTGATTGCGGAGCGTTCCAATGGAATTTGCTGTCATCTCCAATTTTTTTTTGAATCATCTGCAAAGCATCCCATCTTTGCAGCAACCATCTTCGTAAGTCTCATTTCACGTCCAACGGGTATTGAAGCCTGCAAATATGAGAAACAATGTAACTTAGAGTGCTTAAATGGGTCAAGCATTTATCACTAGCCCATTGAGTGAATGGACCATTATGTGAATGCACAATTGAATAGGCCAACAAAGTCACCACTTTATTTGTTGGATTGCATATGAAGCATCATGTTTGAATGTCTCTTCCTAGATAAGTTGCTGTCGTATCTTAGGAAAGGTGTCGGCTCATCTTAGGTCAAACTGGGTTTGGATCATGGGTTCATAAAGGTATATATGGCGGGAGTGGGATATGTAAAAATTATAAGAAGATAATTCATTGAAGAAGCTAAATTGACTTCTTTAGTTCCCTGATCTTATTCCTTTATCTGTTATAAGTCCGACTGCGATCCATGATTCAAACACAGCGTTAGGCTGCTGAAACTGTAAATGCAGTATGAGAAGCTTAACTTGCATTTTACTGCTCAGGTGATCCTGCTGGAGCCAGGCTAAAGCCTGGAAGTGGATATGGGTATGGATTTGGAATGCGGGTGGACTCTCCTTTGGGGCCTCTACGACTTGAATATGCCTTCAATGACAAGAAAGCTGGGAGGTTTCACTTCGGAGTTGGTCACCGAAATTAGGATAGATTTTTACATCCACTTGTAGGTGATAATTATGTAATTCTTACATTAGCAATTTTTGTTGTTTTAGGTGTTTTGAGTTGCATTTTGTTGTCGATATTCGTATGCATGTGTGTTTTGACCATTTTTTTTCGTTTCTTTTTTTAGGTAATTAAATATTCATCCACTTTTTGGACACCAAATAGATTTTCATCCCCCTTTACGGAGTTGTGTTTTCATCCTCTTTTAATGCGATTAACCATTATTACCCTTTCTTGATTATATATATATAACTAAAAAATAAGGACTTCCAAAAATAGTTACTTCTTTTTGAAATGTTAGTTACTTCTTTTTAGGGATTGTCAATATTTTGTTTGATCCTCTTGCCTAAAATTAAGGAATTTTGGAAATGGTGAATGATTCTCTTTCTTAAAATCAAGGAATATTCAAAATGGTGGAGATTTAAAATTAGGGATGATATTATTTCTAAATTTTAGTTAAAAAAAAAAAATCACATCTCACAGTTTTTATGGAAAATAAAAAATAAAATCATTTGTATACATGGTAATAATTGTTAAAAGGTCTTGCTAACGTGTGCCCAAATAAGCGCACAAACAAACACAAAAAAAATGCTCTAATACACCTTTTACACTTTTCACACATACGTTTTTTCAACTTTAACGTGTGCCTATTGGGCACACATTACAAGTTATTAAAAACTTGAATCATGATAAAACATATTAACCACGTAATCGACATTTCATGGTAAAAAAAAAAAGATAAAAAATCATGGTAAAAATATCAAAACAAATCCTAGTTTTATGTTAAAAAATCACTTAATAACTTGTAAACATGGTAATAATTATAGTATTAAATTAATATCTTGAATCATGGTAAAAAAATGTCAAAAATCATGGTAAACAAGGAAGCATTACTTAATGTTCGTGGTTGAAATTCTAGGAGTATGTACGCTCTCCTTGTAGATATTGTTTATCTATGTAGGCCCGCGCAACAGCTCTTTTATAGAAGACATGCTAAAAAAAAAAACATCACATAAGGTTCTGATAAAAAACAAAAAGCAAACATGGTAAAAAACAAAAGAAACATGGTAAAAAATAAAAGAACATGATTGCTGGGGTATACTTAAGGATCATGATAAAACTTTTATTTCACTTCCCTTGATGAATTTGGCCCGCGCATGCGGCTCCCTAAAAAAAACATATGAAAAATTGGTAAGATAGAACCAATTTGGAGTTTGCATAATTGCTGGGGTATATTTAAGGTCCACACTATAGAGGTATGTGAGTAGTTGAAACACATCGAGAGTATTCGAAACCTTCAAACCTTGGTGAAATAGAAGCAATTTGAAGTTTGCATAAATAAAAGCAAAAGAAAAAAAAAATTATTTTCCTATCATTTACAACCCTCATGCGTCAACAGCTTTAAAAATCACTAAAACCAGTCCCTACAATACTCTTGATGTGTTTCGACTACTCACATGCCTCTACAGTGTGGACCTCGGAGTTGTATGTGTACGCTAGGGTTTTGTGTGTGGAAGATGAGTTAAAAGGGCTGCTTATAGGTGGATTGGAGAGAGAAAGCATATAAAAAACATAAGGAGAGAGTCCTATTTATAGATTTTTGGACCGTCAGGGGCAGGCGTCGTAATTTTCTTTCCAGAAGGCTTAATGCTTGAGCAAGGCTTAAGAATAGGGTTCAGTGCAACAAATAACGTGGCGGAATTGAAACCTTGCTTGCTGGACTAAGGAGTGCTTGGACCTCAAAGTGAGTAAGTTAAGGGTGTTTTGTGATTCACAACTTGTAGTGAACTAGCTTTCAGGAGAGTATGAAGCAAAAAACGAGAAGATGGTAGCCTACTCAGAAGCCGCCAAGGATTTGCTTGATCAATTTGAGATGGTCCACATCCAACAGATCAACTCGGGACAAAACGCTCATGCAAACTCCCTTGCTTGCTTAGGCTCGACCGTTGATACAGAATTCCGCCAAACAGTTTCTATGGATTATTTGAGCGAGCCCAACATTGGCCAAGCTGTTGAAGTTGTGATGGATACTAAGTTGGGGCCGAGTTGGATGGATCCCATAATGACATACCTATGAGATGGGACACTGCCAGACGCTAAACAAGAAGCCCATAAGATTAAGACCGAGGCAGTACAATTTTGGCTCTCCCTGGAAGGTTAGTTTTACAGGAAGTCTTTCGTTGGACCATATTTGTTGTGTGTACATCCTGCTTTAGTGCAGAAATTCTTGCATGAGATTCATGCTGAAACTTGTGGAGGCCATCCAGGAGCAAGGTCCATTGCTCACCGAGCAATATCACAGGGATATTGGTGGCCGTACATGCAAGAGGATGCCAAGTTGTTTGTAAAGACTTGTGAGAAGTGTCAGAGGTATTCACCTTTGATTCGAGCACCTGCAAAAGACCTTTTACCCTTAACCAGTCCATGGCCATTTGCACAATTGGGGTTTGGACATCGTGGGACCTCTCCCCATGGCAACGGGGAAACAAAAATTCCTCTTGATTGGCACAGACAATTTTACGAAATGGATAGAGGGTGAGGCATTGGCCAAAATAACAGAATTTATGGTGGAAAAGTTTGTCTAGAACAAAATCATAACCAGGTTTGGAGTCCCATACTCCATCATCTCGGATAATGGGTCCCAATTTGGAAAAATGTTTAAGGCTTTCTGTGCCCAGTACGGCATCAGAAACTATTATCAACCCCAGCTTACCACAGAGCAATGGGCAAATAGAAGCTTGTAATAAGACTATCCTCAAGAGTCTTAAGAAGAGGTTGGAGAGCAAAAAAGGCAAATGGCCTGATGAGCTACCCACTGTCCTTTGGGCATACAGGACCACTCCAAGACGATCAACTGGAGAGACACCATATTCCTTAGCATATGGGATTGAAGCTGTGATACCTCTTGAGGTCGGCCTGCCGACCAATTGCACCTCTTTGGTTGAGTCAGAAGGCAACAATGAAGCCCTAGCCGAGCAACTTGATCTTGCAGAAGAAAAACGGAAAAAGCACTGATAACGTTGGCGGCATATCAAGAGCAGCTATGAAGAAGCTACAACAAAAAGGTGCAACCAAGGGAGTTTAAGGTGGTAGACCTAGTTTTGAGGAAGGTTCTGGCCAACACCAAGGTTTCCTTAGATGGCAAGCTCAGGCCCGAACTGGGAAGGCCCATACAAGATCACTCGGATTCAGGTATTGGAGCCTATCGTCTAGCCAACCTAGATGGAGATCCAGTCCCACGACCGTGGAACGTGCAGAATCTCAGGAAGTTCTATCAGTAACAAGGTATTTTCATGGATGTGATTACGAATATAGTCACACTTTTTGTTTATAGTTGGGATAACGAGTAAAATCCCAACATATTTTTATGCAAATTCGAAATTTTCTTTCTATTTCAAGTACTTGTTTACTTTGGATTCAGTTATGAATAAAACTTTCTTTTATTATCCAAAATTGTGCTTGGTAGTAAATACAAACCAAAATTCTAAGTATTTTGGATTCCTATTGGGGAGGCAGGGTGTGAGTATACCCCAGCATATAATCCAATATGAGGAAATTGTGGAAAAGGTGATCATATCTGAATATGGGGGATTCAGATTTTCCTAAGTACGATTATACCTAGACTTGCAACGATTATTGCATACACAAGTATGAAGCAACTTGGAATATGCTAAATGCATAAAGATCCTAAGTATGAAGAAACTTAGGATGATTTGCACTGATAATTGCAACAATTGATTTACTGAGAACGAAAAATCTTAGTCAAGCCCAATTATTCTAAGTATGAAAAAACTTAGAAAATAAGCATAAAACAAGTACGCAGAAACTTAAAGTATAGTATGAACAATTAAACAAAGTCAAGTATGTCAGCAAAACACAAATTCTAAGGCCACATACGGCCGAAGCATGCCACACAGCGCTGAGCAAAATAAAATTAAACAAGAACAGAACAAACGGACAACATGCATTAAGCCTCTTCACTGTGCTCATGAGCAACAGTGGCGTGGGTGGAATCCTCACCAATGGTGGCATCGGCTATGATCTCAACAAACTCGCCATTGCCTCCTTCTCGTATAAGGTCAACTGTGCCTTGGTCAACCTCAACATTAGCAGGTTGCTCATCAACAGTTTATGTAACTGGAGGAAGAGGTTAGGACTGAGATTGAACATCACGAGCAGCAGCCTCGGTCTCGCTGGGAAGTTCCATGTTCGTCCAGTGGGGGGAATCTTTATCCGCTCCAAGCTTGGTCAGCAGCCTCGTCCAGCACTTCTTCCAGATGTGGTCTTTCACCTTTGGCATCTGAGCTTTGTAACTCTCAGTTGTTTCCACAGCACTCCGTTATCACGAGCAAGTGCTGCCTCAGAAAGGTCAGCTTCTAGCTGCTAACATAGATCCAGTTCCACCTCTTTAGCCTCTCAGCCTCTTGCTCCTCTTTTAATTTATCATTTTTAAGGCGAGCTTCCCTCCACAATTGAGCGTGATAGGCGTTCTCCTGGTCAGCTTTTTGTACCCTCTTAAGGAGGTTGGCATTCTCCTTCTTGAGCTCCCTCTCATTATCCTTTGCTTTTTCGAAGCCAACAAAGGTCTTTTGCATAACCTGAGTACAATAACTCTGATCAGAAACCATTAACAAAAAAGAAGTAGCATATAGACGAGCTATTAACTAAGTCATACCCTGATACTGGACTAGAAGGTTGTTTTTATCAGCTTGTCATTAGTTGTGCTCCTTCTCCTTCTCCACATCAGCTGGCAGTAGGACTGCCTGGGCTATAACAAAAGCATTCTCTGGGATGCTGACACGATCCTCTCTTGTAATAAGGGAGCCGCCTAAGCGGGCAAGTACGGGGCCCCAGGTTTGGGGAGAAAGAGACCGACTGCTTGACCTCCTCGAGCTTGTCCCCTCTATCCTTTGTCTAGTAGGGGAAGGTGGGAGGGGAGGGGTTGAGGTCTCTTCTCTGGGCCTGTTTTCCAGATTTCGAGCAATCAGCTCGGTTTCAGTCAGAGTAGATGAGGTAAGAGGGGCAGAGAAGCCAGGCAGGTTTGGGGGCGATGGAACATCATCCATGTCTACTAGAGAAATGAGGTCAATGGGTTGGAGAGGCATACCTTGATTTGGAGGAGAAGGAGAGTACCCAGAGGATGAGTCGCTATCTACTGAGCAGATACCTCCTTGAACAGCTCTAATATCTTCTTCTTGGTCTTCTACGTCTTCAGCTCCACCCCTGCCAGATGTGCTCGGCAATGAAAGGGGAATTACCGGGATAACGTCCTGGGCTTCAGGACAGCTCGGGTTAGACGATGTGATGATGGGAATGGCAGTTTCAATTTCCACCCTACTGGCAATTGTCACTCCTTGGTCCGATGAGCGGGGATGGGAAACACGTGAAGCTCTCCCTTACCGTAGATTGTTATGTGCCCTAGCTCAACCTAACTCTGGGCGGGCGCTGGGGAGTATAGGGTCAATTGCTGGGGCCAGGGATGGCGACTGCGTGGCTCTCCTCACCTATTGATTCCTCCCCAGTAGGAAGGAGTGTAGCCTAGCAGGATGTGGGGAGCACGGCCGAGACGAACATGGGTCGGTTCAAACCCGTCAAACCAAAGCGTGATGCTATATCTCAGCGGTGGAGTCCTGGATGGTCAACGAGGTGATTGTCGTTAATATTGGAAGCTGCAAAACAACAAAGCAAAGAAATATCACAAATATGAAGGTAAAAACGCAAAAGGAAGGCAGTTGAGGAAATGAAATAGATACTAACGTGGTGACCTAAACACTTGAGGGACTTGCACATCAATAAGGCCACCCTCTGAATCCTTGGGCTTCCAGTTCCCAGTAACGACGAGGTAGTCGTTCTCCTCTCCTCTTGCAGAATTGGGAAGATCCGTAATAAGTTGTTGATTCTTATTCCTGGTTTTAAGGTAATATGTGTATTCATTTGTGGCTACGACACTGTACATACGGTGGATATCCCACCAGCCTAGGGATAGACCTAAGAGCTTGTTCAGGGCAAGAACACTCATTACAACCCTAACATACCTCACAGAAGAAGCGATCTAGAGGAAGGCGAAGGCCACACTCAGCAATAAACAGGATGGGAATGTGAATCCTATCTATGGTTTGATCGTGCTCCGGTAATGTCCTGGGACCAAGAAGCCTAAGCTCGATATCGTTAGGAATATTGAAGTCTTGACGAAATTCTGCCATTTTTTGGTCTGAGTTAACTAAGTTTAACATTCTCCCCATGGTTCAAATCGAGGAGGAAACCCTAGGAAGGAAAGAGGAAAATGAAGGCCTAACGAGAGAGGGAAATGACTCAAATGAAAATTTGAGTAGAAGGGACTTATAGGTGATGATTGGAGTGCCAATAGGAATTTCTAGTGACATAGAGTTGAGAAATGGAAGGTTTTTCGAGGAACAAAGCTCTGATATAACGAAAATGGTGGAGACCTCTCTCTCTTTTCTACTTTTGGAATGTGAAATAGAAGAGGGAGGGGGAAGGGCAAGATCTTTTCAAGGTTTTTGTTTGAAAACAATAAATTAAATCATTATCCCACTCCAAAACCCCATAAAGTGGGGGTGTAATGCAATACAAACGTCAGCGTAGGCCGTCCTTTGGCCTTATCTAAAGAGGAACGAGTCATTTCACAATTAATGCAAAAGCAAGTTTGCCTCCCACGTGATGGAGGGGCGTGCCAGAAGGAGGATCACTGACCGTTGAAACGAAGTAATAGAAAGCTCTAACCATCATTGAAGACAACAATGGTGAGCAGAGCTGGGGAGCAATTGGAGAGGGTGGAACCCAACTACTTGTAGAAAACATATAGCACGAGCAGATCACGTGCTCGACAAGGGTACCATGAGACTGTAATTAGTTCGGCATTATTACGAAGGGGTCCCATGACCCTATGACGAACCGTCTTGAGCATGAATAAGATCAGAACTACAGGATAAACACCAAGTGAAGGTGGACTAGCTCGGTGTTAACCATGTGAGGGTGTCTCAGGACATAGTCGAGCTAGTCAGACTGCGAATATGGCCAAGGTTTGCATACAAGACTATATGTCTAGTTTGGCATAGCTTGGCACATGCAGGCTAGGCCTTGTAGGGCCCATGCCGAGCTATATGGCATAACAACTAGGGCTGCCTTAAGAGTATGAGGCGGTTTAACATTCCAGAAGGATCTGGGTCAGTCTCTTACGAGATAAGAGGCAATCCCGTAATTTAAGGATACACATAGGCATTCCTTATACAAATAGGAATGCGTTATAAGGAATCCTCGTGCAGATCTGATTACACGACCCTATAGGAAAGAGACCTATATGGAAGGAAACTGTATCACTAGAAGAGACCTTGTATATGCAGCACCACGATACCTAATAGGATGAGTCTTATTAGGAAAGGTTTTGCAATCAGGAAACCAGGGCTAATAGAAGCCTTGATACAAGTAAACCTACGATTATAAATAAAGCATCATACCCATGAACAAAGGTACGCTGTAACTCGTTGTTATATGCATTGTCTTTGGCTTATTTAGTAAATCCTTACTAACTTAAGTATCGGAGGGTCTTTGCCGACGAGATGCAAATGTGCTCTAATCCTTTATCTATATTTTGTAGCATTAGGGTTCCGGCAAAGGAAACACGAGCAATCTCATACGTGGATTTTATCCCCGTACAGTATTCATTAATGGTATTTGGACAAGTTTAGCTGATGTCATTTTTCTTCTTATTAAAACTCTTATTCAGATCAGTTCTTGGTTTCTTCCAGTGCTCCTAAATTGTATTGTAAATAAATGGCAATTGGTTCAAGTGGACAACTAGCAAGAGATTCTACACTTTTTATCAAGTTTTCATCATTTAGTTTATTTCCTAGGATTAGGAATTTGTTGACAGTATTTTTTAACTGCAGTGTGTACTCGGCCCTCTTTAAGTTAAAAAATAAAAAAACAAGGATATCAAATTAGCCTTTTTTTATTAGGATTATCATGATATTAAATAACCTTGCCAGGCCCAAATCAACGAGAATTCACTTGGCAAATTACTCTGATCCCCCTTCAGAAATCTTGTCCCCATTTACCCTCGCGAATCAAAACCTTGATGGTTCCATTGTGGTTGATCATGACTTTGTAATAAAATAGTTTGTTAGAGACAAGATACAAACGAATTGTATTGGACTTTTGCCTTTGATTTCGGTCATGGTGAGAATCTTTTCCTTTCTTTTTCTTTGTGCTTTGAATTTTTCCCACTTTTTTTTGGAATCTAATGGCATAACAATTGCCAATAAAAAATAAAAGATATGTTAAAACCACTTGTGGAAAGCCCCTGAAAAAAGAGTACATGGAACTTTCTCCTTGCAGCCAAAAAGGTGGATGAATCTAATACATTAGATCGAACTAGCTCGAACGCTACTGAGCTCTACATGGCACCGGAGAGGTACTTTACTGGGGAAAACGCCAAGATTGACACTAAGGCCGACATTTTTAGTTTAGGTATCATTATGGCGGTGGTTTTGGACCCTCTAGAGCCAAGGGATAGAGATTCTATATTGAAGATTAAAGAAGGAAGCAGAAAAGGAAGTACAAGATATTATTTTCCCCGAGTCATTAAAGAGATGTCCCAAGTCAGTAATGCATTTTTTTAGCTAAAAATCCTTCAAAGAGGCCATCAACTGATGCGATCTATAGGGTGCTGCTTTCTAATTCAAACCAAATTCTGCTGTAAGTTCTAGCTGCCTTTTACTCTTTTATTTTTCGTTCGGGTTGATTGCTTTCATTTTCATTGAAGGAAATGGCTACAATACACACCCCTTTTTGGGTGTGTATCTATCATGTGCACCCAATTTATCTACCGTTGATCTTAAAAAGTTACGAATCAATTACTTGTTAACCTGAGCAACAGGTGACCTAACGAATCAATCACTTGTTAACCTGAGCAACATGTGATCTTAAAAAGTTACGAATCAATTACTTGTCGGCCTTAGTGTCAATCTTGGCGTTTTCCCCAGTAAAGTACCTCTCCGGTGCCGTGTAGAGCTCAGTAGCGTCCGAGCTAGTTCGATCTACTGTATTAGATTCATCCACCTTCTTGGCTACAAGGAGAAAGTTCCATGTACTCTTTTTCAGGGGCTTTCCACAAGTGGTTTTAACATATCTTTTATTGGCAATTGTTATGCCATTAGATACCCAAAAAAAAGGTGGGAAAAATTCAAAATACAAAGAAAAAGAAAGGAAAAGATTCTCACCAAGACCGAAATCTCCAATTTTCGCATTGTCATCTCGATCTAGGAAGATATTGTTCACCGATAAGTCCAAATGAACGAATCCTTTGTCATGTATGTGGGCCAAAGCAATGACGATTTAGCGAAATATTTTCCAGGCCTTTTCTCCATCATACTTTTCTCCTTTGACGATGCTGTCCAGAAAATCCTTTAAGGTCCTCTAAAGAAAAGCGTGTAATGTGATTGATCTTCGTCCTTCAAATAGGAGAGAGACTCGTGTTACAGTTAAAAAATGATGTGATACTACCAGTATATCTAATTAACTAATAGATACCTATTCCTTAAGAACACTTAAATATGTTGTAAGCTATACATTGGAAAACATACTTGGTGCAATGCTCCATCTGTATATATAGAGTGGGGGAATCTAACATCTCATTTAACTCGCACTCTAAATCTTCACGGCACCAATCTTTTGAAAAGTTTATGAGACGTTGATGGTGTAATAGCGAAACATGGTTTCAAGCCAAGCCTGAATGTTTTAGACATGTGAAGAAACCCAAGGTAGCATCATAAATGAAGATTCTGAAACAATTATTTGGCCTAAAGCATAAAACTATCTATCAACAAATATATGGACAAACAACAAATCAGTGATACCAAATTGATTGACTTTGCAGTTAACATTCAGTTTATGTATCCAAAATGAAAAACTGGATACTGCGATACTTTGATAGTAAAAAAAACCTTCTAAAAAGAGATGCAAAAGAAACGTAAAGAAAGAGGGTGGCCTTGATGGAAGCTTCTTCCAGAACCATAAATAACCTTTCCTGTTGCAAATGACACCATTTCAACACATATGCATCCTATGAAGAATAAGAGAAAGAAGACATAAACCTTCAACAAAATTTGAAAGCACGCATGATACTATTATCTAGGTGGGGCATGTACCTGGAAGTAGCGGACAATGTGTTGGTGATGCATACTGGAAATTGCGTGAACCTCTCTGAAGGATTCATCAGAGAGAAATTATATCAGCAAGTTGATTTACAGCCCTTAAATAAGAAACCAATGAATCTATAACCTAGAACAGACATAAGATTGAACCAAAAAAAGCTTCCAAAAAGGCCAGTTTCCATTTAATGAACAATAAGTCCACTAGAGAAAAAATTAATTAGACTTTTACACTAGAAAGCTCTACATATAGATCAACACACTAATCTATTCATGAGAAGGCCAAGGAAACCAGGGCTTGTATTAAAAGTGAGCCGTGGGTTTTCGAGGGACAAGGAAACCTTTTCAGGAATGACTTTTACACGATCCAAAACCTAAAGAACTCTTTATATCCGAGTCTGAGATTCACTGGTACATTGCGTTTCTTGTTACCATTTGGCAAATTTGGGAAGATAGAAACATGAAAAAAATACCGCTATACTGCAAAAGTGTGCCACAAACTAGAAAATTTGAGAACCTTAGCGTTTTCCCGCAAAAGAAAAAACATGCATGGGAAAGGCCATTTACTTTTCCACAAAAAACTAAGTCCACTAGATCAAGACAAATTGCTGAAGTACGCCAGACAATAAGTGAACATTAGGTCGATATAACATATTCCAACAAAAATGGGACATAAATTTACTGAAGTACCATTCTCAACACAAATTGCTGAATCAAGAATATAATTATTCAATCCTATAAAAAGCCATAACAGAGATCCTGATTTGATGCAAGATAATTGGGTATGGGAGGTTTGGGCATCGCCAAGTGAAAAGAGAAGGAACCAAGCTAGGTTTGGTTTGCTGGAATCAGTTTGGAAACGATGGAATGAGCATTGCTTTGCCTCCCAATAGGATGGTCATTCACCACAATTACACGTTGATTACATTTACAATCCACACCCTGTCACTTCTTAGCAAACCAAACATTGGCATGAGCACTTCAAGAAAATGACCATTCATTCCAAATTTCAAACTTTATTCATGTCAGCCCAACACAACATAAATGAGATGCAACTCTAAGCGTGTGAGAAACAAATAAAGGGTGGCAAGACCAAGACAAACATAATTGTTGATTTGGTCTCTTTACACTAAAATAGCAAAGATATATTCTACAATTGTGCATTTTAATCCAAACCAAATCACTGAAACACAGGTGTAGACCAGTGTTTTCAAATCGGGATACGTACCGTGTATCGTTTTTTTCATTGTATAAATCGTATTGGGATACGTATCGTATGTCTTAAGATACGTTTGATGGAAGAGTAGGAGTTTATAATGTTTAGTTAGACAAGATTTTGGGGGAGGGAGAAATAATTAAGGCAAGGGTGGGGAAGGAAGGTATTTATGTTACACTTAAACTCAAGACTCTTTTTTTTTGGCTTGGTACAAATGGCCAGAACCCATCCATATTTATACTACTCAATGGAATGGTCTAGTACAAAGATATTTTCATATAAGATAAACTTCGAGGCAGTTTCTAGAATTACAGATGTAACTAATTCACACAAAAAAATCTAGATATTTCACAAGGATATTGTAGAATTTCTAGAAGATAGATATTATAGAGCTTCTAGAAACTAGATATTAATCTACTTCAATAATATCTTTCATCTTTGAACTTTGTCAATTAGGCTTATTTGGACTTTATTTTTCTTGTGCCAAAATACTAAATCTAGTTTATTCTTCAACAATAATAATCATAATTAATATACGATTAAAAGTAGTTATACCTAATGACATCAACAGACTATACTTACATTTACAAAAATAAAATGTTTTTAAGATGCAAAATTTCAAGTCTCTCAATTGGAGTCTATCACATTAATGCTTTTTGCTGCCTCAGCTATGGAAAGAAAAGAAGAGTTTCTTTAAACTTTTGGCACATGCTATTATATGATGCACTCTCTTAAATATACTATTGGTGATGCTTTTTGAAAAAAAAAATTCTCTTTCTTTTGGTTAGTTGATGGCTAACACAAATATCCTCGTTTACCAAAACAAATCTTCCTTTTTTTCCCTAATATTTTTCTTTTTGTCAGCTGACAAAATTATTTATTTTTTGACATTGTAGCAAACTAAAAAAAAAATTGGCAATACTATTTCAATAACAATGGGTGAACTTGCTCTGATCTCCTAATGAGGCGTAACATTGCCCTTGTATGATTCAGGAAAAACACAATCGAATTATGATTTTTTCCTCTATTCAAGCTAGCCCTACATTGAGGTTGAATTTCTATCAAGTGTTTGAATATTGCCATAATTAGATCAAATGGCTTAGATTAATACATTTGGGGTTCCGCTTCTTAAAATAAGGTCAGACTTTTTTCCTATAAGTAATCGTAGGATACGTACCAAATCAAGATACGTGTATAAATCGTAGGATACGTGATCGTATCGTAGGATCTCTATACAAAAAGGACACAAGGTGCGATACGTATCGTTCAATGAAAGAGACGATACGAATCGTAGGATACGTATCGTGTATCGTAGGTTTTCAACAACTATGGTGTAGACCTACATAATTATAGAGCGGCATTACCTCAAAATTTTGTCAAAATCAAGTTTTGTTTCCTTCACGGGAATTTCCTTCATTGCGTAATGTTTTCCATCTAGTTTGTTGTTGCATGAAACCACAAATCTGTAACCACCGGTTCCTTCACACATGCAGATTAAACAATAAACATTTTCTTGAAATTTAAAACAACATAGAACAGGAAACGGAGATACATTTACACATATAACAAAAACCTTTGCAATGGAAAATTCATACGTGTTAGGATGATACGTTAGCAATTAGTAAGGCAGTTATCAATTCTATTAGTTTTCTTAATAGAAGAGGTAGCTGTTAGTTTGGTAAGTGGCTGTTAGTTTGGGTGTTGCAGCCTTTGTATCTGTTAATTTGGGTTTTCTATTAGGGAAAATTTCAAAAAAAATCCCAAACTTTGACCCAAATATAAAAAATACTCCCAAACTTACAAATTTTTCAATCGTACTCGCAAACTTCACTTCCGTTATCAAATATACTCCCACCGTCTGGATCTGTTACCCCACTAACGGGAAATGCTGAGTTGGAACGTAACAGACCAAAAAAACCGTTAAGTGGCCCAAAACGACGTCGTTTTTGGGCCATTTTTTTTAAAATTCATCTACTTCCTCCCCCAATTGACAGGAAAACAGAGAGAGAGAGAGAGAGAGAGAGAGAGAAGCAAGTCTGACGATTGGGGGAAAATAGAAAAGAAAACCCCTCTTCTTCCTCCCCAATTCACATGAAAACAGAGAGAGAGAGAGCCTGCTTGTTGTGCCCCTCTTCTTCCTCCCCAATTGATTGGTAATCTATTTTCATTGGGTTTATTTTTAGCTTGATGATTGGGTGCTGTAGACACGTAAAATTTCTAGCCTATAAAAAATCGCCACTTGTCGCTAGGGCACACAAATTGGCCAATTAAATGTTGCCAAGTGTACACAAGTCAAAGTCAAAGTTTACGGACGAGGCAATTAAATGCTGCCAAGTGTCCGTAGGACAAAAGACCAAGCACGATAAATGGCCAATCAAATGTTGCCACGTGTTTACAAGTCAAAGATCAAAGATGTGTGGAGGGTCCAATTAAATGGCGCCACATGTCAAAATGACAGTTATTTATTTATCAAATCTGGCCAATCAAATTACGCCACTTGGTAAAATAAATTCTATATCTCATTTTATATAATTATCTTTCTTAAAATAAATAAGAAGAAAGATATTTATAAAATTCTAATTATTTTCCTTTAAATGAAATAAGGAAATAATTAAAGGGATAACTATGGAAAGAATTGCAGTCTTCCATAAACTCTCCATCCCACATCCCTATAAATAGAGGTGCTCTCTCTAATATTTTAAAAAGATCAAGACATTGAAGCTTCAACAGCTCTGAAGATCAAGCTTCAAAGCCCTTCAGAATTTCTTCAAGTCTTCAAGCATCCAAGCTCCAGAGCTCTGAAGATCAAGCCTCAAAGCCCTTCAGAATTCTTCAAGTCTACATCAAACAAGACGGTTCTTCGATCACAGCCTCAAAACTCCGAAGAACATTCAGACATTCAAGCTCCAAGCTCTGAAGATCAAAGCTCCAAAGCCCTTCAGAATTCCTTGAAGTCATCAACACATTCAAGCTTCCATCAGCTGTCAGAGCTCTGAAGATTCAAGCCTTTAAAGCCCTTCAGAACTCTTCAAGTCTACATCAAGCGAGACGGTTCTTAAAATCAAAGCCTCAAAGCTCCAAAGAACATTCAAGCTTCCATCAGCTCTGAAGATCAAGCTTCAAAGCCCTTCAGAATCCTTTCAGTCCACATCAAGCAAGACGCCTCTTCAGATCAAAGCTTCAAAACTCTGAAGAACGCTCAAGCCAAATCCACAAGTCATCAATCTACTTCTACCAAATTGAAGACGATATCAAATTCCAATTTGAGACCAAGCTCCAAAGCCCTCAAATCAACATCTGCAAATCTGCCTCTCCTTCAACCAAATTGAAGAAGATCAAGCAAATCAACTTGAGAAGAAGTTTTAAAGCCCTCAAGTCAAAATCCTTCAAATTCGCCGTCATCTTCGCAAAGACCAAAGAAGATCTCGCCGTTCAATTCGAGAACAAGCATCAAGTCCTCGAATCGAACTCTTGAAGAGAAGAATCAGAGGATTATTTTCTTTCATCAGAAATTCATACAGAGATTGTAAACCCTAATTTCTCAAATCAATAAAATCAACTTTGGTCAGCATATTTCCGTCTTTTTCGCAGACTCGAAATTTGTGTGATACAGGTGCTATGCCGAATCTACAAGAAGAGCAACCCACCAAGAGCATTGGACCCAGAAGTGGATGATTCCGTGAGCAATATGCTTATACAACCACAATTGAAAGCCCCAAACTACAACAGCCCAATGCTTGTAAACGCCCACCACATTTTCGATGAAATGCTAGCAAGCAACGAAATAAGTATCACCAACAATAGCAATGGTTCTCTCTCAATGGTCACTTCCACTTCTGATGCTCTGCCCATGAAAAGGCCATTTCCTCCCACAAATGGATGAAAAGCAGCAAATGGTGGATGGGGGTTTTCGACAACCGTATCAACACCATGGCTTGAATTGGTACTCTATTTAGATAAGTTTTGGGAAGTGGGTATACCATAAATTCTATGGATTAGCTTGAAATCTGCAGAAACAGATATAGATATAGATCTATGCATATATACATATAGTTGCATTTCTTTTTTTTTTTTCTTTTTTTTTAAAAAAAGGCCCAAAACGACGTCGTTTTGGGCCACTTAACGATTTTTTTTTGGTCTGTGAAGTTCCAACTCAGCATTTCCCATTAGTGAGGTAACAGATCCAGACGGTGGGAGTATATTTGATAACGGAAGTGAAGTTTGGGAGTACGATTGAAAAATTTGTAAGTTTGGGAGTATTTTTTATATTTGGGTCAAAGTTTGGGGGGTTTTTTAAAATTTTCCCTTTCTATTACGTAGTGGTTTTCCTAGTATCAGGTTAGTACAGTCGTCAAAATTTGCAATACATTGGTCTTCTCTTTTGTAATATGTGTTGGATACATAAATACTCAACTATTCTCATGACAACACACTACAATAAAGATTAATATTACTTGGACTAACTTTACTGCAAGATCTGCAATCATACGAACTAAAGTGCTAAGACTTGCTATTCTAGGTTTAATCTGCAGTAGAAGCCACTAACATTTGTTAAGAATTCCAAATATGCAATCATCCTTCGCTAAGAATGTAATCATCAACGACATCTGCTCCTAATCAGCACCCTCTATTTCTCAATCAAGTTTCTGGCATACCGCAGCATTTACCTCAAGCATAAATGGTTAAGTCCTACTTCCAACCATCTAATCCTGCACCAGGAGTTTTGCTGACACCACGACATCTTCAACAACAACAGTTTTTCCCTCGGCCACAGCAACAAAATGAAACGTATTCTTAGCTCCCTATTTCCGATAATTGGTATTTTTATAGTGAAGCAACAAATCATGTGAAGCATGACCTGAATCAACTCTCTATACAGCAGCCTTATATTGGTAATACTCGAAATTCCTTGTCCCTAGTACACTCGGGTAAGGGTGTTTTGCGCATTGCTTAATGTAACAGTTTTAGTCTCCCAGAGGTTTTGCATGTGTCCTCCATAACTTACAATTTATTATCAGTTCACCATTTTGCCAAGGACAACGAAATGTAGATTTTATCCATAACTCACTCTTACCTAACATTTTTATTTCCTAAAACTCCGACAGATATCTGGATTCACCTCCAGTTGAATACGTCAAGGCAGAGTCGGTCTTGACTTTTAGAGCCTTAAAGCGAAAATCAAAAGGAGGCCTTTTTCAAGATCTTAATAAGCAAAATGTAAATAGGTAAAGGTAGACACCCCAATTTGAGCTCCCATAATTTTTGAGCCACGGCCTAAAAGGCCTCCCCGATGATGAAAGTGAGGCCCGATTAACTTAGTAAATGCTTGAAACAATATTTTCTCGGCTTGTCAAACCAATCCTTGTGCACCAGCATTCAAATCCTAAACCTCAACCAAAGTTTTTCAAAAGTCAACTTGGCACTTGTGCCCCCAAATGCTACTTGTGCGCCCAAGTAGCACTTGTGCGCCCAAGTAGCACTTGTGCGCCCATGTTCAACTCATGCGCACGAGTTGCACTGTGCGCACAAGTCAATCCTTGCTTGCTAAGTTTTTCCCAGCATGCTGCAGGAGAATTTCATGATTACTATTCGATTCCCTGCGCATGGCGAAGTGTCTCCTGTCCTGTAAAAAAGGTGCTTGGTCTCCAAGGCTATTTGTGAACCTTTTGGCCCCTTTCAAACCCACTTGGCTCCTTGCTACTTTCTATAAATAGCCACTGCCATGTCCAAAAACGAGGTCCAACTCTCTGATACCAAAGTTTACTGCCTTCTCCATGCCCTTCTTGTTTCCAGCTTATTCTTTGAGTTTAAAGAAAAACAAACTTTCAACAATCCAAGCCATGAAGTCTTGAAAGTTTTTAGTTCATTTCCTTCTCCACAATTAGTTAGAAGCATCCAAAATCTTCTGAAATAATCTTATTTCAGAGCCTCAATCTTTACATTTACGTCCAAGCATCAATTCTTTTTCAAAAGTCAAGTCCAAAGGAGGTAAATTTCAAGCATCTCAAAGGTAAAGTTAATAGGCCTTAAGGTCAATCCTTGGCCTTGAGGGGATCAGTTTAAACGTGTTTTAATCTTCTATATTCTTTTCTTGTTTAGAATAAAGTTTCTACCAAGTCAAAAAAAAAAAATTTCAAAAATCAACCTGGAGGAGCATTTGTGCACCCAAGTGCCCCTTGTGTGCCCAACAGCTCCCCTAAGGTCCAATGTCAAAAACAGAGTTTACTCTCTACACTGAAATCTAAGCATTTATTTTACTAATTTCATTTATTAAATTTGTAGGAGGAAAATGAATTTCGACTAAAAAATAAGTTTTCAATAGTTAGTATAGATTTGAGGAATTAAACCTGAAGAGGTACTTGTGCGCCTAAGTGCTATTTGGGCGCACAAATGCAGCCCATAGTCAATTTTTCAAATCTGTCTAGTTCGCCATTTTGCTGAAAAAAATTGTAATTTTCACTCTGATTTATTTGATCCTTTTTTATTTAGTTAGGAAACCAGTTTAACTCTAGATTTATTAAAACAAAAGCAGTTTCAAAAACAAATGACAAGGAAAACAAAGTGATTCTCAAATCATCAAGTTTTTAAAGAAAAAGAATTAAGGTTTGGTCTTATTTAAGTTCTTCAATTTTATTTTTCTTTTATGAATGCCATATTTATGTTTACATGCTCAAATTTATCGTGATTATGTCTTTATCTTGTTTCATGTATCAAGTTTCATAATAAAATATTTTGTGAAATCCCACGAATATTAAAGTAGAGACCGATTTTGTGTCGGGCGAGAGGGGTGCCGTAAAACCCTTCCCCCCTCGTAACTTGGCTCCGAACCTAAAAATATTTTGTAAGGACCCATGTTTTTAAATAATTTTTTGGATATAATGTTGGAAAAATGTGAGGAAATGAAAATAGAGTGAAGTGGGGTCAATATGACGTGAATATGTGCTTTGGGGTGTCTTTAAAACTTGTTAGGAACATGAGGGGTTTTAGTGCAAGTGTGAGAGTGTATATACTAGTTTAGGATCAGATTTTATTTGATAAAAACACACATTCACCTCTCCTCTCAACTACACCGTCTCTCTCTCTCTCTCTACTCCTCTTCAAACTCCCTTCATTTCTCCACAAGATCTACACCTCCACACCTCTTCTCCTCAAGATTCAACCTCATTTCCGTCATCTACGCGTGATTTGAAGTCCGGGCAACCTTGGAATCATCTTGGAAGAGCTTGTTTCGGTTGGGTTTTGTTAGGACAAGCTAGGGCTTTCTCATCTCTCTTCATTGGAGCTAAACCACTGAGGTAGGGAACAATATTCTACCTTCTCTAAGTGTATGTTGAATGAATTAATGCATTACTCTTGTTATTGCTCCTAAAATTTCCATTACACTTGTTTGTCACCATGGAAGTTGAGTTTGGAGTTGATTGAGTTTGGGTTTTGTATGCTTAGTTGATCAATGCATGAATTGATGGTTGATAAGTCCCTCTCTCTTGATTAGTTGTGTTTTGGAACCTCATTTTGCCTTGGATTGAAGCCCCCATCACTTGGAGCTAAGTTGTGTTTTTTTCTCCCGAAACCCAGTTGGATCGATCCACCTCTGAGGTTGGATCGATCCAAAATGCTCTGTTGGTGTTTTGTACCTCGTTGGATCGATCCAGAACCTTCTGTTTGCTCTCGGGACACTTTGGATCGATCCACCCACTTTTTGGATCGATCCAACTTCCTTCTATTCAGGTAGATTTTTGACCCAACTTCGCGGGCACGCCCCGGCTTCGTCCGAACTCCGATTGAGGTGATTCTTGAACCGCTGAAAAGCTCTATGAGTTTACTTTCAAACCCAATTGATCTCATATTCATAACCTTTGTATTTTGAGAGAAATGTGCTTTTTACTATCAGCGTGTCGTATTTTCTTGAGATTCATAACTCCATTTTCATGTTCCATCGCTCCGTGCCCTCATTGGTCCTTTCAAAGCTTCTCAAAGTGACCTCTAAGGTTCGGTAACATATCATGGTGCATTTTACGCTTTGTCTTGGTTGTCTTGGTTTCTCACACACTTGGACACGTGTTAACTTGACCATCACCGACACATTTTGAGTTTTTGAACAAAGATGATTGTGTGAATGTTTTGGACACTTGTGAAAGGGTATTGCGATACGTGAATTGGCTTTGGGCACAAAGTTGAACTTATGAATTGATAAGTGGAAATGTGAATGTGAAAAATGTGACACGGGGCCCGAAAGGGTATGCCCGGAGTGACACGGGGCCTTTGTGGTATGCCCGGAGTGACACGGGGCCTATATGGCATGCCCGGAGAATAAATGAATGATTAAAAGGAATAAGATGTATATGATAAATGTAAAGGGCACTTGGGTTATTTTAGATGTTTTGGGTATTGGTGAAGTATTGTGAAATGAAATGTTTGTGTAAATGACTATGTTTTGAGGGGACTGAACCCACGACGCGAAATGTAATGGTTATGAGGAAACTTATGGACATTCTGGTTTCATTAGATCTTTGAGGCATCTCCTAGACACTCTGTCATCAAGTTGATTTATCTTGGTCTAACTTAGCTTACTCATTCATGTGTATCATACCTTCATGTGCATCTTTCATTCTCTATACCCTTAGTGTTGGTAGAAAAGTTTCCTACGAGCTAGTGAGCTCACCCTATCCTCCCCAGGTACACGTCATGGAGCATGAGATCGGATGCTTGGAGTGCGAATGCATGCCATGAAGACTTTATGATCATGAAGTTATTTTCTCATCTTCATACTAAGTACATTTTTTGGAAGATGATCCTGTAACTTTAATTTGTCCAAGCTTTTTGACTATTTCAACTTACGTAATAACTTTAAAACCTTTGTTATTTTGCATGGGTACGGGTATCCTTGAGCAGAAGCTTATTGTACTTTGACTTTCTATGGAAAATTGTTTGACTTTGATCGATCCTACGTGGATTTTATTTGTATTTTGGCTTATTGAAATTGAGGGCGTGACATATTTTCTCTAAACGATCAGTCGTAAAGCCTTTTCAAAAAGAACAGTATGGAGGTCATATTTTTCAAAAATGGTTTTCCGGGAAATTTTTTCACAAACCCGGGTGGCGACTCTGAAAAATCAATCATATTTTCAAATCGGTGAAGTCGGGAGCACTGTGGCAGCGTCCACAGTAAAATATACTTGCAAAAACTAATACTAGTATTCATCAGAGAGAAAGAGCTTTTCACTAGTGAACTTCAGAGTAAAACGTTTTGAAGGTGGTTTGGGCAACTGAGGCCCTCACCTATTTATACACATCAAGGGAGAAGTCTAAAAAATTATGTAGAAGCTTCTCAACTAATCTTCTATAGAATTCTCTACCATCATTTGTACAACTCTAGAATTATGTACCATATTCTAGATAATGGTACACAATTCTATACAAGTCTTCATGCTTCCGTATGGTTCTAGGGAACTTAAACCCTAAAGCAATAACCAAACATTCCAAGATTTCAAGCTCGTCACTTAAATGTGCTTCATGTTCCTCTTGGCCACTCTCATATTCTTCATTATCCAAATATGTTTCTTCTCTATTCCCCAAGTTCTCTTGTTCTTCATTTTCCGAATTTCATGTTCCTCTTCCACCAAGTCTTCAACAAAACTTGAACTCTCTTTTTGTGATTTACCTCAAAACTTATTGAGAGCATCCGCTTGAAATTGAATTAGGGCATCTACTTTTTTTTTTTTTTTTTTTTTCATGTCCAGATAAATCCTTCTAGTTATTATGAATTTGGAATTGAACATCTTTTGAGTTTGAAATTGGGCTTCTATACGATGTACGTTTTTCTTTTTTTTGGGTATTACAAAAAAATACCTAGGGAACCTAGGATCCTAGGGAGACTAAAATTTGGAGACCCTTAAAATTTGTATTTTTTGGGGGCCTAAATCAGCCTCAACACTTGCTTTAGCTCAGGGTCAGCTCTAAGTCAAGGACTGCCAAATCACTTTGCCAGTCTTCGGACATAGAATATCTGACTAAGATTTGGGAACAAAAAATCAGTTAATTTAGTAAGGAATTTTGAAATAATAACAATAACAGTTTAGATAAAAAAAAAACTACACTCAAACCAGAAAATCAAATTTTCCTAGAATCACCAACTGATTCCGTCCGAATTGGATAGACGAGAAAGCAAATCAAATTTCTTAAGTACGTAGAGGTGTGAGACAGAGCAGTTGTGTATGTACATGGTATTAAACCCTAAATTGAACACGTGGATTGAACAACTGAAATCAAACAGATTTCATAGCTTATTGTACTTCTGAAATTAGGTAACAGAGATTTGCCTTCTATTGCGTGCGGACTGCAATGGCTTCTCGATTCCTACCAATTTCAAGGGACAATATTGTTTTTGTGTTTGGCTGCCCACAAAATCAGGAGAATGTTGTGTGTGTGTGTGTTTTAGTGAGAGAGAGAGAGAGAGAGAGAGAGAGAAGTGGAAGCCGTGCTCGTGCGTTTTGGGAGAGATCCAAGTTTCGTAACCGTTTTTTGGCGTCAATCGTTGAGAAGTCTGGAAGACTCTGGAACAATCCTGACCTTTATTACCACATGGTCCAAATTTGAGCCCTTCAAATATTTTCCCTTGCAATCGTACTTCTTTATTATTATCATTATTATATAGATAAATAGATAGATAAATAATAGGGAGAGTTAATTAGGGGTCTTGTACAAAAAAGATCATATGATTCTATCCTATAAGATCTGAATATTTATGATTCCATCCTGAAATTCAAATAAACCCCAAAACACCCTTTCTCTCTCATGATTTTCCTAATATATTTTCTCTCTCCTAATCTTTCCTAATTTATCTCTCTCCTAACCTTTCCTAATCTCTCTCTCTCTCTCTCTCTATCTTTTCTATTTTTTAAATCTCTCTTCTCTAATCTTCTCCCACCTAAAATCTCCAAACAAAATTAAAAATAAATAATCATGACATTTTGACCTAATGCACCACAAAAAAATGGTAGATTAACCAGTGAAACATATGGTAGATTAATGCACCATATTTACTTTGCTGAATCACCAAAGTACCGAAGTGCTAAACCAGTGAACCATATTTTATTGTATCAAATCACTCAATATGGTAAATCAATAAACCATGTTCACGTGTCAGTGAACATGATTTATTGATTTACCACTTTTACTATATCAAATCACCAAAATGGTAAATCAATAAACCATATTCACTGTATGAAATAACCATCGTAAGAAAGGCATGTGAACATGATTTATTGATTTACCATTTTTATTGTATCGAAGAAAAACACCCGCATTGAATCGAAAACAAACCACCATTGAATAAAAAAAACACCGCCACCATTAACAAGATCCAAAACCCACCACCACCATACAACACAAACAAAATATTACAGTAATCAAACGAGATTGTGAGATCGATTGAGATTAAAAGGTTACTCGTTGGGTTTTTCCGTCGCCGTCGAGACCGATCGATTCCGAGTTTGGCGGCGGTGCACCATGTGGTCAAATCGTGATGGAGCTCTATGCCGACACCACTCTACTCCACACAGAGAACTTTCAGAGCACTCTCCGGCCAAAATGTGATGGAGCTCTTCCCTTCCGATCTTCGGCCTTTGATCTCCAACCACCACCGCTACGTCGTGGTGGTGGCACACCGTCACCACTATCCTCGTTTAACCATCTCAATTCAGGAGAAAGTGAGAGTAATTTCAGGGTTCTTCAAAAATACGAGAGAGAGAGAGAGAGAGAGAGAGAGAGAGAGAGAGAGAGAGAGAGAGAGAGAGAGAGAGAGAATCGGCTTGATTAAAACATGAAACACTAAAGGTAAGGATAAAGCTAATTGTATGTGTATCCCGTGATTTGTGGAAACTTCTGGTTTACAAATTTATGACGTCAATTAAGGGAGGTTAGGATGTACAAATTAGTATAGAATATAATATTAGTATATAATATAATATTAATTGACGTCAATTAAGGAAGGTTAGGATTTGTGGAAACTTTTGGTTTACAAATTTATGACGTCAATTAAGGGAGGTTAGGATGTACAAATTAGTATAGAATATAATATTAATATATATTAGATACTAATTAAATACCTAATAAGGGCATAACCATCCTAATATCCTTTTACAGGATGAAATCATAACTATTCAAACCACATGGGGTGGGATCATAACGTTTTTTTTTAATAGGATAACTAATTAAAATTCTGTAAATAATAAGTATAGGAATCGTTGGGGTCATTTTGTGCCATAGAATTAGGGGCCTAAGTGATAAGCTTGAATATGTGCATAATAAATTTTCAAACAACTTCGTAGTACTAAGCAATTTGAGGTACAATCACACCATGTTTATAAAAGACACATTATAGTCTCAATTTGATGGCTTGCCAACTTTAGCCTTATTTTTTCCAAATTTGCCCCTCAGTCAATTTTGCCTTCCTTTTTTCGACTTTGCACTTCACAATTTTGGTTTCTCTCTCTCTCTCTCTCTCTCTCTCTCTCTCTCTCTCTCGTATTGCCTATGGTATAGATGATTGCATGAGAAGAAAAGATATACTTATTAACACTTTACATCAACAATTGCACCAACTCTCTCACGTGAGATATGTGGGACCCACATACGAGTGGTAGGTCCCACATGTCCCATATGAGAGAATTGGTACAATTGTTAGTGCCTGTAGCAAACCTGTTGTATGAGACTCACTTTGGGGTATCACACAAATAATCCGAGCCATCTAATAATTTTAAAATACTAATTAATTATTTGGGTGGTCTTGTGAAAAATCATCTGAATTACATAATTGTGAACAATCCAAGTAATGTTCAAATTTCTCATTCAAAATATAGGTTCCTGAATATTGAATGAATTTAAAAAGAAATTAAACAACCATTTAATCGGTATTCTCCTAATCTGAATCGTAGATATGATAGGACTTAGACCCAACTACCGGTGAAAACTCAATTCGTATTCAAAACCAAGAGCACAACACTCATGCGTAGCATGACCCACACCACCTAGTCTGAAGGATAAATTATGAACGAACAAGGCCAATATGGGTTTTCGACTCTATTGCTATTGTCTGCGATTTGTTAATAATTACAAACCGAAATTGTTTCTTTCAGGAAAAAAATACAGCAAAGGACTGAGTAATTTGCAGGCGTATCAGGACTTGGATTGTAGTCCAAATGCGTTAAGGCCTGCATATCTTAATCTAACTTTTAAACATTTCAACTGCGTTCAGCTTAAAGGGCGAGACCGAATTGTGGTTTGAGAGTTGCCTACGTGCGATAACTTGATGATTTCCTAATCGCATAGGAAAGAGAGAACAACAAAATTAATGAAAGCTAATCGAACTTCATTAAATCAGATTCAACTGGTTGATTGGTACAAGGAAATTGGAATTAAAGTTAAACTAGGCTAGGCTAGAAAAAGATAAACGTTTACTCAACTCATTGAGTGAAATGGAAATGAAAATGATAAAAGGTACTTTGCTCAAAAGTAGAATTTTGATATAAACACTGGGCTTCGTGGTGTTGGAATTTTTTCAAATTTTTTTTTTTTTTTGTGTCATTCGTCATTCCTATTTTTTTTTTTTTTTTTGTTTCAATCTTCAATTGTGGTACTTATGGGCTCCAGGGTGTAAATGTTAGCTCTTGGCGCCAACTTCTTTTTCTCTTTGTTTTAGTGGAGGTGCAAGAAATTTTACCGATAAAAACTATTTTAACCTACCGAGTATAAATAAATGCATCTGAAAAGGACATGATACATACATAACGACAAATATAACCAAATCAATTGAAGGATACATCTTGCGAAAAAATGATCCAGAAGTTAGTTGTCGGATAACCACATGCAAAATGTCGTTGAGTAGCTGTCATGGTAGTTCTACTACTGACGAGACTTCCTTGCAGAAACTGTCCGAAAGCCAATGACGTGACTCAAGCACCTCAAGTAGAGAGCACTGCGTGCATGGTTAAACATCGTTCAACTAGATTGTCAGGACCAACTACAACGCAGTGAAACGGTATAAGTGCAGAAAGGGATCGCAACCGTGGTTATTGAAACTAAAATTGCTAAGGTAGTGTACCCTACACTGCGGATAGGAGCCATTTTTTTCTCCGTAGAGTAAATGCAGAAAGGGATCACAACTAGGGCTGTAAACGAGCCGAATAGAGCCGAACACTATGAGGTTCGGGATCAGTTCGTTAAGGTATGAGTCAGGCTCGAGTTCGGCTCAGGTTTGATTCGAGCCTAGATAAGTGGGCTCGAGTTCGACTCGTGAAAAAATTTCAAAGCTCGGGCTAGGCTCGGTAGGGCTCGTTAAACTCAAACGAGCCGAACCGAGCCGAATTTAGGCTCGAATCAAGCTCGGTAGGCTCGTTAGCAATTTAGAACACAAACTGAGAGGGGAAAGAGATATGCTTCAAAACAATGTTCCATGTAGATCTACCACAATAATAAAAAAATCAAACAAAAAAAAATAAATCTACCACAATAATCAAGAAATCAAAAGAAAAAGAACATGATAAAAAAAATAGGGTAAAAATCACTTAGACCCCTCCATCTTTCACCGATCCACACATACACCCCCTCATCTTTAAAACCCATCAACCACACCCCCTCATCTTTCATTCTATGTGAAAGGAGTGACGCCGTTAAAATTAAGCGTGAATGGACTGAAATGCCCCCTTCTCTTTTAAGGGGTGTTCAGTTAGGGTTTTCATTTGACAGCCCCAAAAAAGACGAACTCTCTCCTCTCAAGCGATTCACCTTCGGCGATCCCTCCACCGTTATCTCACCAAAACCGATCGATTACAAAGGTGAACTAAAATTTCTCTCCACTTACATCCGAATTACTGTGCGTCGGAAAAGGATTGTGATCAACTGAACCTCGGTAAACCAATGGCGTCTATTTTGCAGCACTAGAATACTGGTTGTTGGTTTGATCCGATGTCGTCTCGTGCTTTGTAACGCCTGTCGGAAACCCTAGATCTTGTGGCTGGTCAGAATCACCATCGGACCCATTAGTATACACTGAGAAAATATTTTCCGATTTTGGGTCCCCGCTGCCGCCGTTGTTCATGACGTTGGAAATGGATGAGCTCGTATACACTGTGTATTTTTTTTATATCTAGTCCTGGTGAGTGGTTTGATGGATTTATTCTTTGAATTTGATTTGTTCATTGGGAATTTGAAATGGGTTTTTACTTGCTAGAAAGAGAATTTTATGGGTTAAGGTGGTGTGCCATGGTGAATAGAGGATTTATTGACCCAGTTATCAAAATGGGTTTCTGGTGAGTGAGTTGCTTCATAGTCTGTGATTTTGTGTTGTTTGCTGGGAATTGGAAAGGGTTCATTTAATTGCTAGATATATTTGAATATCTATATCTACATGTATATGTATATCCATTTATATATCAATCCAAATCAATGTCCAGAACATAGATTTGTGTTCTTTGGTTTGAATCGTCAAGCAATTTTGGGGTTTTCAACTTCGGTTTGAATTTGGATATATTGGGACTGTGATTTTTGTTTTGTTGCGAAGTTTTTTTGTTTTCAACAAATTTTTGTCTCTAATTTCAGTGGAATCGTAGAAATTGAAGAGGGAAGCTTTATATGGTGCTTGTGCTAATTGTGGATTTGTGGGCATATCCCGTTTATTGAGCTAATTTCCTGGGATTACCCCATTTTCATGCCGTTATTTAGAGGGAGGGTTTTCGTTTTCCTGGTGGAGGATTGGGGAGGAAAGAGAGGATTTTACAAGGGTTGGGAATGGAGGGGGGAATGTATAAAGGGCAAAATGGGGTTAAAATTTTAGGGTTGGATGGAAAATCTCAAAATCTGTTAAAAAATTGGACGGAGTAGTAACGGAAGGGTGGTAAGTGATACGGGTTGAAAGATGAGGGGGTGTGGTTGATGGGTTTTAAAAATGAGGGGGTGTATGTGTGGATCAGTGAAAGATGGAGGGGAAAGAGATATGCTTCAAAACAATGTTTTGAACACAAACTGAGAGGGGAAAGAGATATGCTTCAAAACAATGTTCCATGTAGATCTACCACAATAATAAAAAAATCAAACAAAAATAAATAAATCTACCACAATAATCAAGAAATCAAAAGAAAAAGAACATGATAAAAAAAATATTGAGAACTAAATAGAGTACTCTAGTTAGGGATAAAAGAAGAACAAATTATAAAAGTTTCTCAACTATAAAATATTTATATGTAGACCCCTAAAGTATTATTAATTACATTTTGACCCCAGGTTCGCGAGTCTAACCGAGCCGAATCCACTTAGGTTCAAGTTTTGTTCGTTTAGTAGACGAATCGAACGAGCTCTTACCGAACCGAGCCTCGAATAGTTCGTGACCGGCCTTGTTCATTTACGGCCCTAATCGCAACTGTCATTCTTTTCCCTTGAAATTGGTGGTTATTAGAGGTTACAAGTGAACCCACCTCCTCTCAAGAAAAAATAGATGACATAGGTATCCCAAAGCTTACACCGTGACACGTGTATTTTGAGAAAGGTGATTGATTTTTATACCTCCTAAATTGATATCTACACTCTTTTTTTTTTGTCTTTTAGCAAAACTTTTAATTATAAAAATTTTACTAAAAAACAAAAAAAAAAATATAGATATCAATTTGAAGGGCGTGGAAATCACTCCCCTTTGAGAAATCATGGATATAATTTCATCCAATGTTTCTTCCCTTTTGCACGTGCATATGAAAGATCATTCCATTTAGTACTCCCTCCGTTTCAAATTGTTTGTCACTTATGATGCTTCAAATTGTTTGTCCTGTTTGAGAAGTCAAAACAAAATTGACTCAATCTTCCAAAATAACCTCTTTACCAACAACAATCATTTCTCTCAAAAGTTGAAAAATATAAAGGTAATGTTGGAAATTAATGAATCTGTTTAAAGTGAATGCATTAAATGAATGCAGTTATTGCATGTGTGCTTAAAAAATTAGAATTCCCAAAAGTGACCAGTAATTTGAAACGGAGGGAGTAATTCTTTTCAAACAACTGCCACCATTAATTTGCATGGGCCAAACAATAGGCTTCTTCAACATAAGTACAGAACCGAAATAAACCAGGAGCCGAAATTTATTGGGCCAGGTGATAAAATAGAATAAGAATAATGTGGCCCATTAATATTTAAGCCAACATAGCGCGATTTGGTCTAAATATATGCCTTTGGCCCTTTTATAATTTTGTTCAGGAGAAAGTGTTCTTTTCAGTTGTATGCATAAGGATAATTTGCAACGAGAATACAAAAACTTTGAAGAATTAGTTATGAGATTGTGTCTGTATCAATCAAATTCGAGAATTCTCTGCTGTTCAAAAAAAAAAAAAAATCAAATTCGAGCATGCATTCTAGCTCGTATGCATTCTATAATTTCCTCACAAAAACCAAAGAAAAGAAACTGAAAACGCGAAAATTAACCAAGGGCTTGTAACCTAGCGGTTATCTCCTGGTTTTTCCACAAGGGAGACCAGGGTTCAAGCTTCGGCAGAGGCGTTTGGAGTTTAGGGCTATGGATAGCTTGTAGACTCCCTCTGGACTAACTCATTAACTCCCCCCGCTAACCTCCCAACTGATGTATTTCGAATGGCAAAAAAAAAAAAAAGCGAAAATCTAGCTCCCAGAACCCCGTGGTATTACGATCTATTGCAACCTATGACAATTGCAGTTCTAAAAGGCCAACTAAAGCATCAATTACTCATCTCATTTGCATAGTCACGGACCGATGTGAACTTTTTTAGGGGGCGCCCTTTATATATTTTACAAAAAAAAAAAAAAAAAACTATATAATACTTTCCCCGTCCCTTTTTAAATGTGTTACTTCGTAAATCCAACTTATTAAAGAAACATTATCATTATATATTTCACATCAACTTTTTCCTCCACTTTACACTTTTCACATCAACTTTTACCTCTACTTTCCAAAATTATCCTCCAGTTTTACCTATTAACTCTTTACCCACTAATTTTTCAAAAGGGCAAAATGATAATTGTACAAACTTTTACCTATTAATTTTTCAAACCGCACACTTATTTAGGAACAGCCCAAAATGGAAAATTAAACACTTAAAAAGGGACGCAGGGAGTATTCTTGTAGGTAGTACGAAATGTTTTACTTAAACATCACTATTCTCCCATTTTTTCAAGACAAAGGTAGTAATTATGCTCCCATGCGTAATCAAGTTTACGGTGGGTTTCCATTACGGTATTTTTGGCATTGTTGGACTATAACTGGTGAGATCAACTTGTAGTCAAAGAATACCGAAAACACCGGAAATACTTTAGTGAAAACTAAGGCTAAGTCATCATATCTTTGCTAATTAATAGCATAGCTAATTCATTCAACATTAATTGCGACAAAAATAACCGAAGGTAATATTGCTAACTTTAACTTTGAAAAACTTGTTTACCAGGATGCCCTGTAAAAAAAATATATTCCTCCCATTAATATCAAAATGCTCTGTAAAAAAATGTTCCATTGATACCTTTGAAAGTAAGTCAATTTTAGGGGCAAGGGCAGGAAATGACGTAAAAAAGAAAAACGAAGGTCAAAGGTTTTGATTCTATTATAGAATTTAATCCACATACTTCTAGATTTAAAAATATTTAGGACATATTTTTGGGCCATTTATTTTGGACTTCCATTTATATTGGATCCTAAAATTTGTTGCCATTTTTTACTAATTTTACACATATATACCTAATATATAGACTCCTATAAGGCTTTAGGGGCTCTCAAATTTAGAAAACAATTTGGGGCCCCATAAGACAACTTGATGTTTGTGCAGTTTTAACTTTTGATTTTTGCCAGGGATGGATCCAGAGGGAGGCTAGTAGGGGCAGTCACTCCTGCAAGGAAAAAAAAACCTCTATCTAGTATTATGTAGGAAAAAAAAATTCCTATAAATTATATAGGCTCGCCCTTGCAAAGTATTTTGGAAAAAATATTCGCCCCTGCATCTTGAAATTCCTAGCATACACTTGCCCACTTGGGGAAATAATTTTCACACTTCTCTTTTATTTATTTGCACTTTTTTTTTTGTCTTTATTGACGTGAAATACAAGCTCGCAAACAATCACATTTGATACCTCAACTATGGTAGAAGTGTTTGTCGCAATATCCTAAGAGTAACATTTCATTTCATAGAGTCTTTAGGAAGCTGGCTATTGCCTCAAACCTCAACATGGGATATACCTGCATACACAAGGGGAAATGATTTTCACACTTCTCTTTTATTTATTTGCATTTTTTTTGTCTTTACCGACTTGAGATGAATTTCACACTTTTCTTTAAAGAAGTAAAAAAATTTTAAAAACTTTAATTTTTTTTAAAGGAAATAAACTGGAAACATACATGAAATTAGCAATTTGGTCTCATCTTACAATATCAACTTCAGAAGCACCACTCGGATTAATACCAATTATCTAATTGATAGATGAAAAAAAACAAATTATGAGAATTGAAATGGTTTCAATTTACATTTAATGTCATTTCAAAGCGTATTTGTACCTATTTAATATTAGGCACATTTTGAAGATAATATTAATATCTTTTCACTGATTTCAATTTTATAGAAATTGAGTGTCTAATAAAAAAGTTATGTCATTGAAGAAAAATTAACAAAAAGTAAATAGGATATGGTTGGTGTTATAATTTGTTGTCAATAGATACAAAACGTGTATATTTGCCACTACCTGTTGGCAACGGCAACCTGGCCGACGCAAACCTATCCCATTTAAGACGGGATGTGATACCGTCGCAACTAAGTAGCCTTTTGAGATGGCATTTCCTGCCGACTCAAATGGGCTGACGAAAAAGCCCCTTTCTCTTGTAGTGAGTACAAGCTTTTTAAGCACAAAAAAGCCAAAAGTTGGCTTAACTTCTCTAGCCAAAACACCCCTTAATTCTCCATTTTTGAGTTCCCAAATGGAGACGGGTTAGGGGGCATGAATGCTCCAAAATGCAGATTTACTACTCCAAAATAGAGATTTGAATATTTGCAGGAGATGCTATTAGAAAGTGAGATCTTGGGCCTCATGGCTTTATTACGTTCGTGAACAACAGATCTCCAATTCATCATTGCAGTAACACTGAACAGTAGTGCTGAAGCTGACCTCACGTGTCATGTTCTGATTATTCATTCCCACGTAGCATTGACTTGACAGTCCTGCATGAACAGCTCAACTGAGATGTGCTATTCCAGTTATCATTATCTCTAGGAGCACTTTTTTTTTTTTTTATAACCAGGTGTCCGGGCCATTTTTCGCCCACCTCGACTAATTCTGGGAGACCAATCTCACCGTCTACTAGCTAGGGTCCCATTTAAAGCCAGAGAAAAACTCTGTATGGATTGGCTTCAAAAGAGTTTGATAGCACCTAGGTGGTTTCGAACCTGAGACCTTAGGAGGGAGCAAACTTCAAAGTCTCAAAGCCTTGACCAATAGGCCAACCCCTTGGGGTTGGAGTACTTTTGCTTATAACCGCATGTTCGGATCAATTTACGCGTACTTCAACTAGAGATAATGACTGGGCATAACTCTCATAACCCATAAAGTTTGCCATTATGCAGAGGCAAGCAGAAGAGTCAGGCTGTTTTCTCCAACGTGGCCCCCCTGTATCCCAAACAAAAATATTACCACGTCTCAATTCCATTTTACAAACAAACAAACACAACCTTACTTTACAAAAAAATCAGAACCTCAAAACCCTTTTGCTCTGGTCACCAAAACGGCAGAACGTACGATCTTTTATCGGCATTGACGATTATCAAAATTAGGCTTCGAAACTCATGGGGTGTTCCACTAACAAAAAACTGTTTTTTTTCAAACACCGAGACAAGTCATTCTCTCACAATACATCACATAAAAAACCGTGAAAAACCAATTTTTTCAAAAAACCAACTTAGTGGAACACCCCCTAAATGGACGATAATTTTCTCTTAGACTTTTCAGTTGTATACATCGAAAGGGAAAATGCAATGAAATTTAGTTTAGAGTCAATCTTAAATGATTTCAAGATTTGAAAATTTGTCGGGTTCCACTTTGATAAATTGTTCTTTTTGTTTTTGCATGGCAAAAGAAAATTCTATTAATCTAATGGACAAAGGACACAAAGATTAAAAGGCAAAATAAAACGACATCGCGACAAGAGGAATAACCCCTCGACAATCACATACCAACTTAAGCCTGAAAAGTTTGATAGATTGTTAAGCTACTTTTTGTTCTATTTTGATGACGATCAATCTTGAAAAATATATATTTTGGCATTTTCTTTTACTACTATGGAATGCAATTATATTGATAATTCCATTTTTTACTTATTTGTTGAGTAAGGAATAAAACGATATTTGATTTTGAATTTTTTTTCCATTATAACTCGCCCCCGAGTCTTTTAATCCTCGTTCAGACACTGATTAAGAGCAATGCTACACAAACAATTTCCAAACACAACTGCGTCCGAAACCTTCAATACTACTGTCTACTGTATCCAAAACCTTGGAAGCATATCAAACGATTTTGGTCTATTAAATCTGCTGGGGTAATAGTAATTTTTAGGCAACCTAAAGAAGACGGCTTAAGGTGGATATTGGAAATAGTTAGGGAGGCAGATGTGCCTGCAAATTTCACGACAAGACACAGGCAGCGTGGCTCTCGAAGATCGATCTTACCCCAACAAACTCCTTTTTTGGTTTCTGTTTCTGTTTTTATTTTTATTTTTTTTTTCTTTTCCTAATTTTTTGTTTTGATTTCAACAATCGTGCATTCTTGGAAACATGAAATTACTTGGGTTAAAGTTAGTGGCTCCTTTGTTTTGTACTCCCTCCGTCTCAATTTAAATGTTCCCTACGGTTATGCGTGTTTTTTTAAAACTCTTATAGTTTTCATTCTATAATGTATTTTATATGCAATATGGATCTTATTTGATAGACCTCATCTATTAGACAAAAAATTTAAAAAAACTTTGAAAACCTTACCAATAAAAAGACATAGACGTTTGAAAATGACACGGATATAAGTAGGGAGCATTTAAAATGGGACAGAGGGAGTAATAATTTGTTTTCCTATCTTTTTTTTTTTTGGATAAACCTACTGGTACAGAGCTTTTCCCACAGAAAATGTACCGAGCCCTCTCGGGGGTCCACTTTTGGGTCCCACACAAGTGATCCGAACCGTTCATTATTCTTAGAACATTTTTTCGAAGGGCCCCACAAAATTTCAGCTCAATCGGACGGTTAGAAGTGATTGAAACGGTGGGACTTTGGTTCAAGCACTTCTAACCGTCCGATGGAGCTGAAATTTTGTGGGGCCCTTCGGAAAAATGTTCTAAGAATAATGAACGGTTCGGATCACTCGTGTGGGACCCAAAAGTGAGCCCCGAGAGGACTCGGTACATTTTCTGTGGGAAAAGCTCTGTACCCGTAGCAAAATCCTTTTTTTTTAGAGGTTTTTAGAGGCGGGCCCAGTAATTTAGGTTTGAGCATTTATTAGTTCCGGCCAAATTGTTTCCTTTTTAAATCCTGCAAATATAAATGCGCGCATCTCAACGTTAGAAATTTATTCAATTCTCATGGACCATTGTCATATCGATAAACCTATGGGTACCGAAACCCAAGGTACAAAAATTGTACTAATCAGCGTGCGAGACCCACTTTTGAGTTCCACACGAATGATCCGAACCGTTTAATAATTTGAAAATAATTTTTCGAGTTTCTATGCAAAAAATCAGCTCAATTGGATATGCGTAAGTGCTTCATCCAAAACTTGAACTTAGGATCTTGGATAAAACACTTACACATATCCAATTGAGTTGATTTTTTGTAGGGACAATCGGAAAATTATTTTAAAATCATTGAACTGTTCGGATCATTTTTGCGAGACCCAAAAGTGGGCCCCGCAAGCCGATTAATACAATTTCGGTACGTTGCCCTTCGGTACCCGTAGCATCGTCCATTGTCATACGGTGCACCATTGATGTATAATTGGTCCTTTTAGCTTCCTTTATTTATTTATTTTTCCGATTTTAGTAAAAAATTACTAGGTGGCATATGGTAAATGGTGGGAACAATTTTTTAAGATTTTTCAACACCACTGAATAATTATTGTATTTATTACTCTCTCTCTCTACTTTCAAGTTTTAAAATATCATATTTGTTGACAATATTCAATTTTCAAAAATTACATTTTTGGAACCGACTATGCGAGATCTACCATAAGGTTATTTGAAATGGATAATTCACTATGTAAACTATGTGAATCGTTACAAAGTATCCACAGTTCACATAGATAGTTCACATAGACAGTTCACATAGCCTTATCATACAGAGTTCACATAAACAGTTCGCATAGCCTCAACCCCTCAAAACACCGTTCACATATATATTGACCACACACTAAAATATACAAATCACGTAGACAAACTACGAGGACATCCGGTTACTAAAAAAAAGTTAAATCATTTTGTAGTTTTATTATGCATGTGTATATTATGCATGCCTTGATCTTGGTAAAAGATACTTACAAAATTCTTAAAGTTATAGAAGAGATGCATTTCTTGTCCCCCACCCATTTTCTCTGTGTATAGAAAACATGCATCAAATTTTTGGGAATTTCTAAATGCCTCTGAATATCCTACCCTTTAACTCTAATCCCTAGATTTTGCATAGTATATTAACCAACATGTCCCTCGACCAAAAAAATAAACCTTGAAATATGTGTAGTGAATTCATTTATGTTTTCGGTGCATGTGAACTGTTTTTTTTTTTAATTTATTTTTTATTATAATGTTTTTTGTGCATGTGGATTAAATTTGTTAATGAATTAATAGGCTGAAGCTGCCAAACAATATTCATTTGGTTCGAGAATTAAAATAAAGTTGCTTAGATTCAATAATGACAGCATTCGAACTACTTGGGATCCAAAACCATTTTGGAAAAGGTCTTGAGAGAGTTGGGTTGCGAAATGAACAAAGTTAAGGTGATTTTTTGGAAAAATTGGCTTTTCACGGTTTTTTATGTGATGTATTGTGAGAGAATGACTAGTCTCGGTTTTTGGAAAAAACAATTTTTTGTTAGTGGAACACCCTCGAGTTGATTATTCAATTTAAAATTTTACTTGCTGTGTAAATAAGTCAAATTCAAACACTCTCGTCCCGGGCAGTAAAGCAGAAAATATTAGAGTACTAGTTCCGACAGTCATTAGAATTTTTTTTGAGATATTTGATTAATAAAATATTTTTTCCGTTAAAATTTTTTTTTTTTTTGCTTGAGATAGATGCCAATAAAGAAGGAAAAAAAAAGAAGAAGAACTTTGCTTGAGATTATGACGCAGAATAAGTAGTGACCCAGTTCTATGATCAGTTGGACCTGTCGAAGCCTAGGAAGCCCAAATAAATTTTAATTGAAAATTGCCAATTTCGACAATTTATCGACGGGCCCGGAATAAGCCAAAACTTGGTGGGCTGAAACAGAATCGTGACTGATGGTGGAATTCGGCAAAATTCATTTGTTTAGGCCTTCAATTTAGTATTTTTGCTATTTTAAGTAATAATTAGATTACGAATTACTCTTAGCGTGTAATTCTATTTATGTTGTTTCCAATTGAGAATTTCTTATTTTTCTTTCAAGTTTTCAATTTTGGGAGTTTTCCCAATTTTTGGGATATTTTATTTTTTAGTAGTAATTTGCTAGAGTTTGCTAATTTTCCCTATGAAAGGGCATGTAACCTTTATTATTCGGCAGCTTTTATTCAATAATAATTTCAGAGTTTCATCTCTTTCTCTTGTGGATTAAAAATACTCGTGGATTCGAGTAATTTTCTCGTTTAGAATAGTACGCTAACTATTCTCTCGTGAATTCCGCTGCGTCAGATTAATTCGCTATTGAAGTAGTAAATCAAACTTCAATACATTTTGAAGCTCATCAAAGATTTTTACTAGCTTGCTTGGTAACAAAACCCAATTAAACTTCTCAAACTCGGTTTTTGACAGTGATGCAAAACTCAAGCTTGAATATATTTTGATTTAATTTGAAAGACTAGCAGCCAAATAAACTCAGTACTTGGCTGACTCAACTATTTCATTTGACAATTGCGTACACAAGGTGCAAGGGTGCTTAACAAGGACGGAGTCAAAAATTTTATCTTTGTGGTGGCGAAAATATACGTATTTAAAAAATTTAGTAGTGGAGAATCTATATAATTTAGGAATAAATTTTTATTTTCTATATAATAATTAAATTTTTTGAAAACATTATGGTGGTGGCCGCCGTCACTTGTTCTCCTCTGACTCCATCTTTATTGCTGAAGTGCAGGGACATCTTTCATAAATGAGAAAGTGGTTACGTAGCTAATTTGTTAGCAGGGCATAGGTCCTGACAGATTTCATAAATGAAAAAGTGGTACGGAACTTGATCAACAATAACGTATGGACTTCCTTTGGTTGTACTTTGAGGTGCAATTTTTCAGTTCAAATAATACAATCATTTCTTGCATATATAATTTTTAAAATTTTTTGCACAAATTTAAAATGTTCAAAAAGCGATTCATAAAAGTCGTATACATTTTTTATTTTTATCCCAAATAATGAGACTGTATTTTTTTTTTTTTTGGTTTAATAGACTAATATCATGAGAAGAAACAAGTAATTCTATTATAAATTAAGCTAGATAATCTTACTGACATTACTTGCATTTTGAAACAACATGCAAAGTTCATACGAGATTTTGTTCCAGTTCCCACCCCCGCAGTTGCTAGTAGACTCTAGAATTAGTTCCCGGTAATTAGTCGACGTACATATAAGTTGACCAAAAAACACTGAATAATTGAAAAAAAAAATTTACATGCATCTTGTAGGTTTTCTGTGAATTACCATTCTTGTAGGTTAATGAAGGGCACGCAATACAGTAAAGGCAAGCACATGAACAGTCAGGACTCAAGAGTTTATAGTGAGTTGCTTTTTCTGAAGTATGTTCCTGTCCAAGTCCTTTTGCAGAACACAATTTGAACAAAATGAATGCTTGAAATATTGTAGTAGGTGATGAACTTATGAAGTCTGTCCAAAGTACCAAAAGGAAAAAAGCCTAATTTTCTGGTACGAACAATTGTTCCTCTGGTCACAATTTCATAGAGAATCCCAACCATCGGTATTGTCTCTGCCCCATCCTCTTGCCCCTTTAACCCAATCTCTGAGTCCACAATTCCATTGCCCATGTCCAATGCATGCTCATAAATGAATGGACATGGGTCCACCTGAGACCAAGGGACGGTTGAGTACCGAGCGATGTTCTAGAGGAGCGTTTTACGCAAGTTTTGAAGAGATGACATGATTGTTGGCAGGGATAGAGTTACGATTTAAATATAGATATGACATTCAAAATGATCAATATATACACTCTTTATGTCTCGAGAAGAATGTTTGATAAAAAAACCGAGAACTTGAAAAGAATAACTTGATTATTTGGACAAATTCAAACTTCTTTTTTTCAAAAACTAAAAAAACTTGTTCATCTTGAGGGAAAAAAAGTTTGAACCAAAAAACTAAATAAATGGCTATTATAAATTTTACCCTTTTTGATAAATAGGGTTTCCAACTGATTAAAAAAAAAATTGATTCGAGAATAAGTGAAAATCGATAGTATTTTACTACTACTTATTATCAGAAAATATTAATTTGCAGTATTGGTGAAACACACGCAGAAACCACTGGAGTGGGTAAAACTCAATTACCCTCACAAGGGACAGAACACGTGTCCTAAAAACACCACGGGAGGGTGAATAGCTCGGCACCACATAGGGGATCCTTGACCCTGTGCCGAGCTAGATTGACCATGAATATGGCCAAGGCAATAAACGGAGTAGCAAATCAGGATGTACTAGCTCGGCATAAGACACAAAGGGATGTCCCAAACATGGCCAAGCTAGGTAGGCTGCGGATATAGTTTAACAACATTCTGGAATAAATAATTCAGTCCAGTGCCAGCTTGGCACGGATGGGCTGAGCTATATATGATTTATGCCGAGCTATGTGGAAGCACGACACCGCTTAAATACATATGGCGGTGAGACATTCTATAATATTCTAAGTCGGTTCCTTACGTGATAAGGAGTAATCCCGTAATCCAAGGGATTAGCTTGAGTATTCCTAACACAGTTAGGAGTGTACTGCATATAGAAATGAATCCTATATGGAAAGGATACCTACTGCAGGACGAGATCCTACAGTATACGTACGGAAATATTTTTCCTAATAGGAAGAGTCCTATTAGGGAAGGTTTCCTAAAGAGAATAGGAAACAGAAGGCACGAGATGCCTAAACTCATAAGTCATCTCCACCTACAAATACTACATTATGCCCATGAGGAAAGGTACGATGTGATACTCTATCATACGCACTGTTCTTTGCTCAATTAGTAATCCAGTACTAACTTAAGCATCGGAGGGCCTTTCCCGACGAAAGGCAAATGTGCTCTAACCCTTTTCTGTCTTGCAGATCTAGGGTTCCAGTAAGGACGCGCGTGATCAAGACCTTACGTGGATTTTATCCCCGTACAATTGGCGCCGTCTGTGGGAAAACTTACGAAAAGCTTTTTCCAGAATTCATTCAACAATGGTGGCTTCAGAACCCGTTCTTCGTACTCCACGACATGACGTAGTGGAAGACGACGTTGAAACAACTCTTGTGCACACTACGAGAAAGGGTGCAAGGGCAGACAAGACTCATATGGCTCCGAAAGCGCCACAGAAGAAGCCTACTGCCACAAGATTTGATGTTGGGGATCTTCCTGAAATTCCCAGGTATAGGGAGAGATGCCTGGTAATCCATGATTCCCCAAGATCTGAAGAGCGACAAAGGCGCTCAAAAACACCACCAAAAGGGGAGTTTGTTTTTTAGCCTATTCATGGAGTTTGTTGTTGGAGTTTGAGCCTGTTGAGGAGGTTTTTTGTTGATGCTTTGCTTCTGCTTCTTGTTTTGGTGGTATTTTGAAGCTTCTGAGTTTATTCGTCTGTTTTGGGTTTCTGGTGTTGGGCTCTTGGCTGCTAGTTGGTTTAGATGTTGTGTCCTATTCTGTTCTCTGGTGTTCGCTGAATGGGGTCTCTTTGCTAGATCCTTGCTTTGTGCTTGGTTGTGGTTTTTTTCTCGATGTACCATTTGTTGAGTTTTTAATAAAATCTTGTTGCCGATAAAAAATAAGATAAAATTAACGTACCCAAAATTAGAGGCGTTACATGAACACAGGAAATTATAACAGTAAACAGAGCAACCACCTCAAAAGGGATTCGAAGTATGCAGGGACTCTACTGCACCGCCCCTATCCCTACAGGGATTACCATAATACCATGTAAAGTCCAAATCCTGCGGTTATTCTCAATCCTAAGGGATTAGGGAAGCTAAGGCTATTTGACACAACAAGTGCCACCTCTATCAACATATCTAGATTCAAGAGGATCCACTCCGAATGGGATTCTGCATTTAATGAGCCCATATTATTACCCCAAATTAAGATGATGCGAGGCAGCCTCCTTTTATGAAATTATTTGGGAGAAGTAAATGCGAACAATATTTGAGCTAGAGGTACTCCCTCTTTGAACAAACAATATTGAAATAAATCTCGATTTTCTTAATTAAAAAAAAAAAAAAAAATTCTGTTATTAGGCTTACAATGATACTTTTTTTTTTTTTTTTTTTTTATTATTTTTTTTTTTAGTATCAAAGCAACCCTAGATCAACTAGGAAACAAATAACAAAAAGATTTGACATGTTAATTAAGTTGAAATCAAAGAAATTACAAAAATTGCCAAAAATGGAAATTCAGAAATAATTGGCAGAATAAAAAACTAGAAAGAAATATAATGTTGTCAAAACAGACGCCAACAAAAATGAAATTTCCTACTAAAAGTTATTAACAAATCTATTATTTCCTAAAACAACAAAATTCCCCTTTTGAAGCCTAGATGACATCAAACGGCCGAAATCCATCGTTGATCATCGCCGAAACGGCGATGAGTATCATACAGAAGCCCGTTTTCCAAGTTGGCCCGTGTGACTTATTTATACCGTTTGGGCCATGAATGATCCAAACGGTCAAGAAATGTGGACTGTGGACGCGACCCACTCTGCATCAAATGGAGACAAATAAATGACTCCTTTACCTTGAGTTTTGCTTAACCCTTCTCCTGCAAACCAACTCAGGAGTGTTGGTTGGCACCACACCTGTAATGGGCTGAATTATACAATTCTCAATGGCTAACGGATCAATAAATTTACCAGGCTCACTCGTCCGGCATGTTTGAACCGGAGCACATGGCCGAACCATCAAGCATGGTAGGGCAAGAACAACTATGGCCGAACTGGAACACATATGGCCGAACCGGTGGATTCGGACCAACTCTTCATGTCATCAAAGTCAAAGTGGCCGAACCAACCAACTCTTCATGTCATCAAAGTTAAAGTACATAGTTGAACTGTAACACGTGGCCGAACCAGTAGGTTCGGACCAACTCTTCATGTCATCAAAACCGAAGCCGAACAATACCACTCGGGGCCAAACCGGTGGGTTTGGACACTCCCCGAGCCTGTCTTGGCCGGTATGACACATCAAGGCATCAAAAGGCAACTCAACTTGCTCACGTGTTACCATTTTCATTCCTATCCGAAATATTAGATGTGATGTTAGCTAAACAATTGTGACACGTGTCAAAGGATAGCTCAGCTCATGTGCGTGTAACCGCTCTTATCCGAAACGTCAAGTGTGATGTCAAACGAACGGTTACCGCACGTGCTAGGTACGACGGTGCTTGGAGGACATGTCAAGAGTTCACTATAAAACGTACAACAAGCAACTCTAAAGGGTATGCCTCTCTACATGGCTTTATGCCTCTTTCCACTCCCAAAACCCTGAACTCTTCCTTGTACATTTCTTCTTCTTCCTCATTTCACTTGAACGTTGGAGTGCCTTTCCAGACCTACCACGGTCCGTTTAGGCGCTAATGTGGTTGTTGCGTGTGTAGAGAAAGTGCTCAGACGGAACCGTTAAGAGGATTAAAAGGCTTGGACAAAGCACTCAAGCGAAGGCAAGGTGGAGCCTTCAGGTGGAGTGCTAGCCCTTAGGCGGGGTGCTCAGGCGGAGCGCTCACCCTCAAGCGGAGCGTTCACTCTTAGGCAAAGCCCTCAGGCGGAGTGCTCACCCTTAGGTCGAGCTCTCAGGTGGAGTACTCACCCTTAGACCAATCTCTCGGGCCAAGCATCTGAGGCAAAGCTCTTGGACCAATCCTCCAAACGATTAGAAGGCTCAACCCCAGAATCGCAACCCCCACAACACCAATGTTTATTTTTCTTTGCAAGCTACCATCATCGGTCATAAGCGAGAACCTCAAGGGGTATCATTAAATTTGCCAGAACTTTTAAATTTTGTGTTTCTGCAAATATGCAGAAAATTTCTGTTAAATTCAGGTACTTCGAAATTAAAATCTGACTCTATCCCTGTTATCACAGTTGGTGGCACTACTTTTTTCTGATAGGGCTGTAATTTGAAAAAAAAAACATGAACTGCGAATATCAACTGAACCAGACCGTAGGTTTTGGATTGGGTCCATGGATTAATGGTTTAGACACGGGTTGAAAAATTAGTAAACCGTGACTCGTGGTTCGGTCCATGAATTTTCATAAACAAACCGGACCGTGAAAAATAAAAAAAAATATTAACAAATATATATATAAACTATATTGGGATAAGAATTATAATTTAACATATTATTCTTAGTTATTTACCCTAAATGGCTGAATGTTGTATATGATGATATTCTTAAAAAAAATAATAGACATGCTACTACTAGCACCTTAAGGAATGTAGATGAGGCCATGGAGAGTGATGCAGATGTTATGTCTGAGCCAGGAATTGATATATCTGATAAAGATAGTCAGATAACTGATCCTAAATCCAAAGGAAGACCAACTTCTAAAGTGTGGAATCATTTTGAATGTTAGGGATTGTAATTGTACTTGAATTTGGAGTATTTTTTAATTTTGTAATGGTATTGAATCTGTTTTTTATTATTATTTTATCTGGGCTTTGAATTTGGAATCTATTTTTGAACTTTGTAGAATGAGTTAATCCGTGGATGAATCGTGAACTGAACCGTGAATATTTTTTATTGTTTCGGAACCGGACCGTAGATTTTTGATCCAGACACATATTGCCTTTTCTTGGACCGTAATTTTTTTTGTTCAATTCTTGGATTCATACTAATCCACACCAACTCGGACCGTTGATAGCTCTAGTTTCTTACTTGAATATCCATGCCCTCACTCAGAAGAAGGAAGGATCTACCCCACTGTATTTACGTGTCAAATGTACTTTTTTTTAGAACTTCATATTCCTATCTCTCTCCCTCACCCGGCCCCTACATACAAAATTTCTACACGTTTTGTTGTACATAAACTCTGGAGTCTGTACATTCAATGTGAGGGTCTCACACTGCTTCACCGGTGTGTGGAACCAATGTGTGCGCGTGTGCGCGCGTGAGAACTTGTTTGTTTAGTGTGTGTGGTTGCATAATGGTTGGTCACTTTAAACTTTTTTTTCCCAAAATTTAGGTTTACCTCGTACTTACCAAATTACACGTATCTCAACAAAATGTGGAAAAATAATTTCACCGTCCACTATTGAGTAGCCTACTTAAAGTCAGACAAAGCTTCGCGTAAATTGATCCCAAAGTTGATAGCCCTAAGGATTTTTATTTTATTTTATTGTAGCTTTTCTTTGTACTAAAATTATGTTCTACAAATTAAAATGAAAGTAGTGAAGTAGTATAAGTTTACACTGTGAAATCACAAATCGATGAAAATATCATTAGAATTATTGAAATGGCACGAAGCTTTGCTTAGAGTACTACAATACTAATGTAGTTTTAGAATTGGATTTCTCAAAAGTCTACAACCACGCACATTTACACAAATACCATATACATACAATTACATTCATATTAACTGTCTTGCCCTCGTATACTGCACAACTAATGTGTAGAATCCAATCTAATTGTGTGTGTATATAGAGATGTTATTCGGTACAACAATGCTATGGGTACACCACACTTGCGCATCACATGCACACCAAAGTGTTTGAAGTACATCTTGTGAGATTGTATTGGAAGTACTAAATCGTCTCAAAATGATAGCTCGGTTCGCAAAAATAATTTATTTTTAAAAAAAAATCAAATGTATTTTTTTAGCAATTTGTTAGAAATCAATGAGCTTTTTTAATTCATAAAAAAAAATTTCAAACCTTGTTTTCTCAAAATTGACAACCAAACACAGTAATTATTTGTATAACTCATCGTTTTACGAAGTGGGCTACCATTTCGGGACAAAGTAGAGTAATTTTTTGGGCGTATATGTACAAGTGTTTGTGGCATGTTTATTGATGGGTTGTTGAACTTTTAAGACCGGTGGGGAGTTTTAGAGTGAGAGTGACGATTGGAACAGTAAAACTTTGATGTGTATGTAAGAGAGAGATAGTGTGTGGGCTCCACACACTATGTAAGTGTGTTGAAGACTTGTTGGAACTAGTTGTTGTACACTTATCATTTTTGAAGAGAGAGAGAGAGAGAGAGTGTATGAACTATGAAGTGTGAAGAGTGGAACAGTAGTCTCGGCTGGGTGGTGAACCAACCCGACCAGAGCTCGCCCATCAAAGCAAATGCCGGGAGAAGGATCCAATCCAACACCTCTCTCTCCCCCCAAGACAAGCTGTTGTATTGTATGGCTCTCTCTCTCTCTCTCTCTACAGTACACGGCCGGTGTGGAGTGGGGTAATGGACAACATCAAACCCTAGTTTCCTGACTTTTGTCTTTTGGCTTTTCTTTACTCCCCTTACCTATTTATCCTCCTTACATTAATTAGGAGTATTTATGAAGACTGTATTGGTGTTTTTTTTATAAAAAAAATAAAATTGGAAATAAACATGTCACCGCAATATATAATGCGATAGTAACATATTTTCATGACCAAAAACATCGGTGATTAGACAAGTGTTTCGTTTTGAAGTGAAAGACGCACATTAATTCAGTGACAGTCTCAATCATTTAATTATGGAAAAACCTATGGGTACCGATGGGTATGTCCAGAAAATGTACAGACCATGCTCAAGAATTCATTTTTGGGTCTCACACGAGGGATCTGAATCTTTCATTATTCTTAGAATATTTTTTCGAGAAGCCCCACAAAATTTCAACTCAATCGGACGGCTAGAAGTGCTTGAACCAAAGTCCCACCGTTTCAATCAAAAAAATGCTATAAGAATAATGAATGGTTCAGATCACTCGTGTGAGACCCAAAAGTGGGTCCCCGAGCATGCTCAATTATTACTCTCATTTCTCTCTCTACTCAAAACCCAAATCCAAAACCCCAAACCGAACATGATCATATAATCCCTCCGTTCCCATTTTATAATCCCTTTTGGGGATTTCAACTTAATAAGGGGACATAATAATTACACTTTTGAAAGCATTTTTTCTCATTTTACCATTTTTTTTGTGTCAAAAGTTGAGAGATAGTATTCATCAAAGATTCCCATGGGGAAAGATTGGGAGTCCACAGATCGGACACTCCAACAACAACAGGTCACAGAAATACAACGAGAAAGCGTATGACCAAACCAACGGAACACACCGGACAAAAACCGGCCTAAAACCGGACATAACCGGCCTAAAGCCGGACAAAACACAAAAGAAACGACAAAAAAGATACATTCCCCTTCATCGCTGAGCAACCCATCTCTAACCAAACCTCCAACCGGTCACGCGCCTCTACCGGAGGCCTAAGAAGCCGCCGGAACCCGTAAGGTTACAAAGGAGGAGCAGACGAATCGTAACGCCCAACAGGGCTGTGGAACGCCAAATTCCAACGATTGGCGAACGGAAGGCGGATCTGGTGCAGAAGGAGAAGGGGAAACCAGATCTAGAAAGGGGATTAGTCCCTCCCCTCCCGCCGCCCAAAGGGTGTGCAACCCATGGAGGGGGAGGGGAAGGAGGGGCTGCAATGGTGGGGCTGTGAAGAGTTGAGATAGAGAGAGCGGCTCCTAGGGTTTTAACGTTTGTGCACTTAGTCAAACCGAACCCTTAAGAAACTCATATTCTCTCATTTTACCATTCAAGTATTACATTTTATTACTTTTTTTATTATTTTTAATTTCAAAATATAAGGGTAAAAGAGGAAATTCCTTCACAATTACTCATTTAGTTTTGAATTTGGACAATATTTTTAGACCGACAAAAATGTCAAGTGGGACTATAAAATGGGGACGGAGGGAATACTATACCTCTGTCCAAAAAGATTATCCGGTTCAAAAAACGATAAATAAACATAAATTTTTGTGTCAAAAAACAATTCAAATTTTTGGCTACTAAATATTATTGATTACATTTAATTAATAAAAAAATTTGAAATTTTTTCTTGATAAAATGTACTTTTCAAATTCCTATTTTGCAATCCGGACAATTATTTTGGGATTGAAGTAGAATTAGATGGTGGAGGATCGTCAAGGATAACTCCTCTAAAATCTTACTTCAATATTAATTCTACAAATGAAGACGTAAACCAAAAAGAAGTGTTTAAGAAAATGATATGAGTATACCATTTATGCACATCACATGCATACCAAGCTGATGTGACAAATGAAAATAAACCCAATGTGTGGCCCACCTAAAGAAATGAGTTTCTCTTCATTTGTCACATCAGCTTTGTATGCATGTGTGGTGTACCTATAACATTGTTGTTAAGAAAATGAGTAAGTTAACCTGAAGTTGTTTGTGGACCGGGGTGTAAACGAGTCAAGTCGAGTCCAGCTCTGTAGAGTCCGAGCTCGGCTGGTTTACTAAACGAGTCAAAAATCGAGTTTGAGCCCTTACAAGAGACGAGCTAGTATAATTTATTTAACGATAGCTTTCTTAAATGAGCCGAGCCTATATAAACGATCTGAGTTTTTCCGAGCTAGTTCCCTAAACAAGTCCAAAACTCGAGTTCGAGCTTGAGCTCAACTCAATTAATGAACAAGACGAGCCTTAACGCGTTGAGTCACGAGCTGCTCGTGAACAACTCAGTTTTTTTACGGCCCCATTTATGATATTTCAAGTTCCGATCTTATCTCATTCACACCAACCAACCCACCCATTCTTCTCTGTTCTCACTCTCTGTCTGTCTACCCTTTGCTTTGGCATATTTTTTCTCTTGTTTAGTCACACCTCACAAGTGACATCTTGTCCCTCCTTTTTCCTCCAATTGGGTTTTACTTTATCAACTTTCATTTTCTCTCATTTCTTTTTTTTAAATTTTCCTACGGTACTTTTTACCCTCAGTACTCTTCTACTATTAGTTTGGTGTTTTTGTTCAGCCTCCACCTTTTAAACTTTTGCCCTCTCTCTCTCTCTCTCTCTCTCTCTCTTTCCTAATCTACACAACTGTTGCCCTCCCTTCCACAAAAATCTTTCCCCACCATGACTGATCCCTTCCCCAATTACTTCAATGGTTCCTTCAACTTCAACCCTAACCCTAACCCTAATTTCCACCACCACCACCACCACCACGACCATTACTTCTCCTCTTCCACCACCACCACTTCTTCAACCTCATCTTTCCAATATTACCCTTACACCCTCAACTTCTACTCTAACAACTTCAACAACAACAACAACAACAACAACAACAACAATAATACTAATAATTCCTACTTCTCCACTCCCTCTCCTCCCTCCTCTCCTCCCCTTAGAGAAGCCCTACCTCTCCTCAGCTTAAGCCCAACAAGACCTAATCAAGACCAAGATTCATATGACAACAACCCCATGGAAGTGGACAAGGAGGGAGAAAGTGTGACAGTGGCTTTACATTTAGGGCTCCCTAGCCCTATATCTGATCAGCAGATCTCAATTTTTGAGAAGGAAGAACAGGTAGTGACTGTGGAGAATTCCGATTGGTCCCCTAGTAGTCCACTAAACAAGGGGCAGTACTGGATCCCAACCCCTGCCCAGATTCTGATTGGCCCAACTCAGTTCTCATGCCCTCTCTGCTTCAAGACTTTCAACAGATACAACAACATGCAGGTATATATATAAATCCATATTTCACATGAAAAATCTAAAAAAGAGCTTCATTATAGTTTTTATTTATTTATTTTTTATTTTTTATTTTAGTTTTTTTGTGTGTTCATTTTTTTTTTTGGGTGGAAAAAGAGTACTAAACCCATCTCTATCTTTGCTAGTTTAATAATTTCAAACTTTCACTTTTTGTTATAGCTAGGACTGTGTTGAGAGAGATACTGTGAGAGTGTATCTGAATAATTATAGGTCAAAAGGGTTTGCCTTTTTTTTCCATTTCTTTTTTTTATATACTTTAAAGATTACTTTTGTTTTTCTCTGTGTATATATTTTTTTAAATATTTGTTGCCCCTGCTTTTTCTTTTTGCCTGATTTGTTGGTTTTGGGGATTTGAAATGAAATCTTGCTGGTCCATACTGATCAGACCATGATCTCTCACTCTCTCTCCCCCTTTAATTGATTGAACTACACAGGCATTATGCTTTTTGTACCTTGGAGTTTGTATCTATAATGTAACACATTGGCAAGTGTGAAAAATAGAAAACCCCCAGTTCAGTACTTCCAGGTCTCTCAGGTGATCCTAGTAAGAATTTTTTTTAAAAAAAGTAGTAGGTAGAAAGGAACATAAATAACATAATAAAATGCATATATATTTTCCGCGGTGGTTATTTCATGATAAATTTAAAATGGTACTTCTATTTTTATTGTTAGCAAAATGGGTTTGGGATTTACTTTTTTATTTTTTTAAATAATGGGTTTTGGGAGTTTTTTTTTTTTTTTTTTGGGGTCTTCTTACAAAGGAATTCTTTTTGTGAAGTGCAATGAGTTTTAGGATTTAGTCATTTTTTGAACCATAACCACCTTGTTTTCTTCCTTTCTATTATTGTAGTATTGTGAGCTAACCAAGAAGGAAATAGGAAAAGGGGTGAAAAAAATAGAAAGAAAACCCATTGGAAGAAAAAGTTTTACATACGACAAGTTTCACACTGCAGAAAAAAAAGAATAAAAGAAAATGAATCTGTTCAGAGTGAAGTACGTAATGCTCGAACATTCATTTTTGTCATTCATGTCCTTTTTTTTTTTTTTTTTTTGGTGAAAAGGGATTGATATTACTGGTATAAATTAGAAGAAGAACATTAATCCATCTGACCGGTTTTTGGTTTTTTGGTTTTTCTATTTTGTCCTTATTAAAAAAAAAATTGCATTCGTTAGTTTTGCATGAAGATTTTTTGATTTCTGGATTCCTCTCGACGAGACAAATTCTAACAAATATAAATTTATGGTCAAAACTCAATTTTTTTTAATAAAGCCAAAATAGGTGGATTATTGGCCAATAATCCACCTATTTTGGCTTTATTCAAAAAAATATTTGGTTTGACCAAAAATTTATATTTGTTAGATTCGTCTCGTCGGAGAGGAATCCAGAAACCATAAAATCTTCATGCAATACTAACGAATCCAAAAAAAAATTGAATAAGGACAAACCAAAAACCGGTTTTTTAGCCAAAGGAGGCCCAAGTTGTTCGCTCCTTGAAAACCGTGCATTTTGCACTGAAAAAGTAATGTACTAATGTGATTTTTTTTTTCTCAATTTTTTTACACCAAATTAAAGATCTTGTAGATAAGAAAATATTGGTGTAAACAGTTTTCAAACAAAACATCATAAATACAACATCAAATTTGGCATGCAAAATGTGTGGTTCTAAAAAGGGCAAGTTATTTGGGACTAAGGGAGTACCAAGAGTTGTTATAAACGTGACCTAAATTAGTTTGTCTTAAAGACAAACGGTATGATTTTTATTTTAGTGATCTTTTGTTTAGTTTTTGTCATGATTTTTTTAATCAATCATTCGCCTTGACGAAAGAAGTCACAAAATTATAAAAATATGGACCGCAATCGAAGAAAAAAAAACAGATAATTCGACATTAAAGACAGTTTTTTCAATATATTTCTCCTTTTGATATGTGTGTGTATTTACGTTTAGACTCCTCTCGTTGTGACGAATTATTAATCCAAGAACTTTAACAAATATTTGAAAATTATGGACAAAACTACCAAAACGTTACGTTAGGCCAATATGAAAAAACCAATAATGTTAAAAAAAAAATAAAGATATACGAAACTTAAAGATGTAGATTACAGAATAGATCACTAATTGTTAGCTGTTTTTTAATTGTTTATTTGTAAAATTTCGAAATGTAATGAATCCGATTATGATACAAAGGAGAGAAACTTTTATATCACCCTAAAAAACTTAAGCTAATTTGGTGGAGAAGTCATAGAATTATAACAAGTGATCCACTAGCCATACACAACGAAATACGAATGTGCGTGAGACTGATAATGTCTAAAAATTCTAAACTCCTTCACTCTTTGACAAGTTCTTAAATATTCTATATCTGCTATTATCTAGCGATTTTGTTTACCATCCGATACTCGTTACATCTCGATACAAATGGGTTCACGAGCGATTCTCGCTACTATTATTCTTATACTACTGACACCGTTACACTGCGTTTGTCATGTGTTTCGATACCGTTGTTAACAACCTTGCTCTTTGATGCAATGACTAGAGCTTATGCCTTAAATTTCCAACTTAGAATCATGAGATATTTTCATTATATATAAACTTGTGAATGTATGTATATGTAGATGCATATGTGGGGGCATGGATCTCAATACAGAAAAGGCCCAGAGTCACTGAGAGGAACACAGCCAACGGCAATGCTTAGGCTGCCATGTTACTGCTGTGCGGCAGGGTGCAGAAACAACATTGATCACCCTCGATCTAAACCGTTGAAAGATTTCAGAACACTTCAGACACATTACAAGAGGAAGCATGGGATCAAGCCTTTCATGTGCAGGAAATGTGGTAAAGCCTTTGCTGTTAGGGGTGACTGGAGGACTCACGAGAAGAACTGTGGGAAGCTCTGGTACGTAATTAATTCCTCTCTTAACTATTTAAATATGGAAAAGGCTACAATACACACCCCTTATTTGGGTGTGTATGATACACGCCCCTGTAAAAGTTACGAATTTTTTGGAAAAGTTACGATTTTTTTGTACAACTTATGATTTTTTTTTTGCGAAAGTTACAAGACACACTAAAATGTTACGAATCATATAAAATTTTACGAATCATATTGCTGAAAAGTTACAAAAAACTAAAAGATGTTATGATTGTCGATGAGGTGGCACAAGAACCATACAATAGGTGCATATGGTACACTCAAATAAGGGGTGTGTATTTTAGCTATTTCCTTTAAATATATGCCCAACCATTTTTTTTTTTTTTATCTTTTACGTATAAAAAAAAAATGCTAACTTTTTTTTATAGGAAGTGTTTTTCATTATGTTGCAGGGGCGGCTCTATTGTTGCTGCTACTAGTAATTTTTTTGGGATAGTTGTAGGCTGGTAGCCTTGTGGGCGCAGTTTGTTCAATGTGGAAAAACAAAAAATTTAAAGAGAGCCCAATATACTCATTGTGGGATGTTGCAATATGTTAGAGTCTCTATTTGTCAAACGATGAAATTTTTATATGTATATATTTCTTTTGCATAGTCGGAGGTTTTTTTTTTTTTTTTTTTTGTGCATAAAATTTTTCATCATAAATATGGTACGTATTTTTGTTAGCACTTGATGAAAATCCTGGAGCCGCCCTTATTACGTTGCTCCTATTACGTTGAATAAGAAATTACAACAAGATAATAAGGACGTAGGTAGCTGAGTGTGTTTTATATGATTAATGTATTAGTCTTTTATAATTCAAGTAAATTTGGTTGGACATATGCAAAGTTATACTGTAATGTGATTGTTTTCCATTTGTTTCATATTGGTATTTTAAATTACATTTGTTGGGAAAGAAAAATAATAATAATCTTCTATTTCTCTCCCATTGGGCTATTAATATGGTACCACAAAATGTTTCCTATTGGACACATTTGCACACTCCCTGGGGAGTGGGGACACTCCAGAATAACGCTCGGAACATGCTAAGGATACTTTAATGTGTTATTGTTTTACCAGAATGGTAAATATAATGTGTTTTATATCCCTTATTATGCATAAACAATAATAGTTTTTTTTAAAATGTTTTGTATAGTCAAATATATGCATGCAAGAAGATTAATTATATTTTTCTTTTATTTCTTTCCCTCACTTGACTTTCTTTTTTTGCACTTTTTTCATCATTTTTTTCTCTCCTACAAAAAAATAAATACTACTCTAGAAGTGATGAGAGAATATTTTGTGGCATTTTTGTCTTTACAGGTATTGCACATGTGGGTCTGATTTCAAGCACAAGAGGTCACTCAAGGACCATATCAAGGCATTTGGGAATGGTCATCAAGCTTTTGGGATTGATAGCTTTGACGAAGAAGATGAACCCAATTCTGAAATTGAGCAAGAGAGTGAATCCTTGCAGTGATGTAATGGAGAGAGACGAGAAGATGTAAAAGGTCTAATTATTCAGTGCTCTCGGAGCACTTCAACACCACAATTAAATGTATGGGCGCCATATAAATTTGTGGTGTTAAAGTGATCCGGAACACCACTTGACTATGCTCCAAACTACTGAGATGATAACTAGCTGTTTTAGCGCACACTAGTATAAAAGTCGTCCAGGCTCAAGCGTTGGAATTAGTTCGCGCAATTTTCTCCTAGTTTCTCCTATGACTTGTTTAAGATTGTAAATCGGAAATAGATTAAAACTTAAAGGAGAAGGTCAGAGTACATCAAAAGGTTCAACATCAGAAAACTCAGAATAACAAATAACAGGAAGCTAGTTGAGCAAAGGAAAATAGACACTAATCTAGGACCTGACGAATATTCAGCCTATTCCTTGTCATGGACTCTCGAATTTCCAGTGGTGGCCTATTAGATACCACCAGCTCCTCATTCTATTCAGCTCCAAGTCCAGCCAGGAAATCAACGCAAGCATTTGCACTCCGGCATGTGTGGATAAGCGTGCTTCCTGTTCGGTTTAGCAGATAGTGCCCATCATTTATAATGTTGCTTTGAGGGTGATTGGGGTTGGCTCTTTCATTGAAGAGAAGCACTGCTGTTTGGGAATCTGACTCTACTTGAACATTAGAAAGCCCTTTTTCTAGAAGGATGGTTAACCCCTTGTAGATAGCCCAGATTTCCGTCTCTAGACTCGAGTTTGCTACCATTTTCCCGTGGTATCCAAGCACCCATTCTCCTCGAGCATCCCTATTAGACCTCCAAAACCCGCCTTTCTAGTGCTTTCAAACCAACATCCATCTGTGTTGAGCTTTAGGGTACCTGTGTTAGGAGGAAACCAAAAAGTTAGTCGGTTTAAAGGGGGGTCAGTAACAAGAGGAGAATTAAAAGCCTCCATGATTTCAGAAGCATAGGAATCATATTCTTGAAACTCATTTCCGGTATCGACTCTATGTTATCAAAACTCATTCTATTGCGGTCTTTCCAAATTTGACAAAGAGTGATACCAAAAATGATATTCCAAGGTATATTCGTTCCCAAATGTAAAATCTTTTTCTTTTTCAGATTGGCAGAGATCCAATCCGACGTGGAGTTAATAAATTCCGCTCTCATTAGCCGACCCGAGGGAATTTTGTCCCAAAGCTCAATAGCTTTGGGACAATCCCTAAACAGATGATCCAAGTTTTCCAGAGCAAGGTTACATCTCGGACAACAAACTGAGGTGTTGATTCCCCTTTTGACACGCATCAAGTTGGTAGGAAGTTTATCATGGAAAATAAGCCAAAAGAAAGTTTTCAACTTTTGAGGAATCTTCATTTTACAGAACCACTTACAAACCCTTAGTATCATTCACATCCTTGTTGATAAACTCATACGCAGCAGAGCCAGAGCAGCTGCCATTAGCATATCAAGTCCAAGAGGGGTGGTCACTGGCTTGGTTATAAATAGGCAGCATACTATTAAGAATGTCAGCTCGGGAAATATCATTCACAATGTGGTCGATGTTGTCCAGATTCCAGTTCCCACTGTCAATAATATCTGCCACCTTAATGTTGTTTCTAGTATGCGGACCAGGATGTCTCTTTCCTAACGGACCATTGCCACACCACCAGTCATTCCAAAGGTCGACAGAAGTACCGTCACCTATGGACCATTTGGTACCCTCCTGGAGGATATCTCTAATGTGAAGTATACTCTCCGCCACGTGTGAGAGACAACTCTATTACGTGGCCAAGAATGGAGAGAATGATGTTTTAAATATTTGCTTATGAGAATTTTAGCCCATAGACTATCCTCATCATTCATAAGTTTCCAGCCAAGCTTCGTAAGGAGAGCTAGGTTTTGGTTCCTCGCTTTCCTCAAACCCAAACCACCCATATCCTTGCTTTTACACACTGTGTTCCAGTTAACAAGAAGAAGTTTCTTCTTATCAGGCGTGTCACCCCACAAAAAATCCATATTGATACAATCAAGTTTATCGCACACATTCACAGGGAAATTCATAGTTTGCATGGTATAGCTAGGAATAGTGGATGTGGAAGCTTGAATAAGAGTAGCTCTTCCAGCTAACATAAGAGTATTCGATTTCCATCCGGAAAGTCTACATTGAACTTTCTCAATGATGTGTTTAAAATTGTCCTTTTTAGCTCGTTTGTGCAAGAGAGGGACTCCAAGGTATTCGCCCAAGTCATTGGTAAGAGCAATGCTGCAAAGGTTGCTTAGACGACAGGCTTTGACATGGGGCACATTAGGAGACACATATAATTTAGACTTAGCTAAGTTCATTGTTTGTCCCGACAACACGCAGAAGTCATTTAGGACTTCCATAAAAGCTTTACAGCTAGACTTATTAGCATTTCCAAAAAGGATAAGATCATCCGCAAAGAAAAGATGAGTAAGGGCCACAGAGTCTCTAGCAACTTTAATGCCCTTCCAATTACCCTCCCCACATTTAGAATCAATGAGAACATAAAGCCATTTCATGCATAAAACAAATAAATAAGGAGATAGAGGATCTCCTTTTCTGATACCACGTCCCGGGGAGAATTCCTCCAAGGATTCCCCATTCCAAAGAATGGCAGTTTTGAAACTAGAAACGAAGCTCATGATAAGGGCCATCCATGAGGGATCCATGTTGAAAAAAATAAGGGTATCAAGCAGAAATTTCCAAGAGAGTTTGTCATAGGCTTTCTCAAGGTCTATTTTAAAAAGAATACCCCCCCTTTTCCCTTTTTTGGTCCTAAGAGAATGTAAAATTTCTTGCGTAATGATAATGTTATCGTTAGTGGATCTCCCAGGGATGAAACTGCTCTGGAAAGGACTAATAATTTTATCAAGAAGGGGTCTAAGTCTAGCAATGATAATTTTGGTAATAATTTTACAGCGCACGTTGCAAAGACTAATGGGGCGAAATATCTTGATATTATCAGGATTGTCCGACTTGGGGATAAGAGAGATAAGAGTTTTATTGGTCTCCTCCGGGATGTTGCTCTCGGCAAAACATTTTTTCACAAAACTACAAATATCCTCACCTATAATGTTCCAGTATTTGTGATAAAAAAAAATGGCTTAGAGGCCATCCGGACCCGAAGCTTTGTAAGGGGCAATGCTTTTAGCCGTAGTCCAGATCTTATCATTAGAAATAGGAGTGCGAAGAGTCTCATTGTCCTCATTAGAAAGAAATTTGTGAGGATTCATAGAAAAGCAAACACCCGAGGTGTCATTTTGGTTACGAAAAAGGTCTTTGAAATAATTTTGAACCAACTCTTTAATCGCATCTGGGTTGTCAGCCCAAATGTTATTGTTATCTTTAATCAAAGTAATTTTGGATTTTCTCCTCCTAATGATAGTAGAAAGATGGAAATACCTAGTATTTCTCTCCCCCGTAACAATCCATTTGGCCCGAGATTTTTGAAACCACAAAATTTCTTCTTGCTTTAAGATATTGTTGTAATCAGAAACTAACTGTCCGACATTGATAAAGTTTACTGTCCGACATTGATAAAGTCTAAACTTTGAGAGCATCAGCAGCAGCTAAGCCAAAATTTTGGCCAAAAAGTCTGGTGTATAGTACATATAGCTACCATGTCACTGTCAACACTCCAACAATCCTACCCATTTTTACCTATTTTATATTAAAATATTGTTTTTTCCTTTTTTAAAATAACACAATATATATACATACACACCGTGTATATAAAACCAGATCAGATCTAAAACCATACCTCTTCCATCGCCGTTGCTTGCCTCCTCTGCCGTCGCTACCTCTTCTGTCGCCGTCGCTGCCTCTTCCGTCGTTCGACGTCGCCGTAGAACGTTGTTCGAAAGCCTCTGTCGCCGTCTAAAACGAGACCGTTGTTTGAAAGCCATCGTCGCCGTCGATCTGGTGGCTCTCCGTCGATTGATGTCGCCGTAGAACTATTTGTCGTCGCCGTCGCCGACGATTGAGAGCTCCATCGCCGTCATTTGCTGGCTTGGGAAGAGAGAGAAAACAATAAAAAAAATGGGTAGCTGATGAACAATGCATAGGTATATATACCGTAGCACTGTTCATATATGTATGGCGTACAGTGGATTTACTCAAGTTGCTGCACCTCCATTTTTGGCTTCATCTTCTCCATTTTGCTGGGAACAGTGGTTATAACGAAGCTACTGCTGTTGCTCTGAGGGCCAAAATACCAATTAGAGAATAATTAGGCGGGCTAAAACGTGGTATTTACTAGGCCACTGAGGGTGAGTTTGTCATTTGCTAAAAGCAAATTAGCATCTCAAACTCTCATTTGCTAAAAGCACCAATGTGATTTTATCAACATGCTTTTAGCAAAAGAAATATTTGAGAGAAAATTGGTTTTCAGCAACTTAGCTTTTAACTAATGGGAAACAAAAGTGATTTTAGTAACCAAAGATAAACTCAACTTTTATGGGAAAACTCATTTTAACAAATGGGAAAAGGGAAATGATTTTCATACACCCCATTTTACAATTCACACTCCCTTTTTTGTCTTTATCTTTATGAATTTACAATATTACCCTTGGATGTATGAAAAATGTGTGTTGAAAAAGGGTAATATTGTAAATTAATGTAAGATAAAGACAAAAAAAGAGTATGAATTGTAAAATGAGAGGGGTGAAAATCATTTCACATGGGAAAAATGCCTGAATCTAGTAAACCTTGTATGAGTACTTCTAGTACTATTGTCAACCTTTTGTCTTTGGATCCCTGTACCACCACTGATAAAATAAACCTTTAAAAGTTCTCCAATAGATAGTAAGTAGTAACAATGGGGCACTGAAGTCAATGGACCCCTGTATCTATAGTTATACTCTGAGTCTGTAGCAAATGCAAAATGCAAGAGAGAGAGAGAGAGAGAGAGAGAGAGAGAAATAACTATTCAATGGTTTTGGGAACTGTCACGTAGTGCTCCAACTATCTTATTCATCAAACATTACTGTGAGACCCAAAACAGTGTGTAGTGAATAATGGTGTTAGACACCACGTTGCAGGGCCCCAAAACTATAAAGGCCTTGTTCGGTTGGGAGCTTTGCTCCGGTTTTGGCCCTATTTTGGTTTTGCTTACATCATCATTTTCCTCATTTCTCTCTCTATCTCTCTCCACTTATTACACTTGCTTACATCATCAAAACTAAACTAAACTTACTAACCGAACAAGGCCAAAACAATTGGCCGGGAAAGAGAGTGTGCGCTTAGGGACGTAGCCAGAAATTTCACTACTCAGGGGGAATATATTTTCCACAATACTTTGTAGGGGCGAGTTTATATAATTAATAGGAAAGTTTTTTTTTTCTCTATACTGTATAATACTAGAGGTTTTTTTTTTTCTCTTCCACAAGCGATCGCTTCTATTGGCCCCTCTCAGGCTCCATCCTTGTGTGTCGTGCTTTTTCCTCATCCTATAAATGCTTCAGCTTTTTGATGCAGTTATATGATGCCCGAGAAACCTAGATGGTTAGTGGTGGGGAGATCTTTAGTTGATAGATTGAAAATACTTTATGGCCTTGGATTCACAACAAAATCCCAAACCAAATGATTAGCGAGAGAGAGTGGGGAGGGAGGTAAAAGAAAAGTTTCGGCCGGGATTTATAGTGGATCAGGCTCTCTCGTAACAAAAAATTCTACAACTACACACAAAATGCACATACACTATTGGAAAAATTACATACTGGGACCCACACATGTTGGGCTGCCAATCACCTACAGTGTTCATGAGCAGTTCTCGACTCTTTTTTTTTTTACATTTAGTTAACGAGTCAAGCTCGAGTTATATGTAACTCAACTCGCGTAGATGTGTTATCAACTTATCATATATATATGGATAAGCTTGGCTAGTTGATTTACTACTCAAATCGGGCTTTCTCAAGTACTAATCGAACTCGAGCTCAAGTTTTAATATTTGAGTACGATCCGACCTCTGGCTCATTGAATCTTAAATGCGCCGAGCACAATTTATTGAAGAGATCGGTTTATTTTGCCTGATCTTCTTTGGTTAGATAACTATACTGTATTTTACCCTTTCTTTATCCGAAATTTTTTTTTATCAGCAAAGAGAAAATAATTTCGTATTATAAAACAAATTGAAATGTATCAAATCAAATTCATATTGAAATATATAGGCAATAGATATAAAAGAAACAAAATGAATAATGGAAAAAATAAAATTGGACGGGAGGGAGTAATCGGAGACTAGGGGCACGTTTGATTGTCGGATTTTATTTTGAGGGATCGGATAAGATAAGATTAATGATAGGAATAGATGGGACAGGTGAGATCCACGTGATGATAATAGATGATATAATTCTCTGCGAACACTAAGATTTGTTGTATCAGGTTTGGTTAGAGTGCGATGAAAATAGAATAGAGATAATGTGCATTATTTTCTACCATTGGATGTTGAGAGAGATAATTCGGAGGAAAGGGCTAGCCAATACCACTCATCCCTTGGGATATATTAGCTAATCTCCATATAAGGCAAATGAAGAAAATAATCCACCCTTATTCACTACACTCCCGTCAAACTTGAATTGGGGGGTCTGTAGTGAGTGAGCTCATTACATGCGTGTAGTGAGCTCTCTCGGCCGTCTGATCCGAGATCAACGGTCCGGATAAATTGGAGTTATAGTTAATGTAAATTTTTTTTTAAAGTATAAGACGATCAGAACTGTTAATCTTAGATCGGACGACCAAAAAAGCTCACTACACACATGTAGTGAACTCACCCACTACAGGGCTCCCGGTTCCGTCAAACTTGCACCGGACTGGAAAAGAAAGGAAACATGTGGGGTGAATCCTCTGACCGGAGTAATAGTAAAAGATTGGAAGGGATGGAATGGATCCTGGTGGCAGCTTTCTTAAAAGCTGCAGTGACGCGAGAGAGAGGGGAAGCAGTCAAAGTAGGGCAGGCTCCTGAGATGTCAAATCACAAACTTTAAAGCAGGACAGTACGTTCACTACAGTTGATACGGGAAGGTATCACTAGTCAGAGCCTGAGGAAGTCTTTGTGGAAATTTTCTTTTAACAAATGGAAAATTCTATATATACAATACGAAGAATGGCTCAAAACAAAAGAATTGGCTTATTTACCTTTTTAGTCCTCAAAGTATTCGCGAAATGTCAATTTGGTCCCCAATATTCAAATCGTGTCTATCGAGTCTCCAATGTTCACAATGTGTGTTTAAATGGTCCCTGTGTCTAACTCCGTCCGTCTTCTCCGTCAAATGCAGGGCTAATTTCGAAACTTCACCCCCACAAACACTTCATGACCGGCTTATTTACCTTTTTAGTCCCCAAAGTATTTGCGAAATATCAATTTGGTCCCCAATATCAAATCACAAAAAAAAACCCAGAGAAGGAACATCGTTGGTCGATCTTGCTTGAAGATGTTGTTCAAATAAATCTCGCTTCAAGATGTTGACATTTACCTTTTTTTTGCGATTTGAATATTAGGGACTAAATTGACATTTCGCAAATACTTTGGGGACTAAATAGGTAAATAAGCCGGCCATGAAGTGTTTGTGGGGGTGAAGTTTCGAAATTACCCCTGCATTTGACGGAGAAGACAGACGGAGTTAGACACGGGGACCATTTAAACACACATTGTGAACATTGAGGACTCGATAGACACGATTTGAATATTGGGGACCAAATTGACATTTCGCGAATACTTTGGGGACTAAAAAGGTAAATAAGCTCAAAAGAATTGGTTGAATCAACGACATAAAAGATTAATCACACATGACCTTATTCTCGGATCTGATAGAATTATGCTTCAAAAACCAATTATTGTTTATTTGCAATAAATTTTTTGACATTTTTTGTTTCATTCTCGTAAATTATTATACTGGGTAACGGTATTATTTAATGTCACGCAAGATGTGAACATAAGGCTCCTTGGGTACCATTTTAGAAAGAGCATGCTAATGGTTAATGAACCAGAGGCTGAGAGTTATGTTTTTTCAGTGCTTTGTAGACCTAATAATATTCTAGGCTACGGGTGTTGATTAGGCCTCACACCTATTCTGGCCTACACTCGTTATGCTGCTATACGATAGGATGATTTACTCCATCATTGAGGTAGTGACCTTAAACAAACAAGTAAATGATATGTAGTAAGTACATTCATTGAAATGATCAGTTTAAGAACATCTCTGGAAGTAACATTGTTAGATTAGAAAAAAGGTAGTTCTACTACAATTCACTTATTTTCCTTTGACATTAAAGGCTTGTATAAATTAATTATTTATTCATTTAATTTTGAATTGTCATTTGGTGATGCTAAATTAAAGGCTATATACGGACATGTTGGGTTATGTGGGTGATAGTTAATTTATATAAGTGCTTAACAAGGAATCCACCATTCTCAATGTGAGAAAGTATATTCAAGCAATTTTCACATTAATGTTGGACCAGAAGAAAACCGGCCGGTGTCTTTTAGTAAACTGTTTTTACTAATTTATATGCATATATACTATACTACAAAAAGAATTTTTGAATTGCTTTTTGGGGTCTAACTAGAAAGTGAAAATTAAGAATGTCATGCATAAGCTAGGGTTTTGATGGTGTGAATTTATCCATGCCTATTAGCTTATGGGAATATAAGTTGGTGCAAGGAAATTAGTAGACAATTGTAGGAAATGATCTCACTTGTAATTCTCTATTTTCAGTGGTTCAATTGCAATGTGTTGATGGACATTATTGTGATTGGTGGAAGCTATATAATTATCTATTTAGGTGATGATTAAAAGAATACTTACTATAAGTGTTATCCTGATACAAATAAAAGAGAAGTCTTTTATTTGTTTCCCACAACCGAAAGATAGAGAAACTAAGGATCCCACCTAATTGCAAACTCTATCTATGAGAGTCTATTTATTAGACGTCGTTAGACACATAAGATTGGCCATCAGAATTTTTGAGTGTCTCATAAAAGTAAAACACAGAGAGAGATAAGAGTTGCAAAGGTGAATCACTGAGGAGGCAAGACGCTTGGATCGCTAAGTGAGGAATCGAAGACGATAGACAAAAAGGTGAAAACAAAGGCAACCATATAAAAAGTGAAAAACTCGAAAAAAGGTATTTATGATTATGTATTCGAGTGGTGTTATTTTGTTCATAAAAAATTTAGATAAACAAGAAAAAAAATTCGCAAACCAACAGAATCATCTTGGTACTATGCCGAGTCCTGACCAGGATCTAATCATATATATATATTTATGCGTGAAAAGGTTTGCAAAACTAATTATTACCTTGCTCGGTTCATAATTATTCTTGGAGCCCAGGTAAGCTTTTATGTAGACCAATCAAATCTATGTCTTTCAACCTCATTAGCATATTCAACGATTAACTTATATAAATCTACACTTCTCTAATCAAATCAAACTACAAAACTACTTGAGAGAAAAAGATTCATTCTTATTTCTTGAAATGTTTTTCGATTGTTTCAACAGGTCCTGAACCAAGCCTTATACATCTCACCTAACTACTTCATAACAGACTATCACAGAAAACTGCTACTATTGTATTGATATTTAACGGAACCTTAACAGAATCATAACGAAAATCTAACAGCCTGAGTAATCCCTTTCATACTCCCTTGCAAACTCATGGGGCAATAACGAACCATGAGTTTGGCTGCAAACATCATAAACTTAGCAGTAGATAAGGGCTTGGTAAACACATCAGCGAGTTGCTCTTGAGTGCCCAGATGCTGGATCAAAATCTGCTTAGCAAGAACTTTGTCACGAAGAAAATGGTAATCGATCTCAATGTGTCTGGTGCGTGCATGAAACACTGGATTTTGAGCCAAAGCAATGGCAGACATATTATCACATTATAAAGAAACTAGACTAGGCACACACACAGAAAGCTCAGTCAAAAGTTGCAGAATCCAAGTTATGTCTGAAGCTGTTAAAGCCAAGGCACGATACTCAGCCTCCATTGAAGATCGAGACACAATACTCTGTTTCTTAGCAGACCATGATACAATATTAGGACCTAAACACACACAAATCCAGTAGTAGATTTACGGTCGATAGAATCTCCTGCCCAATCAGAGTCAGAAAAGGCTGGGAGAACGAATGACCGAGGTTGAAACCACAGTCCTTGAAGAAGAGAACCCTTAATGTATCTGATGATGCGTTTGACTGTTGTAAAGTGATACATAGGACTATGCATATGCTGACATACACTATTAACAACATGAGAAATCTCAGGTCGAGTAAGGGAGAGATACTATAATGAACAAACCAAACTTCTGAACAACTGAACATCAGGAAATGGTAAAGCAGATAAAGCATCAAGAGTAGGTTTGACAGCTGCAGGAGTAACACTAGGCTTACATTCAACCATGCCTGCCTTGACCAAAATATCCTGAGCATACTTGGTTTGAGTTAAGAAAATTCCTTCAGAACTTCTATGAACTTCTATTCCAAGAAAATAATGAAGGTTTCCAAGGTCCTTCAATGCAAAAGCAGTGCTCATGCTATGAATGACAGAGTTGATAATGACTGAATCACTTCATGTGATAATGAGGTCATCGACATAGACTAGAACTAATACCAAATGTGAAGTAGTTTTCTGAATAAACAAAGAGGAGTCTGCCTTACTATGAACAAATCCATGATCAAGCAAAAACTTGGATAACATGGAATACCAAGCTCTGAGGGCTTGCCTTAAACCATACAAAAATTTCTTAAGGAGACATACATGCCCTGGTGCTGCTGAGCTTGAATATCTAAGTGGCTATCTCATATACACCACTACATCTAGAACCCCATGCAAAAAGGCATTTGACACATCAAGTTGTCTTAAGGGCCATTGATTGGTAACTGCAAGAGATAGAACAACCCTCAAGGTGGGTTGTTTAATGACACGACTAAAAGTCTCACAGAAATCAAACCTTGCACATTGTTGATTCCCATTAGCTACAAGCCTGGCTTTATATCTAGCGATTGTCCCATCTGAAATTTTTTTTATCTTAAAAATCCATTGGCATCCAATAGCATTTACGTTAGGTGGACAAGGCACCAAAGTCCAGGTACCTTGACTAATGAGAGCATCAAATTCTTCTTGCATAGCACTCTTCCAAACTGGGTGTTTTAATGGCTCTATATAAGACTTTGGTTCTCTAGATAAGAGATCTGAATTAATAACAGATAATGAAAGTGGATGCCTTGGTTTAACAGGTAGCCATAGAATGAGAAGAAGGAACAGAGATAGGTGTAGTAGAAATAGAAGAAGGGCGAGAAGAAGAAGAAGAAACAGTGGTAACATGATAAGGTACTGTGGAAGAAGGACAAATATCTGAAAGAGAAGACAGTGTGACAACTCTAGGATAAATATAAGAAGGGCAAGGAATAGTTGTAACAACAGAAGAAGAAGTGGAAGAATAGTAAGCAAGAGGAATATGAAATTTTGGTGGAGAAGAAGTAACAGGCACTAGCTTGGTCACTAGTGCTGAATAAGGGAAATCATGCTCAAGAAATCTGACATGTCTAGAGATAATAATCCTCTTAGTTGCCGGATCAAAACACCTGTATCCTTTTGTATTCTGACAGTAGCCCAGAAAAATACAAGGTGTGGATTTTGGAGATAGTTTATTTAATGCATATGGAACCATCCAAGGGAAGCAACAACAACCAAATGGTTTTAGAGTCAAATAGTCAGGCTCTGTCACACCCTCATTTTTACAAAACATAAATAAAGAAATTTCAACAATACATAAGTCAAATGATGAGATTTCCATAAATCCATCTCAAAAGGGTTTCCATAAAATAAAGTACATCATTAGCCCATTGGCTATCAAATGTTCGGGCACCCTTGCCCCAAAGGTGAAATCGAAGTAGTATCCCATAAGTTATTACAAATCCATAGTAAAAAAAAAAATAGTGAAAAACTAGAGTTACATTATCATCTTCCCAAAAGAAAATTTAATGCATAGAAGATGAATAAAATAACTTCATGCCATGTATGCTCATCATCCAAGTCATGCACTTCAAACCATGCACGATCAAAGCTGGGTACCTGAAAAGGGATAGGGTGAGCACACACGCTCGTAGGAGAATTATTCTACTAACGCTAGGTGTATAAATATGATGCATGCACATGGATGCAAGATATATCCAAAGGATGTTCATGTGCGAGTCCAAGTATCCAAGTAAAAGAGAAGGGATTTTTGAAAGTTCCAAAGTACCCAAGTGACTACCAAGTATCCACCCACCATTTCATGTGTTCAAAGTAATATCAAGTGTCCAAAAAGATTTCAAGGTGTCCCAAAGTAGCCATTGATTCATTAGGTTTGTCAAAATCACCAATAAGTATAACACGTGTCCAAAATCATGTCCAAGTGTCTATTGTTACCAAAATACCATATGTACCTCAGAACACTTTCATTTCCAAGTACTCAACACCACCCAAGTTTCCATTTTTTGTTTCACCAAAACTACCCAAGTTACTCACACAAATTCAAAACCAAATCCACAAGTCGAGTTTCGACAAAACACCATAGATAGTCCAAAATCTCATTTCTCATTTCTTTCATTGAAGAAAAACCATCATTTTCATTAGAACTAGGGATTAAATCCCTCTGCCGGATTTCATAGGCTCCGCGTGCCTCTGCGGGGTTCTGTGGGCCCTGCGTGCCCTTGCCGAGTTCTGTAGGCCTCGCGTGCCTCTGCCGAGTTCTGTAGGCCTCGCGTGCCTCTGCCGGGTTCTGTAGGCCATGCGTGCCTCTGTCGGGTTCTGTAGTCCCCGCGTGCCTTTACAAAAAGGAATTTACCAAATGATGGCATTGGTTTTAAGCAACTCATTTTCCAAACATTCTATCCAAAGTCCATGACAAGTCCATTTTTTTTCAAAGTTCATTTCACCATTTCACATCTTTCGATAAAAAGGGGTTATGTGACGTAAGACCTTCAAACTTTCTAAAAACCTTCAAACTTTCATGTGACGTAAGATGACATATTTGTTTATAAAACCATAGTCCTCGAGTCAAAACATGGGTGAAAATTATGACAAAGGTCGATTATATGAAGTATTGAGCAATTGGGGACCAAACGGACATCAAAGGGTGACCGAATGCCACCCAAAGGGCAAGGATAGCTGCTGGAAATTACAGAGGCAGCAGCTATGAACAATGAACAGTGCAGATTTTCACCCTTAAGGTGTGGAATTTCAACCCAATCACAAATGAGATAGTTTAGGCACAAACTAGAGATGCTAGGCAACAATTAAACATGGAGAGAGGTCAATTCCACTCCCAATTTCACCAAACAACAAGCAATTTCATAGATCAAAGAATCAAAGTGGGAAAAGGAAAACCCACACAAATTGGGGAAAACATGAAATTCAAGGAAATTGAGGCCAAGAACCAATTATATGCAACAAATCACAAACATACAACTAGAGAGAGTAGACATTGTTCCCCCTACCTCAAGGATTTGCTTGAAAATGGTGGAGAAATGAAACCCTAGGTGTGGAAAACCCCAAATCCTGAAATGTGAGCTTCCGGTGCGAATCCAAGGTGAACCGAGCTCCCCACGACGCGTAGAACGTGAAAATAGCCTTGGTTCTTGAAGTAGTTGAGTGAGGAGAGAGAGATTTGAGCTTGGAGGAGCAAAAATGGTGGAGAGGGAGGAGAGAGAGGGAGCCGACGGGTTGGGGGAGGGAGGGAGAGAGTGTTTTGTTCTTTTTTTTTTTTAGAGTGTTTTGTTCTTTTTTTTTTTTAGAGTGTTTTGTTCTTTTTTTTTTTTTACAAACTCTAATATAACTCTCTAATTACACCTCACACCCAAATGTCACTTGTGTATATAATATGTGACCCCACCACTTATTTTCATAAACCAAACTTAAGAATACTTTAATTTATTTATGAAAATAAGAAAGTACCCCCCATTTGGAAACAATGGCATTTCCAAAAAATTTAAATTCTAATCACATCAAAATCTCATCCCCCCACTTTTAGTACAAAACCGAAAAACGGCACATTTTTCTCCGAAGAAAATGGGTGAAAGATGACTTTGCTTTACTAAAAAATAACTTCCGATTATACCGTTGTGATTAGAAAAATCCAAGGAACAATTACCGGGACTTTTAATCTGCCAAATCAAAACTTCTCCAAAAAGTGATTTTTCATACGGGTCCTTACAGGCTCTCCCAACAATTTATAAGGAACTTGAAACTGATTGGCCGAACTTCGAAGTCTATTAATAAGGTAAATTGTTGTAATTAAAGCTTCTAACCAAAACTGAGTGGGTAATGAAGCTTGATGAAGAAGAGTTATGGTGGTTTCAACAAGATGCCTATGTTTTCTTTCAGCTGAACCATTCTGCTCAGGTATGTTAGGACAAGAAGTTTGATGGAGGATACCAAACTGTAGATACAAATAAGAGAGATATTTATTGACAAATCCCCCCACCCACAATTATCAGACATAAAAACCTTTATGGTTTGATTCAATTGAGTTGAACCACTTGTTTAACCTTTGATTTATATCTAAGAGGAAAAATCCAAGTGAACTTACTGTATTCATCCAACACAAGCAAATAATATCAAAAACCTTGAAAAGAAGCAATGGGAGCAGGTCCCCAAACATCCATGTGGAGCAATGCAAATGGTCTAGTAGTAACAGAATCAGATACATGAAATGCAAGTTTATGACACTTGGCAATGTGGCAACTATAACAATCAAAATGAATAAGTTTGCTAACTGGTAAATGAAATTGTGCAACAAGAGATTCAAACAAAGATAAGCTAGGGTGACCAAGCCTTTGATGCCAAAGTAAGGCATTAGATGACTGATCAACAAGAGCTGTAGAAGAAAAATGACTAGTACAAGGAGAGATTGGATAGAGACCCTGGTGACACTGACCCCTGTGAAGCACTTGATTCGTGACAAGATCCTGAACAACAAAACCATTGGAGTCAAACGTTATCCTACACTGATTATCTTTGGCAAACTGATAAACAAACACTAGATTATGTGAAATAGAAGGGACGTGGAGAATATTTGATAAGAAAAATGAAGTTGAAGGAGTAGGTAATAACCCTTTACCAGAATGAGCAACTAGAAGAGTGTTGCCATTACCAACCATAACACCAGTAGCACCTGTGTAAGGATTCTGAATAGAGAGATTAGACAAATCATTTTTAACATGAGACGTAGCACCATTGTCAAAAAAACCAATTACCACCATTACGAGGCATCACTGGAGAAAATCCTTGTTGCATAGGTGATCAAAATGAAACTACAGAACAAACAGCAGATGGCACACTTTGAGTCAAATGAGCTTGGGGAAACCTCTGAGGGTGAGATAATCTTGAAAACTGTGGAGGTCCTTGCTGAGAAAATCCTGAATGTTGTGTTGCACCAAACCCCTGTGGAGATCCCTGATATTGAAGTGAACCATACTACTGTGGTTGACCTTGATACTGTGATGGAGGAAAAGGCGGCCTGGACTGAAACTGAGTTTGACCATAAGAAGACACTTGTGAAGTTTGAAAAGGCTGATAATCCAGATTCTGTCTGTAGTAGCAAGTTGCAGCAGTATGATTTGTCCTAAAACAGATTTGGCAACCACCTGCAATCCAAGGTTGTCCTTGTTGGCATCTAAACCCTCTGCCTTTATTAAAACCTCTATTCCTATTTGGTTGAGACTGATTGTAATACTATTGTTGAGGTTGAACAAAAACTGCAGGATTATATCCATTATTTGGTATACTAGAATTCACTTGTGAAGAAGACATAGCATGGTGTGGACGCACCCCTCCGGAGGGATCCCTCGCTGGGATCGATTCGGAGTCGCCACTCGGGTTTTAGCGGATTGTCCCCGAGGAACCGAACATCGATTGACTCGTGCCTCATTCAATGGATAAGGATTACTGGCCCGTCATCACCATACTATCTTAGGTTCAGGAGCTCAGTTACGAGAGGGGAAGGGTTTTACGGCACCCCCCCTCGCCCGGTTCGAAGAACCGGTCTCTACTTGACTTTTGTGGGATTATGGGAAATGTTTATAATTCAACTTTGAGCAATTACGGGGAATGGGGGATGGGAGCCATGTAACAATAATAAACACAACAATGGAATTTAAGTGTATGCATGTGCGGTGTGGACTACATGAGTGACAATGAAGTGCAAATATGAACAAATAAGAACATCAAACAGCCGCAACAACATCAGGATATACAGAGTGACAACAGAATAAACAGAAACAACACCACAAGCCAACACAAAACTAAACCAATCTGATCCCTCTGTCAAGGGCTTGAGCGCTCAAAGACAGGGCTCGAGCGCTCAAGCTCTCTTCAACTCAAACATGCTTCTGATGCTCCTAATGATTCTGGTTTGATGAAAACATGTTCTGACCACCATTGCTTATTCACAAACATCATTTAGCTCACTGGACAGAATGACATAATCACATAATCATGGATTTAAAACTAATTCATGGACCAAAATAAGGTAAGCAGTATAGGAAGAATGGAGGATCAATGCTTTAAAACCTTGTAGAACACTCATGATGCCAAAAACAAGCAGAAATAAGAGAACAATTTGATTGATTTAGAAGACAGTTTGAGCGCTCAAAGGGATACCTTGAGCGCTCAAGCCATCTTCTGGATTTGAGTGTTTCTGCAACATTCAGCCCCCATCTGGACCACAAACTAGTTCAACATGATATATGATGATGCATAATGTGTTGAAATTCTCTTATCATGAATAAAATAAACTTGAGGTGTTCATGTGAATGGATAACGAGCATCAAGCCACACATAAGCATGATTAGAATGAGAGTGATTAGAGTGAGAGAGGATATCAGGTTGGCTTAGCCAAACATCACTACACACACACACACACCAACACACACACACACACTCCGATATTAGGTTGGCTTAGCCAAACATCAACACACACACCTCAACATACACACACACTCTGATGTCAGGTTGGCTTAGCCAAACATCAACACACACACCTCAACAAACTGAAAACAGAATACAGAACTGAAAGCAAACAAGATTCAAACTTCAAAACTGGGAAAGGCTAGAGCGCTCATGGTGATGGCCTTGAGCGCTCAAACCCCCTTCCAGGGGTTGTGAGCTTTTGTGATTTCTGATCTTCCTTTGATGTTGTTATGAACTTAAAACTTTCTGATCATGATTAAAAAGGGGTGAGATAAACTGTTTTCTTTATGAAATAAGATCATCCATGACTAGATAATGATAAAACATCCTTTTCATGGCTTTTGGGTTCATTGATCGATGATCAAAGACAAGATAAGCTGATTTTAAAGTTATTAAACCAACAAACAACCACAAGGATGATATCATCAAGATAAAATATGATCAGAAGCCACAAAAACACAAAGGGTGTTCAAATGGGTTGAGCGCTCATGGCCTTAGCCTTGAGCGCTCAATCTGTTTGAAGCTGGGGTTTTCAAAGTCTATTTTCTTGCACATTTTAAGACCTTGTGAGTCCATTAGATGTATAGAGGACCTCCATGAACCCACTGGTCTCCCTCAGGAGTACCAAACCGTAACTTTCACATGGACTTCTACCTTTTGATTTTGATCAAAGCTTGAACTTGGGGTTTTGATGGATGATTGGTTTGTAGATGGGTTTGTAAAGACAATGTGAGTTGTTTTTGGACAGAATGTGATAGGTGTGTAGTGGCTTGAGTTGATTTGGAGTAGATGATGGTGTATTCTAGTGAGAAGGTTTGATGATCAAGGGTGGGTTTGATGGATGAATAGGATTTAGCTTGAAGTAGTGGATGGAATGGATGAAAAGTTTCTGAAAATGTAGTTTAGAGAGTGGGGGAGTGATAGCTCAGATGATGAGAGGGTGTCTAACCTCTCTAAATGGTGTAGAAAGAGGGTTTATATAGAGTGGAATGGGGGGTCAAGTGCATGGTTTTGAAGTGGGGGGTCTAAGGGAGTAGTTTAGGCCTACCCTGAGGTCTATCAGTTGCATGCGAGCAACAGAAAAATGACTGGGTGGCAGCCATTCAGTTGGAATCTCATCATTAGATGCTCTGCCACCGACAGACTGGACAGAGCTTGAGCGCTCAAGCCCCCTGCTTGAGCGCTCAAACCCCCCCCCCCGGGAGCACAGTGGCTGGTTCTGGTTTATGTTGGTATTTTGAAGGGTATATTGGTCATTTGGATTGGTATAGGTTATTTGTGAATGATTTGGAGTGGTTTGATGTGGTCCGGGATAAGTTCAAGCCTTTCTCTTAACCTTAAGGTATTCACGGGTGGTTTTTCTCATCATCGGGAATGCTTGGCAAGTATCCCGGGTTGAAATCGGGGTGTCTACACATGGCCTTAAGAATAAGGGATAGTAGGTCTTTGCACTCCTAATGTCTGTGTAGCAACTAGAACTGTAGTAGTATCAGGTTTTGAAATAGCCTTGTTTTGAGCCTGTTGCAAAATCATATCTTCTACCTCTAAGATTGAAGTTAATTCTTCAAACTTTAGATCTCCTAACCTCATTCTTGTTGCACTCTTAATAGGATCAAACTCCCCAGGCAGACCAATCAAAGCATAAAAAATGAGGTCCTCGTCATCAATTGGTGAGCCACTAGCAGCAAGCTTATTTGCATAATCAGAAATCTCATCTAGATACTCTTGCATAGTTGTAGTTTTTGTAATATTGAACAATCTTTGCCACAAATCATGTATATGTGAACGCGACAATGAACTAAATCTCGTTGACAAACTAGTCCACACTTCATAAACATGCTCTAACCCTCGAAGATGAGTCTGAATTGATGGTGAAATTGTTGCAGTGATACATGCTAACAAATGTCCATTAATCATTGTCCATTTCACATATTCAGGATTTTGAATTTTGTTTTGACTTGAGTCAAGAATTTCTAGACAAGGCATAATAGTGGTGCCATCAAGAAACCCTAAAGTATCCATTCGCACCTTAAGCATTTGATTCTTCCAAAGCATGTAATTGTGTGCATCTAACTTGATTGTAACAAAATTGGAGAAATTAGAAATGAGAAATACCAAAGCTGTGGGCATTGTAACTGTTGATGCGTTCGAAGCAGTCTGTGATGCCATTTCAATTGATGTCGATCTTTGACTGTGAAAACTCTTGAAAAATTGAAGAACAGAAGCCCTAGAATCGCTATGCAGACGACTGTAGTCTCAAAGCTCTGATACCATATAGAAATCTACACTTCTCTAATCAAATCAAACTACAAAACTACTTCAGAGAGAGAGAGAGAGAGAGAGAGAGAGAGAGAGAGAGAGAAGAAGAAGAAGAAGAAGAAGAGAAAAGAGAGAGAGAGAGAGAGAGAGAGAGAGAGAGAGAGAGAGAAAGATTCATTCTTATTTCTTGAAATGTTTTTCGATTGTTACAACAGGTCCTGAACCAAGCCTTATATATCTCACCTAACTGCTTCATAATAGACTATCACGGAAAACTGCTACTATTGTATTGATATTTAACGGAGACTTAATAGAAATTTCATAACGGAAATTTAACGGCCTAAGTAATCCCTTTCAAATAACTTTCATAGAATCTACCAGAATTCACTAAATAGGACAATATCGAAAAAAGTACCATGACGAGGATAGTGAAAGGAATATTCCAGAAATTAGGAAAGTTTTGTATACTTTCGGTACCTGAAGTCGTGATCATATTTGTGGATTATGTGTAGTCTACCTTCAAAAGCACCTTAGAATTACACATCAACCGGACTACATATTGTCATTTTAAGGGGGTGTTCAATTAACAAAAATAATTTTTTCTAAAAATCATGACAGGTCATTCTCTCACAATACATCACATAAAAAATCGTAAAAAGCCAATTTATTCTAAAAACTGTCTTAGTGGAATGAAGTGAGAATTTTTGCATAGGGGGCGAATATACACAATTACTTAAAATCAAAAGAGACAACAATGTAAATTTTTACTAACTCAAAAAGATACAAAATAGCACCAATATATATAAACTAAATATGTTTCTTATATTAACTTAGATTGCAAAAGGATTAATATTTATTTAATCATATCTACTACAATAAGACCTCTTGAACTATGCTCGATGCTCTTTTCATGTCATTAAAAGCATCTATGAAGAGTCCGTGTCAAATCCTCGGGCAATATCTTGCTCAATATAAGTGATCAAGAAACTTATTAAAAACTTATCACCCACCTTGCTATGCGGAGTCTTGTATCCACACATTTCATAGCATAAAATGCACGTTCGTTGTAGCTGTCAAAACGGGTAAAGTTAATATAAGCCGAATCAACATATCGATACAATGATATATCGTGGACTTTCTTGTCTCCACCAACACTTAACCTAAATTAGAAATCGTTGACAGATTTTGAAACTTAGCATGCCTAGACACGTCAAGCTTGTAATTTTGCAATTGAAATTTCAAGTGGTATTTTTCTTGCCCAGTGAAATCCATTGGATAATACTTCTCTGCAAACTTGCAAGTATCTTCAATCTTGAATGATTTGTAGCCATCGCGAGGATCTAAAGATGAGCTGAGAATGAGCAACTCCATTGTGTCTTTGTTAAACCGATTGTTCAATTCTTGCAATTGAGAATTGACTGTACATGTAAAAACTTCTATCCGAAAGTGATGATCAATTGTGATATGATCTTTTTGGACGCGCCATTGACTTGCTATATAAGGAGCATTCATATCAGGAACACTTAGAGCAAGTCCAATGCAAGATGTAAAAGGAGTTGTATACCTATAATGGAACCATTTATACAACTCAATGCTCCAATATGGATGCAAAACTTGACGGAAAATGCATAAGTTGTATCCTTGGTTCCCAAAATAAAACTTGGGCCACCTCATCAAATTCCAACTGCCATAGATGATGTTGAACTGGAGTATACCTGTAGTAGGCCAAAAAATGGCTGGAATCTGTTGTTGTTGCTGAAATCTTGAACTGTACTATATCTCTGTTGTCGCCGGAATCTTCTCTCACCAAAATAGTTGATCGATCAGAATCTGAAATCTAGTACGACATTAGAATCTGTTGCAACACCGAAATCTGGAAGAGGTGGTTTGTCTGATCGATCGGTTTAGGGTTTGATTGGTTTGATGGAACGGGAAGAAAGGGTTCGATCTTTAGGGTTTCATGGTGAGGGTTCAAGCGTGGGGGTTCGATCGGATGTGAAGAAGCCAATCGATTTGACAGACACACACACAAAGGGGTAGAGTGGTACTATGGTGGGAAAAAAAAACAAATTAAACAATATATATTAAAGTTGTAAAATTTATATCCATTCAACGGGTATATTTACTTTTAACGGCTAATTTTTTTTCCTACATACACGTATATGTCAATTCACACTAATTGTACACCAATTCTATTCATTGTTCCAAAAACATCTTTCAACTAGGAAAAAAAGCAATGCTAGGGACACTGCATAGAATGCGTCATAAAAACAGTTCTACCAATTATGGCAAAGACTAGTAGTTCGGCAAGAGGAAAACCTTTCACTTCCGAGTAGGATGAAACAAATTTTAATGCTTATTTGTGCGTTAGTAGTCAAGACCCGATTATTGGTAACTCTCAGCGACGGATCAATTCTGGAGTTGAGTGCTACAACAGTGTTGCTAAGACACAAATGATGATCAACAAGCTGAAGCAAGTATGCTACAACAGTGTTGCTAAGACACAAATGATGATCAACAAGCTGAAGCAAGTATCAAATCTCGTTGGCAAACCATCCAAAAGGCTTGCAACAAATTTCATGGGTGTTTAAGGAGTATTGAAGCTCTACATCAAAGTGGAATGACACATCGAAATGAGGTAAAAAAATTCAATCTCCACTACTAGTTTAAAATAGTTGTGAAAAATTAGTTAGGAACGAAGGTTGAAAATTTAGATGACAACAGAGGTTGAAAATGACGTAAATAGTTGAATTGGCATTGAAAAAGTAGAGGAACATGAGGTGGATGGAAAGTTAGTTAAATTTGGAACTGTTTGATTCTAAAATAGAAACAATCACTGGAGGGGCAATTTCATGATTTGGCCAAAACCCACTTTTTGGTGCCAAATTATAGAAATGACAATAGTCATTTTAGAACTAGCATTGGACTTGCTCTTATCTTGTGTTTTCCACAATTGTGTAGCTTTCTCTAGAAGAGGAACCCAACCATCTTCACTAAATTTTTGAATTGGCTCTTTTGTTGTGGTCACAAAATGCATTGCATTCAATATGTCTTGGGATTAACGTTGCAAAGCTTGACAAAGATCTTCAGTTATCTCCATAAAGCTCATTAAGACCAATTTTAGTAAAAAGTTGTTTCATAACTCAAAAAAATTAAAACTTTTACAATTTAATTTTTTTAACAAAAAAAAAAATATGGAGGGGGGCAGGCTATATTTATGGAGGGGGTCTAGGCTATATTGTTTGATGATATACATATTTCTTAATGTAAGTAAGATTTTTTTAAATTATAGCGGGGGCGACGTTCTCTACTAACCCTCTGACTCTATCCTTGCATCTATCTACATCCTCTTTCTTGACGCGACCTTTTAACACCACTACATCACCATCAAACGCACTAAACTGGCATCAATTGGAATTATGGATTTTATATTTTCTACTACTAAATGGAGACTAAATAACTTTTTTTCCCCACTTTGAACTGATCGAATAACCAATCAAATTTTTCGATATAAAAGAAAACCGGTAAATTTTTTCGATGACAAAAAATAATCACAATTGAGCCTAGTTTGAGGTGCCGTGACTGAAAAATATCACGATTTAAAGTAAGAAACGGAGGAAGGAGCAAAGAGAGAGAGAGATTTATGTGTGCTCAATCGCGTGGCCTCTTAATGAGGTGAATATCTCTTGACGGTTGGATTCGAATGAGAGGATCCTCCAAGTATTTGGAGAGGGGCCGAACTCCATATACATGTACAAGAGGAGCTTCATTTTCACAAGTGGACCGCAATATCTTCCAATCAGGAGCTGCCACGTATGTTGTGGGTCGAGTTCAGACCAATTTTTGACCTGAAGGAATTACTCATAACTGTTCGGTTGTTTTGATTCATCCACCAAAGTGCTTTCCAATAAAGCTATGAAGAAATTTGGGTTATCATTCCTATCTCCTTTAGTTGATGAAACACTTTACTTCTCTTTTGCTTTTGGTGCATGTAGGCCTCTTTGTCTTACCCCAACCAATACAACTTTGAAAAGATCCAAACCAAATGCTTACTTTGCCTTGATTTATAAGGAAAGAAGAGGGACTAGAAAACTTTAATTCCATGGATTAATTCCTCTGTTGGAAGAAATGCATTTCCAATGAATATTAGGCCGAGATTCTCAATGCATGGAAGTGATCAGTGAAACAGGATCACTTGATCACCATGAACAATGAGAATCCGTCATCATTCTAATTTTGATAGGAAAATGGTGGAGGGGCGATCGGCTATAGAAACCTTCCCTAAGAGAGGCAATACATACTCTAGGCCCATAACGGGCATACGAGGGACTTAAGCCCATATCAGGTCTACGACGACTAGTGATTCACAACCGAGGCAATTAACATGCTTACAAAGGAACAAGGGAGCTAGCTTCGTTCACAAGCTTTGAACTTGCGACCTCCTGCACCCAAACCCTTTAGGATTGAGAGAATGCGTCCATTCCATTGCTTGAACTTCTTGTATGTAGTTTCATGTCAAGGCAATGCATGGACGCCAATAGCAGGGAGAAGATTATAGTCATTCAGTGGCGGAGCTACATTGGGGAGGGGTTGGCCCCGGCCCCTCCCGATTTCTTTTTTGGAGTATATTTTACATATATTTTTTTGTAGATTTTCGTAACAAAAATTATACAATTTCAAAAATAATCAAAAAGTAAGAATAATTTTTATTTCGAGAACACTAAATTATGGTGAATGATACCGTGCGATGATGATATTGCGTTCGTCGAGTGATATGATAACAAAAATACTCATGATTAATTTTTTAATTTATCAGAACTATCTCATTAAAACTCGAATGAATGGATTTGGTCTTGAAAAAATCATCATACGAAGATTTCTTTCATAATCCGGCCCCCTCCAACTTTGATTTTTGGCTCCGCCATTATAGTCATTTATAACCTAGATTTACTAGAGTTTGGGAGTTAACCACTCGAGTATTGCCAAAAAAAAAAAAAGGAACCCTTTGCCATGTTTGGATCTTGCTCCTGGATTTGTTGAGGGATTTACACTTCACTATACTATCCTCTCAAGTTTACCTTCATCTTAAATAATTTCTGTGCAATGTTGAAGTGGTGGGGGATGGCTTGGGTCTGCCCATCATCTTGTTTGATCTTATTTGTTGGTGGCTTTTGCAAAAGAGGATAATTAAATGTATTTTTGCTGCTTTATGGTTTATTTGGCTGAAAAGAAATGAAGCACTCATTCTGTCTCAAAATAATTTCATCTACGAGAAAGACATGCAATTTTCGGATAAACAAATAAAGTACTTCCATTCATGTATTTTTTTGCACCAAATTAAAAAATTAATCAAGATCTTTATTTAATTTGGTGCGAACAAAACTCAAAAAATCATGTCAAGAAATAATTTATTTTTTATTTGAAAATTGCACGTCTTTTCGTAAGAAGATATTAAAATGGAACCAGAGATTGAGGAGAAAGTTCAAGAGAGGACATTGCATAGAAGCTGGTTCCGAATAACTCTATCCGGTTTTGACTTAAGTCACATAATTTGTGTGTGTGCCGGTTCGCAAGCATGAGCGTGGAAGAGTTTTTGAATCACATCTCAAACTGCTAAAAACCGCTAGAGTAAGGATTGAGAGCGCAAGCACAGTGCAAGAATTGAGAGCAGGAGCATTTGAAGGATTATGTGACTAAGGTTTCGACATATCACTCCGGACCAGGAACAGAGCGAGGAATTTATCTTGTGGTGGCGAGCATGTATACTAAAAAAATAAAAATAAATAAAAATGAACTACAATATGAATAATTATTGACTTAAGAAAAAACCAAAATAAAATACTAAAAACTATAATAAGTGAAGTTTCTCATTTATTATATTAGCACATGTATCACAGCTCGTAAATGGAGCTCATGTAAACACCGTTGTTTTGTTGCTTGTATCATAGCCTCGTGTTTTATAATATTTCACTTGGCCCATTAAATTTCTTTATAACATATTCATTTTCGGCCTCCTTTGTCAAAATAAAAATTAGAGGACTAAATACTTTTTATATAACAAAACAAAAATAAATAAATAAATAAAAATCTAAGGGTGGCGAGCCTACTTTGGGGACAAACTTTTTATTTTAACATAATAATATCAATTTCTAAAATTGTTCTGGTGGCGAGCATCACTACTCGTCCCCCTTGACTCCATCCTTGCTCCGGACTGTGGTCTTTCAAAGTCCAAAAATATCCACATTAACTAATTTAAATATGAGTGTCTACAAGAAAATTTCAACACTCGATAAATTCTCTATAGCAAGTATTGTTCGATTATTTCGTTGCACACGAAAAATGATTACAATGAAGATTCTATCCCGAAAAGTTTGTTAAAGACTTATTTTGATGTGACAAATTTAAACGTATAAAAGAGGGTTGCTCAAATCATTTTAAGATCAATTTATTTTGATCGTAGGGGTTTCTATATTCGATCAATCTGATTTTTTCATTGATAATCTTATTCGGGTCAATGATTTACCCCTGGTGAGCCTCAATTAAAATTTGCGGCCAGGTTAATTTGAGGCTTCATAACGACAAAGAAGCCATGTCCACATTGACGTTAGCCATTTCATTAAAACTCAACAAAATGATGAAAGTGCAACAGTAGTACGTTTTTCTTTCCCCCAAAACATTGTATACATCAACGGGATTCCGTGGGAATTAACAAGTTAACAATTTAAAGGAGTTTGATGTTTATCTATAGACTCGAGATTTAGACCTCGAAAGTCAAGGGGTACTACTAATTACGGGTGTGTTTCACTAAAGCAGTTTTTAAAATAAACTGGTTTTCCACGATTTTTTATGTGATGTATTGGGAGAGAATGATCTGTCTCGGTTATTAGGAGTGAGTTAGGAGATAGCTTATGAACTTTAGACGAGTTGTTTCCGTTATTTAGATCTTTAGTTAATGTATGTGAGGAAAATGACCTGTTTCGAAACCGTATTTTGTTGGCTTTAACCCATTTTGTTCGGTTAACTCGTTCACACAATTAGGAAAACTTATAGCCGGAGTAAGTTTTTTATCAGTTGAAATTATCAGGACTCTTTGTCATTCCTAAAAGTCACCGCATATTATTTTAACGGAGCAATATCTTAAATACTAAGAAGTAAAAAACATAACTAAAAAAGCCTAAATTTAGATCACTAGTATTGGTTAGACTCCAAATTGTAATTTTAATTTTGTAAAAATAAGAGCAAAAGACATTATTGAAAATGCTTAGTAATAATTCACTTGACGTTGACCTAATACCTGATTAGTACTCCAGAAATGCTATATGCAAGGAAAGGATTTGCAGGGAATCACGCAGGGAAGGCCCTGCAGGGCCCAGTACGGATCCCGAACGACTAATCCGAGCCGCTCAAGAATTTTAGAATCACATTTCGAGTGAGCCAGCTAAAAACCAACTCCATCCGATATGTTTAGATGCTCGATACAAACTTTAATTTTTTCTTTTTTCATCCGAGTCATTCAAAAATGAAAGTTTGAATCAAACATCCACACATATTGGATGGAGCTGCTTTCTTGCAAGCCCACTCGAAATGTGTTTTTAAAATTTTTGAGCGGCTCGGATCAGCCGTTTGAGATCCGTATTGGGCCCCGTAGGGCCTTCCTTGCGTGATTCCTTGCAAATCTTCCTTGCACATATCATTTTTGTTAGTACTCCCTCTGTCCGTATTTGTTGATCCTTTTTCATGATTTTGAAAATTTTAAATAATAGAATTAATTGAGATCTATCAAATAAAATTCATGTTGCCTATTTTTTTAGATCTGTATTAAAATATATAAATAATTAAAAAGTTGCACAAACTCAAAAAAAATCAACAAACACGGACAGAGAGAGTAACAGAGTCTCAGAGAGTAATACCCCAATCAAATTATTGGCCAATAACTTGACAAGCCTAGCAACATGGCCCCATATCCTTAAGCTAATTAATATTTAATGGCAAATTCTAAAGTTAGCTCATTGTGCTGAGATTAATGTTTAAAAAATGTATTGAAATGCGAAAATAATATGAAAGAGTGGGAAAGTGTATAGAAATATATGAAAAGTGTATAGGAATGTGTGAATTTTTTATCTTTATGTGTGCTTGTTGTTTTCTTATTAGGAATCCATGATTTGAAGACTAAGAAATTGTAACTTAAAGACATTGGGGTAGTAGTATTATAGTATTACCAATCTAGAGTGGGTTTGCTGGGTTCGTGGCTGAAAGTCAAGTGAAGGGTTGAGAAATGAAGCAGAAATTCGGAGGAGGAAAGCCGCCGACGGGTACTCCGTCGATGGCGTGGTCGTGCGTTGTCATCATTGTTTCACTTCTCTCTGGAGCCTCTATCGTCCACAACATCTTCAAGCCTAATTTGGTATCTCTATTCTCTGTTTACTTAATGCCCATCAACTGTTTGATAAAATGTCTCAATGGGATTTTGTCTTCTTATCTGCAGACATTGCCTCCAACGGAAAGTGTTCAAGGGAACAACGGAAAAGAACCGCAAAAGAGTGAATTTGGCTCATAACATCTCGATCAAATTGTTGGGATTTGTGTAGGTTCTTCATCAAAGGGATGAAAATGTCTTTCGGTTATCCGGCTTTGTTGCTATCTCGAATAAGATTGTTCTCTCTTAGATTGATTGCTTTTCATTGAACAGTCGAAAGTTTGGAATGACCCATCTAAGCAACATATGATTAAATTTTGACGTTATGATTTCTCGCATTGACATTAGCATTCTAGAAATACTCGAGTTATGTTCAAACGTTGTACCAATTCCGACGTGCAAACCAGTCATGTCATTTAGCTATAATTGTGAAGTAGAGCAGTCCCAACATAGATAAATTGTATCAAAAGTTATGCTAACTTTAAGTTAATGGTAAAGAATCACCGAGATAGACTAATTGTATTCGTTACATATTTTTAGGGACCAACCTAGCTAGTTTGTTGGGCAAAGATGTCAATTTATCAATCACTTATTACCGTGGAATATCGTAGTTAGATCAAAATTAATATCAAATCAAAATGCGCGAATGCTCTTGATCGGGACTTCATAATCGTTTACGTGTGTCAATTTCAGAATTCAGACCAATTATGATTGGGTAGTTAATGTGATTGCGTACTACACAATCACACGAACCGCTGTGATTGATTTGGAGAAAACATTTGTTTCCTCCGCCGGCGGAAATAACTTGTTCTCTTCATTCTTCTCTTTGCTTTTGGTGTAGGCCACCTCGACTTCCCCTCAACCAATTCCAATTCCTTCATTCAACTTTGGGAAATCCAACCAAATGCTTATTTTTCGTATAATCAGGGAAAGAAGAGGACTAGACTACTGTAACTCCATATGCTTACTTTTGCTGGATCTTCTCAAATGACTTATGTAGAAGAATTTGAATTTCCAAGGAATTATTCCATCAGTAAAACAAAATCACTCGACCGTATAATGAGCAAAGTTATTAATCTCGTACCGGCAAGCGTCCCGGTTTTCTTACTGGGATGGTACGTCCCGGTACTGGTGCGTACCGGCGTACCGTTCCGGATTTATCGCAACAAACTACGGTATAATTCTAAAAAAAAATGCAATTCAACATATAAAAAAAATTGACATAAAAATAAAGCATTATAACTTTTCATAGACAAAATGCAACCATTCTAGTACTTCATATCCAAAAAAACTACTCCTCCAACATCCGAAACAAGTTCCCAACCAATTTAACGTGATAAAGTATACCAAAAGACTATTTAAGTCATTTAACGTTTTTTCAAAAAAAAGAATTGCGTAACGGCCGGTATCCGAGAAATGGCCGAGATTGGCCGGAACACCCGGAACAGACCGGAACGTCCGGTATTGAGCGGTATTGTGAGCGGGACGGAACATTAGGTGTTGTACCCCGTTTTTCTTCCGGTACGGAACGAGATTCATAACTTTGATAATGAGAATTCATTCCCATTCTAATTTAGTGTTGGAAAATGGTGGAGTGGGAAACCAGCTACAAAAACCAATCCTAAGAGAGACCTCTCCAATCAGTGTGGGCGGCCGGAATCTTGATTTTTGGAACAAGGGGAGGCCGATCTAGGCCTCTGACACCGACGGCGTGACAACGGTGGTGATGACACCGACAGTTTCTTTTCTACTCTTTTATTTTTATTTTTATTCTTTTTTGTTGTTAGATTTGGTAGGTGGTTTTTTTGGCCGGCGGTTTTGTATGCCAATGGTTTTGCAGGTGGTTGTGTTTACCGGTTTTGGGCCGGTGGTTTAATTTAATACAGTATTTTTCTCTTTAACAAAAAAAAAAAAAAAAAAGACCACACAAACTCCACCCCTTCAAAGGCCCATGAGGGACTTAACAAGGACCAAGTGATTCACAGCCGAGCCAACAGGCTTACAAAGGTATGAGGGATTTATGGAGGGATTTACACTTCACTATCCTCTCAAGTTTCCTGTCATGTTAAATCATTCCCCTCTATATATGCATTCACCAACCATGATCCAACATGCTTCGGAAATATATCTCATATTATTCGCTTTACAGCTAAATGGAAAGCCAAAACGAAAAACTGAAGTAGAAACAGAGGATACAGAAGGATTTTTAGAAGTATATTGTAAAGTTCAACTAGCAGCATAGCCTTGTTATAAACACATTGAAGGGTTTGTGGGAGCCGAAAGTAATAGTCAATGCCTCTTGAGGGAACCTGTTGTCATTTGATGCTGGAATCTACAACGTTCGTCAATGAAAACCGGTGCGGCCACACAGCTACAAGCTCATATCCTCAGGTAAGCTGATTTGAAGAAAATATAGGCTGCAAGATGCAAAGGAATATGTATTCGAAAAAGGCGAAGAGTATTTGACTTGAGAAGGATGAAGCAGTAAAACATGAAGAAATTAAGGGAGAGAACAAAAAAAACTAACAAGCCGCCCACACATAAGCGAATCAACTCAATAGCTTTTGTTGGTTTTCTTGATAACCTTCAATTGGCTCAGTTTCATTTATAGAAACAACTGGTTTTCTGGACCTCTCCCAGTTTGCAAATTTAAGAACACCAAATCGTACAGGCTTACATGCGTACAACATATATAATGTACAATCATAACTCCCCAGAGGCTTCTATTCCTTCTATAACTCTAAGAATGCATCTTTCGAAATGATGCAGAAAGAAAAAAAAATCAACACAGTACAGGGTACAACAGGTTTTGAAAATTTGTGAACATAAGTTGTCTAAAATGGCATGTAATCTTGACTGGAAGCTGAATTACCTGGCAGACATGAAAGCCATTCCAAAGAACACGGCCTTTATAGCTTGTTTCTGCCCCGCATAATCAAACGCCAATGGCAGCATTTCATGTAAGGTTAGGAAAGCCATCACTCCACCAACTGAATATTCAAACATTATTCATAACTTAAGAAATTTTGACTCAATAAATAGAAAAATAGTTCCTTTTAGTTACTCAAGGACTTCTGGAAACAACAGCGAACCTGCTCCAAGCAGACCCTCCAGAATTTCAGGACTTAAGCTGCTTGGGAATAGATAAGCTGCAATGGAATGGAAGCCATTTTAGCACATTTATATACAGTTATTTGATAAGCATATGGAAGACATTTTATACTGCAGGAGAGTAATAATCCAGGGCATTAAGAATAAAAATTTTGAACACAATGAAACATCAGGGTTGAACAACTCTTCATTTGGTAGTTTTGGGTTAGCATCACCGGTAAGCCCAAATAGACAGTTCTTTACGGGATCATGACCAGCAAATCACAAGGAGTATGTATCAGGGTGCTCAAATAAAAAAAATAAAATACCCCAAAAAATCACCAATGGGTGAATCTCAGAGGCTCATAAATTTCTCACAGTTCAACACACCAAGGCTTATACAAGACATACCTGATTTTCAGTTCGTTTCCCAAACAGTCAAGTCTTCTATCTCTAGGAAAATAGAAGTTTTCGCAGCAAATTCAGAACATATACGCAAAAATCAAAGGACCTACCTACAAGAATTACTCCCAGGGGTTCAGCCAGCCCAGAAAGTGTTGCCACTTTGAATGCCGTCCATTTACTGAGACATATATATAACCAGACAGATTGAGACATGTATTTCAAACTTTGAGTTTAATATTCGGTCATAATGTGTAAACATGCTGCGTTAAACAAATATAGAAACAGATTATCCTCAACCTCAACAAAAATGATCAAGCAAGCAGGTATGCTTATCTGCGATGCCAACTTATAAAAGCAAAAGCAATGATTGGGAAATAAACTGGCATGGCCTAACTCCATTTTTTTCCGTTGCTTTGTTTTTCCTCCTTTTTTAGGCCTGAAGGCTCTTCTGCTAGAGCGCAAGGTCCCCTTCTGGACTTGGTAATATGTTTGTTTGAGCTTTTAAATGAAAAGTACTTTAACCAAAACAAAATAAAAATGGCAGACATAGTAATCCCGATGTCAAGGGCATAGTTGAAAATACAATCCAAGGCCAGACCCCGACCCTTTTCAGAAGTTAATTGCAAAAAGGGGAAATCATACTCGTGATGAGAAAGGGACAAACATGCAGCATTGGGCTTCGTTGAAGAGTCGAATGACCTAGATAAGCTAAAATCCACATAGGTTGCTAGTGCGTTAGATGCATATATGAGATGGACAAATGGTCTTCATACAACCAGATGAAGAGCAAATACATAGCTACAGGTCTTTCAAATAGAAATCATATTTTTGCTTTGCAACAAAAAGCAAATATCCCCAAAACACAAAAGAATAAGAGGAAAATTATATAGCTTTTTCTGGCTAAATACCACCAAAACTTCAGAAAAATTCAAGCAAAGGTGCCCAAGTAATCAATTACCTCTGTGTTGCGAAATAAACAGGAAGTGCAACAGCAACACCCTGTACATTAGGAAGTTGAGAGATTATAACTCTGAGAGAGACAGAGAGAGAGGTATTATTACTGTGGCAGGCCCCGGGTAAGGGAGTCAAAACGTGGAAAATGTTGGAAACTGTCTCACAATACAGAAAAGAAATCCTAAGAGTAAAATATAGGCTAAACTCAATACTAGTGTACGGGGTGGGGCTGTCCATGTGTTGCCCGCCCTAAACGTTAAATCTTAGGATACAAGGATCGGTATCTAAAAGTGGTGTACAGATATGTGGACACAGAACATTTGAACAAATAGTACAATGTTGTTATTATTTACAAACGAACTTGAAATTCTGAGGTAATAAATGTGAGATTTTTTTCACATGTCAGAAGGTCCAAGTGTCAAATGTGGGCACAAGTTTGGACACATACCATACCTTATTAGGGTATGTTTGATAGGAGGTATAATTTTGGACACATACCGGGTATGTGTCTATGTGAATGTCCATAGCATTGTTATTCGCAGCCGTAACCGTACCGGCACCTTGAAAATCTGTTACGTATACCACATCCCCTTGGGATTATATGTTCCAGGTGTTTGTTGGATTTCATATAGGAAAGATATCTAGTCCTGACCACAAAATTTTCCACCAAACACTGGATTTGTAGTCTCCAATATAACGCTCAAATCCAGACAAACAGACAGGCCCTTCGAGCAATCAAATGGTGTCTGAGTTAATTATACCTCTGGGATGTTGTGCAAAGCAATAGCCAGGGCCAAGTTCACACCAACGCGAAGACCCTATCAGAAGATGCACGAAAACAAGCAACAACTTAGCGACAAAAGAGATTTATTGCCATCACACAGCAAGATAAGTAAGACACAATCAGACTGTGAGTAATTTTATGACCACCAGATTTTTGTCATCATTAACTAATTGCACTAATAATAGTTCGTATCTGCCCAAACTGACACAATCCCAATTGAACAGGATACCAGAGCTCATTAAGCAATCGAAAATCAGGCCACAATGGCATCGAGTTAATTTAAGCTGAAAAATGAAATATTATTCACTAGTCGAACAACAACTCAACCACGACATAAACCACTCGTCACTTGGACTTGCACTGCTAAGACAGCCTGTAATTTTTCTATTTAATGAAGAATGCAGGAAAAAAAAAGTAAGAGCCAGTCCATCAGGCTTGGCTATCACAAATGCACATCATTCCCCATTTCATGTTGAAATTAGATGAAGAAAATGTGTCAAACATAAGTAGCCAAATCAGTGTAACATTCCAAATCCAGATTCCACATTCCCACAAATACAATTTCCATAAAACCAAACATGCTGACAAATCATTTACATTTTCCATGTCACTAAAAGAATATTTAACACTTATAAAGATAATGTAGAGACCTACATAATTTTAAGTCTGAAAGTTCCAAAAAAAAAATGCCGAAACAATCTTGTTAAATTTCTTGGAGGGTTCCAACCTAAAACCACGAGAAACATGAAGGGAAGTGTATCTGGAATACACTGTGGAAAGCTCTTAATAAAGCAACTACATATATATTCTTATCTAATTCAAGATAAAAATCCATCAGTTTCAAGCATGAAAATAATACAGCATCTGCAATTGTCGAGATACCGAATCATTAGTTAAACCCAGAATCTAATTACGAAAACATTGGAGGTACCTTCATAGATCCAAGAAACACGGCCATTCCTTCTGGAAAATTGTGCAAGCTTATGCCTGCAATGCATAGAAAGGTTTCCTATAAAAGAAGAATACTAAAAAATTTGCTCAAACAGGATACAATAGCACCTCGCAAGTTAGTATACAAGTCAAGAGCACATCTCCTCTCATTGACCAGTTGGTAGATGTTGCATGCTTTAGCAAGCAATGTAATTTCAGAATTTGGAGCATGGATTTTAATTCTATCTTGATTCTGTTAGTGTGAAAGCTCCTCTTTCTTTCCTATGTTTGAGCATGATCAATTCAATCATCCCAAACAATGCACTCACTCAAACCAAACAAACTATAATGTAATTTCCACAGATTTTGAGGGAAAAAATATTACTACAAAACTAGTATAACTCTTTAAACAACATTTTAGAGGGAAGGTAAACAAACTAATAGTGTAGTCAGACCTATTGCTGTGATGATTCCACTAAATAGCACTTGGCGGCGATGCTTTTTCATGATGTCCTTGCCCCCTTCATCCCCATTCTTCTGTTATTGAGCACAATGCCAATAAATATTCTATATATTTATGCCATTCGAAGTATCCAATATAATTGTTAAATTGAGATTGGAGTCCAGCATTAAAATTCTTTTCATGAGCTTTGAAACATTCGCAGAATATTGGAAACGTGCCAGATTTACGAATACACTTGTAGGCATTTTCAGATCAAGGGATCAGGAAAAAAAAAATTGTAGACATCTTGAGATTAAGAATACATATGGAAGCGCAGATAATCATAAGAGGAAATGATATGATCACAGATTCAGATTCTTGAAGGAAAGGCATTTACCACACGAAAAACTTACACACGTTAAGCACTTGAGAAAACTTAACCGTCATATTTATCAGAAATAAATAATCTCCTCCACATGAAAACTTATGAAATATCTCTATGTACTATGAGTTTAGACAACAGAGAGCCGTTCATGTGATCATGGTCATCCAAAAGTGTTTTTAATGGTTGATTTGTTGAAAGAATCCTACAGGTAAACTTGTAAAAAAAAAAATTCAATCCAGACCAATAATGTCCAAAACTTATTACATCGTATGAACTTTCATCACATGGTTTGGACACAATCTATCTATCAAATACATCCTTTCTTTTATCAGAACGCCCTTTCATTCCAACTATGATTGTTATAGTCCAATTTTTTTTGTCTACGATTAAAAAAATAGTCCAATTTTTGGGACAAAAGAATGGAAATTTAATTTCATCTATGAAGGGGACTATAACTAGGAACTAGATTATTTATCCAGCTTGCCTACGTACCCATTGTCAAAAGAATTCATACTTGAATTAATTCTTATTTGTGGTGACCAATTGGATATTCACAGTTTACGATTTCACCTATTTGGTTCGCTTACATATGTAAGTAGCAACTCTCAAGTATATCAAAACTTAACCAAAGTCAGCTGTAGTTCCAGTTGATTTTGGGCGCTTCGTAAAAAGGTTTATCATTTTTTCAACGGAAGTTTGATATTTTGACAAATTTAGCTTTTAGAAGATCAAATCAAGCCATCATATTGGACCAAAGGTTGAATTTTTAAAACTATCTTGACTACGACCAACTTTTCTTTTTTGCTCCTTCTAGGTAGCGCATCATTTGGATGAAAGTGGAAAATTTTAAATGCATGTTGGACTCTTTCAAGAATCGTTGTCACAAATGTACATGCAAGGTACATGTTAGTACTTAATGATATTTCCAATCACCTTTGTTTTCCACCACCATTGCAAACGTGTACCGATTTAATAACCATGAGGATGAAGGTCTCAACTCTCGACCCAGTCAAATTATCGCTAAATTTACACGTCAACGAGAATGGTATATAACCCTCTACTATGTCTCAAAGTCAATGATACATCACTCTCCCAACATTTTTAGATATCCAACATGAATATTAACTTTCCATTTCATTCTACTAAAGGGCCAAAGCATAAATGATTCTCTAGCAGTCTAGCTGAAAGATGTCTTCCTTAGGTAATGTAATCTGTATTGAGTCTGATGACTCTGATCTTTCTCCTTTCTGTAAGTTTTGTTCTTTAATAGTTTAATTTGGTGCAACAATTGAGATGTATTATAGCATTACCAAGTTTTTAGTTATTGCATCTAACCAAATACCAAGGTGAAACAGAAATCTTACACAAACAAGGCATATATTAGCGATTAGCTGATTAGTCTCTCTATATGTTCAACATCTGATAGGGGCAATGTTTCTGGTCTCTTAAACAAGAGAATCATGGATCTTCCATAACCTAGGAAAGGATATATTGCAAGATTCTAATAAATCAACAACATCAGTATGCATATTGATGACTAAATAAATGACATGCTTTTGCTCGGAGAAATGAGTCCAACCTTTTTACTTTTTTCATCTGGCATGGGAGCAAGAGTCGGTTCTGGGATGAAATTGGCAACAATAGCAAAGAAAATGACCCCTGCAAAGAACTGTGCTGCCAATTAACTGGCAAAAAACAAAAGAACAAGAAAAAGAAATATACATTAGATGGTAAACAATTGTGAACGAGATAGCTCACCCACAAGTTTCCTTTCAAGAATCCAATGGCGTTAATAGCATTATGCGCCAAATCAAAGAAAGATATGCTCAGCATAAGACCTGCAGCAAAACCCTTCATGGAGGAAAGATAACAATTTACACAATCTTTGTAAATGACTAAATCAGGTTAGACAATGTATACGTCAGTTCAGACAATGTTACTTCGACTAAACCTGAAATCTGCCTCTTTTAAGAATTTGGAAACAATCAATATCATGTCCATTAAAGAACATAAAGTTCATCTTTTGAAATTCCCAAAGTTATGGTAATTTTCAAACAAAATTGAATCTGGCTGCACAACTGACTCGCATTCTTGGAATAGTAAGAGTCCTATGCCTTGAAATGCACAGTAAGACCCTCAAGCAATACCTGTAGAAGCCCAAGCATCTTCAAATTAGGAGCTTGATTAAGAACCACAAATAGTGCACCTGTTCCAAATACAGCCCGCATAATTAGATTCTGGAACCACAACAAATAGTGGATGTTTTCATGTATTATCAAATCATTGAAGCAACAAGAAAATCAGAACTCACAGAAAATTTAAAAAAAAACTCCAGTGCATGAAAAGCTGCAACTCAAAGAACATTGAGGATAAGGTATGCCACACAGTTGGAATTTGAAAAGAGGTTTACTCCATCACCATTTAATTATTCTGCGGCTTAAAAGTATTCGCTGCTGCTATTTTAACTAGTTAGGAAACTATGTCACGGAAAACAAATACTCCCTCTGTCCCAATTTGTTTGTCCACTTTTTGACTTTGAAGTGTCTCAAAATGTTTGTCCAATATGAGTTTGACTTGCTAAAGTCTCCTAAATGCCCCCTCTCTTTTAAAATGTTACGCATGGAAGAGTGTGCACTCCTGTTTAATGCTAGAAAAGTGAGGGGCATTCTTGGAAAAGCAAAACTTTTTAAGAGTAATCATTATGTTCCCTTAATAAATTAGAGTTTTAGAAATGAACAAACAAATCGGGACGGAGGGAGTGATTAACATTGTTGACGGTGCCTTTTGTGTGGGTGGGTGGGTGGGTGGGTGGGTGGGTGGGGGTGGGGAGGGATGCAGTCTTGTGGGCGTGACCTATGGAACAGTCAATAAAATACATGCAAACGAGATGGCCTTACAAACAAGTGTATGAAAGTTAAAAAGAACTTGCCTAGCAAAAGCAGGCGTTAAGTTACAAGTATCCACCCAACATACTTGCCAAATGCATGCATCTTCACACTCCAATTAGGCTCTAAGTAACTTTTATCTGGTTTTCTTTCCCTCATCGGCGACAAATAAGATGTTAAGGAGAATAGAAAGGGAGTAAGAAGTCCTCCTGGCTTAGGAAAGGGAAAGAAAGAGCTTATCTAGTCTGACGGGAAAGAAATATGTTATCAATAAGATTGACAATAAAAGATAACCAGGAACGAGTTTCCAAGACAACGGTTTTTTTTCACAAAGCACAATATTCAAGTCCACATTACAACTTTACACTTTCTACACTTTCTAGATCAAAATGTTTTGAAAGCTACCTGCATAAGAACTTCTCAAGACTCAAAAGAAGGAATAGAAACTAATCAACTTCCCCAGTGAAGAAATTGATCTCTTCAGGAAAGCTTATGGAACGAACCAAAAAATATCAACCATATAACAAGCAGAAAACAAGAATCTAGCCCAAACAATGCACGGGATGTTTTTGAAAATTCTAAGCTCACAATTCACACAGTTGTGGGAGAGAAGTATAGAAAAACTGTAACAAAATGAACTTTCCAAACGAGCAATAACTTATTCCAACAACTAATTGCTACAAGTTTTCAGAAATAAACTCTAATTAAGTTGAAGATACAAAGAAACTAAGCTGCAAACAGAATTCTTTTTGTTTTTTCACATCTTTTGGCAGTTAATGATAATTCTGTTGGTGCAAATCTAGGAGTCTTCGAGAAAATCGGACGCCTTGATGATGGAACCTGCTTTGGGGCACGTTACAATGTCACTTTCCGAAAACAGTATTCGCCCCCACTGTTTGGTGTGCACCGGGTTGATAGCAAATATGTTCGAGGATACAACAAAGCCCGGTCTATAGACCTTCTGCTTGCGTCCGCACAAACGGAGGCCAGACAGAATATCGAGTCAAAAAAGTATCAATGAAACCAAGGGTCTGTTGACACTATTTATGCAGAATAACGGTGTAACAGAACAAGAAAGCAACTAGAATGAATTTTGGCAGAGTAACGGCCTAAAATTCTGTGTCAAATGTTTGTGACTAGGGCTCTATTTATAGACTCAAACACACCTTTTCGCATGGGGTTGCACCATTTCATCAAGAGTTGCACCCATTGACCAAGGGTTCCACGGTTCCACCCATTAACCAAGAGTTGCATCCTTTGATCAAGGGTTACACCCATTGATCAAAATTGCCTTTGGTTTGAGTCACTACCTTTCCAAACAAAGTCACAACCGTACGCGAAGCAATGCCAAAACCGCCAGCAAAATTCGTGAGCTAACCAGATGGTATCGATACCAAGATTCATGGTATCGATACCCAGACATTTTGATCGTGTTCAGACCCATTGGTATCGATACCATATCTGATGGACTCAATACCCATGCATTATGTTTGCCACAGAAGCAGAGGTATCAATACAAAGACTGGTGGTATCGATACCTAGACATTCTGTTCTCAAATATACGCCGTGCAAGATTCCATTCGACCTTTTCCTAAATAGCCAATGTGGGACAAACCCAAAACTCTTAAAGAAGCTTTCTCAAGGCACAAGGAATATTTTGAAAAAACTCAAACTAAAACCCATTTTATTTTGATAAATTTCAATAAATTCTTACCCCTAGCGGGTTTTCTAAAAATTGTGATTACACAATGTAAAACTCTTAGTTGCACAAGTACAATTAGAAGCCACTTAAAATTGGAACCTCCAGATTCTGAAAATATTAAGTTACCAGTACAAAAAGGCAGACACAATAGCGCTTTATCTACAGTTCTACACCCGTATTCCAGAAATGTGTCTTCTTTTTAAGTGGACAAACATTCTAGAAACATATCACATGCATATAAGGTTGCATCTAAGAGCGCAAGGCATCAAAGCTTGGAAGTCAGAAGTCGCAAGCGAATTGGACCAAATCAATATTCAATAAAAAAGTATTGAACTTAAAGTAAGAACTCAAGGTAAGAACTTCGACAAAGCAACTGATTCTTCAGAGAAAACTGTACTAAAAGGTATTCCAGAGTAATCACCAATAATAGGCAAATGAATAAACAATAATTGGTTAATGAGTCAGATATCATAAGAACTTAACTTTTGACATGAGTCCATCAACAAAATTATGACTTATTAAGACTCAAAATTAACAAGAACCCAGAAAAGAAACTGAACAACTTATATAACCCCCCACAAAACAATCAAGAAACAAATAAACCACCAAATAACGAAAGACTGGCACAAACAACACAACGGTTAAAATTTTGAAACCAAACCCTATTCGAATTTGACTAATATAATTCCCATTCAAATTTAATGGGTTAAAAGTTTACTCACCTATGGAAGTACTCAAGCCACCAACCAGAGAAAGACCAAGCGCAACCAAGACCTGAGAATCCATGAATCCTCTCTGCTCCAAATATCTGGAAAACCAATATGACTAGTTTGTTCCAAAAAGAGAGATTTTTGGAAAGGAACAAACTAGGGTCTGAGTTATTCAAATTTATAACATCCGAATTGGGGGGGATTGCGGACTCCACTGGAAAATTGTGTCAAATGTATTTATGGTGGGTCTATACGACGATGGGTATATATAAAGGGTAGTCTGAATTTCGTAGGAAAGAGAGAAAGTAGGAAGAGAGAATATCGGACTGTGGAAGAAAGAGATGGTTTCATGGAGTGGACCAAGAAACGTTAAAGGAACCGGGGAGCAGCAACTCACTGTAGGCGTGCAGATAGAATCTGGGCGTCTATTCTTGTTTTGGACGGTTCAAATTTTAAGTAAACTGTTCATGCAATAATTTATTTAAGATTTGAACCGTCTAAACACTTTAAACGGGCGAGATTTGTTCACTACTGGTGTAGTGACTACAAATTTTGATTAATTTATAAATCTTGAATTTGTGAAGCAAATACTCATTGAATATGTTCAAATTTAAATTAATTTATTGTTATCATTATTATCTTTTTCGTCTGCGTACATCTCTATAATGTCATTCTCTGTATTTTAATTTGTATAGAACAAATTAGTAAATGATATTATAAGCTTGGTAAATTTCACTTTGACCCCTTGTACTTTGAGCGAGTTTCACATACACCCTTTGAACTTCATTTTTTAACACTTACACCCCCTCAACATTGGGGCAAAGTGGAACTGTTAACATTGCTAACAGAATGGCCAAAAAGACCTAAAAGCCCCATATGTAGTAGAGAGTGAGGTAAAAAGAAGAAGGCAACTTCAGAGCGGAACCAGCTCTTCCAGATGGCAAGTCATAAAATTTTAAGACCTATACCAGATATTAAAAGTAAAAAACAAAATGTCATGCCCAAATTTCAAAGCTTACAATCAATTTGGCTCAAAATGAAAACACAAATTAAGAAAAATGTAACAAAACAAATCAATAATCAAAATTAAAAATAAACAATATCCCAGGCCATTTCCCAATCCCACTAATATACAGCAAAAATCTAGTAACTTCCAATCTTCGCACTAGTAGTACCACACAATTTGAAATGGGACCCGCAAAACATAGGCTGTTTATTCAACAATATCCCTTTTGTATTGCTCCTTTCTTGGAGATAAACACAATTACTCATTGTACATGGCACTGGTGTATATACATGCATACACTGAAGACACCTTTTGCACTTCATTTTATGTACACATAAATGACACACTGGGAGCACTCACTACATAAGTCTTTTTTTATCTGCAATGAAAACTTCATTTTCATAAGATAAAAAATGAAATCATTACAACAGAGAAAGAAATGGTTCAAAAGAGTTTTGAAGAGACCAAAGCCCTTCTAGTGATGTAGCTCCCAAAAACTTGACATACCCCTTGACCTCTTGATTTTTTTTATAGAAGCAAACCAACAAAACAAACATGACCAAATTCCTGTTTAAAAAAAAAAGACCAAATTCAACAAAATTTGAGGCTTACGCATGCTGATCAACAGCAACCAAACCCAGACATCTATTGGCAACCTCTCTTTTTTACTATTATGCTCCTTTTATATTTATTGCCTCGGACTCTAATAAAAGATCAATTTCTCCAAAACAAATCAAAATAGGTTTGACTAAAGTTGCATTATCTTAACTGCCTCTAATTCGAGCGAATTTGTTCCTCCTGTAAGAACCAGCAAACATTCCACTATTTGTCTCCATTTCATGAGTTATATGAACAGATAACAAACAATCCTTGTAGAATAATATATGCCATAGATCTTCCAAAGTAAAAGAGGAGGAAATTGTTGTGCTGAAACCCAAGATTCAGAATATAAACACACCAACAAGAAAACAAGAGACAAGGATTTATGTGGTTTCCCCCAAGCACGAAACTCTAGAGGTACGTTCACAGGGAAAGAGCAAGAGAATTCACTAAAAATGGGGAGAAATACACAAATTAAAGTCGGCTATACTCGTAACTCTCACTTGAAGCATTCACACGATATCTAGGAACAAATCTCTGAGGCGCGACTTACAGAGCATCAAACGTCTCACACATTGTCACACCCTCGATTTTCAACATATTTAAACATACCTTTCTCAAAAATAATAAATCTAATTTCATTTATAAATATTCAAATTCAATATGCATCGTCTAGTTGAATACCCATATGAAAACAAGTATCAAGTACATAAAGTTGTTACACTTTCTAGAGTCAAAAGATAATACAAATAATAGAGCTACAACTTTGTCTTCCAAAACAAAGTTCATGAGATAAAATGATAATTCTTCTTATGCATGTCTTTCAAATCCAATAGTGCACTCCAAGCAAGCGGCTCGTGCTCCATGCTATTTTACCTGAAATTATCAGGGTGAGCTGCACTAGCCCAGTAGGAAACTATTCTACTAGCGCTAGGTGTATAAAGTATGATGTGCGCACAAGAAGTTCATTACCATGAATGAAATGAGTAAGGTATGACATAGATGACTAAAACAAGTGATAAATGATGACAGATGCACATGAAATGAGCATGAGACAAACACGGTGATTCGACAATACGATGTTTAATATTGAAAAGTGATGACTCATGAGTGATATATGAATCAAATTAAAAGTCCATGTGCTAACATTTATAAACTTGTCATCTTCGTTCATGAAAACTTCTTTTATTAAATCTTAAGTGTTTCACACGTGCTAAGTACCTAGTTTCCCCTTTTCACTTCAACTCCTCTATTAACTCTATACTTATGTATTTATATAAATACATACTTGGGAGTCTTGGGTCCCGTAACCCATACTAGGAGTTATAGATCCCTAATACTTTGTCTAGCTTTCTTAGTAAATTCAACTGTGTTCACGGGCCACGTTCACCCACTCCCAGCCACGCTGCTGATAATAATAATATTCCGTGTTTCACAGGCCACATTCACCATGCCCAGCTACGCTAGTAATAATATTAACATTTCGTGTTTCACAAGCCACGTTCACCATGCCCAGCTACGCTGGTAATAATATTAACATTCCGTGTTTCACAGGCCACATTCACCATGCCCAGCTACGCTGGTAATAATATTAATAATAATATACCAACGTTGTTATAACGTGACTCACTCTATCTTAAAGTATATCCACTCATCAACCACACGCTCATCCTAAATATGTAATGTCCCATCTATTCTAGACAATCCCGCATTCCCTCATTTTCACCAGCCATAGTGCAATCCTCCACTTCCTTCAACAATGATCCACGTGTCCAAGGAAATACCGGTATGTTCGAAAATAGACTAAGTGTCCATTGTTTTACTCGTAACCGTTACAATTTGTGTCTGTGTTCAATGTCGCCAAAATACCGCATCTTTCATAAAACATCTTATTTTCAAGTACTTCATGAAATAACAAATTGTTTTAATAGGGAATGAATCCCTCCGCCGGATTTCGTGGGCTCTGTGCACTAGGGGTGTCCACGGATCGGATTTGGCCGGTTCGGATACGGATCCGATCCGATCCGGTCAGAACGGATTTGGGTTCTTAGGATCCGAGAACCATCCGTAGGTGACATACGGATGGATCGGATCGGTTACGGATTTCGCGGATCGGTTCCGGATGGATTTGACGGATCGGCCTGCGACAAATAGGCCTCTAACTTGGGCCAATCTAGAAAATTTTCCAAATCATTTTCCAGCCCATTTTGGAGAAGCAAGATGATTTTGGAGGAGCAAGAAAATTTTCTAGCAAATGATTTTGGAGGAGCAAGAACTACAAAGTGATTCAAGGGCATACAGTCATCTGCACCCACATGTTAAAACCAACCAAATTGAAGAACACCAGTTTTCAGCTATCCAGGATACCATCTCCTATAAAACAACACAACCAATCCATTTCGTTCACGTCATAGTGAGGCAGCTAAACACCATCTAAAACGCACACAAACATTTAACACATCAAACCAAAATTATCTTCTTTGTAATAGTCCCTCGGACCCATCAGCAAGATTACTAGAGACCCTATTTACCCACAGGAAATGAACCAAATATGCATTTGCCACTGAACAAAAAAACATAAGGCTTTCAACATGTTTGAGAAAGAAGTTAAAAACTGGAGCTGGCCTTTGAGTACATCAGAAAGCACTTTCTCTTCCTCCTTTAGTTTCCTCTCCTCCTCAAGTTTCCTTTCCTCTTCAATGTTTCCAATCTTCACTCCCTCATCATCTACACGCATCTCCAAATCATCGCCTCTGATATCGTCATAGTCGACCTTCTCTCCATCTCCTTCTCTCCATCACATGGATTGGAGAGAGAGAGAGAGAGGCTTAGGTTTAGGGTGTGTGGGTACTGGAATACTGGGTAACAACAGGGGTAGTGGTTGGGTAGTATTGGGTAAATGACGTAATGGGTAACGACTGGGGTAGTGGCCGGCCCTAGTAGTGGGTAATGGGTCACGGACTTACGCGTACGCGCGAAAGTTTTTTTTTTTTTTTTCAACGGACGGTTCGGATTTATCCGGATCCGATCCGGATCCGTGAACTAATGTATTGGACGATCCGCAACCCATCCATACATACCTCGGATGGATCAACGGATGGTTCGGATCGGTTCGGATTGGTCGGATTGGCGGATCGGATGATCCGATGGACAGCCCTACTGTGCACCCATGGCTAGGGACGCACCGAACGGTGGCCCTAGTATTCATAATCATCATTCTAAAAAAAAAAATTCATTTAATACACTTCATTCTTCAAAACACTTTCAAGGATCGTATTTCTTTCCAATCGTCACAACTTTCATCAAAAGTGTCAAAATGACCCAATGTGATGCGTGTCCAATTCGTATCATGGCATATCCAACCATTTTTCGTATTAAAATCTTATTTTAATGGTCATAAAAATCAATTTGAGGGTTATCTCGAGATTAGAGGTCAAACACACGATGATATGAGCAAACAAGAACTAACCAAGCATCAAAGAACAATTTGAATCAAAAGAAAAATTTTGACTGATGGCTTGGTCCGGACAACCAAATCCCCGTCCGGACCAACAAGGCAGATTGTACAAAAAGTCTAACAGATGGCTTGGTCCAGACCACCCAAATTCCCGTCCGGACCAGCGAGGCAGATTGTGACAAAAAATTGACAAATTTTTCTCAAAGAGAGGGGATTTCAACCCAAGTGCAAATATGATGGTTTAAGCTCAAATTTGAGATGTCAAGCAACAACTAAACATGGGGAAAGAGTCAATCATCAACTAAATAAGCAATTTACCAAGCAAATGCATAGATCAAGAATCAAACAAGAAGAAACCCACCTCAATGTTGAAACACAAGTTTTACTAGAAATTGGTGGCCAACAACAAGATATATGCTACAAATCAACTAGATACAACTAGAGGAAGTAGAAATGTGTCCCCTACCTCAATGGTTTAGCTCCAAGGATAAAAGAGTGGAAGCCCTAGCTTGTTCTAGCAAACCCAACCGAAAAGAGCTCCTCCAAGGTGATTCCAAGAATGCCCGGACTCCAAATTACGCGTAGATGAAGGATATGAGGTTGAATCTTGAGGATATGAGGTGTGGGAGTGTTTATTTTGTGGAGAGGTGGAAGAAAACGTAGGAAAAGAGTATAGAGAGAGAAGACCGGTGTGTTTGAAAGGAGAGGGCGTGTGTTTGGTTCCAAAAATCAGCCACTGCTTCCTATATATACATCCCACTAATTACGCACACACCCCTAGTGTTTCTAATGCACTTTATAGACACCCCAATGTTCATACTTACTCCACATTGGCCCAATTTACTCTATTTTCATTTTCTCACATTCCCCAATATTATTTTCGGGGAAAAAAAAATTCATGTGAAATTATGGTTCCTTACACACACAATATAGAGACACACACAAACCCTAGATATCTCAAATCCCAACTCAAGACAAACCCTAGGAGGCCATAAAGCTCTTATTTATAAAAAAAAAGTACAAAAAATTAGGTGAAAACCCTCTTAAAAAACGCGCAGCCGCGCACATTTAGCACCCTTGGTTCGGATCAACGCATCTGCAACCTTTCAAAGTCTTAAATAACCCAAGGTCCGAACCACAGAAACCAAGGTCCCGACCAACAAAGCTGCGAACATCTTTTCACACCGAATTTTTGTACCTTTCTTTGAACGTCTTGAATTAAAGGCATATCTTCAACATAAATTAAATAAGTTTCAGCTGAAGTGGGTGTGAAGTTCGAGCAATGGCATTCTCTAATTCTTTGCACGAATCTAATCTCTCTCTCTCTCTCTCTCTCTCTCTCTCTCTCTCTCTCTCTCTCTCTCTCTCTCTCTCTCTCTCTCTCTCTCTCTCCCTTCACATATATATAGATGCATTTATTCCCACACACACTTCTCGTTCCATTTTATAGTATATGGCTTGGATCTGGGTGAAAATTGGTTGGAGGGAAAAGAAGGGTGCATGTGTATCTTGTCCATGGCTAGCTTCTATGGGCAACATGGTCATATTAAAAGTGCATTTGGAGAGAAAATTACTGTCATTATTGAAAATGCCACTATATGGTTAATTTTAACGAAAATCATAACAGTTTCACTTTGCCCCAAAGTTGAGGGGTATAAATATTTAAAACGAAGTTTGAGGGGGTCAAAGTGAAATTTTCCCTACTTTTTATTGTTGGAACTTGGAGTAGAGACATTTGATGTGGTCCTAAAATTGCAACAAAATTGTACAATTTTATGTCAACAAGTTGTTTTGTATTAAGCCTTCAAACTCAAAATAACTCTAAATTGTCCTTACATGTTAATTATACCTATATGTAATCACCCTGTCAATTATACCTAACTAAGATTTAGTCAATCAATCCATAATTAAACATTGATTAAATCTCACATAAACCTCCATCACTGGCCACCGAAAAAAAGTGAAGAAGAACCATAAATTCATCAGCACAACAAAATCCTCCAATTACCCATAAGATAAATTTATTTAAACTAAAATTTTACCATGTACGATAAATTCTTTTAAAGGAAAACATATTCAAATGTTCCATATTTAAGCAAGGGTATTATAAGAGTATGATGACATATATATAAATTTGACATTCCCCAAATATAAAAATGATAAACTGGAGGAAAAAAATTGAAAATATGACTTTTTTCACTTTTGTTTTGTGTAATGGAAATTCATCCATTAAAACGAAAAGACAGATAGTTCAGATACAAACATAATTTGAACATAAATAAACTATAGCATAAACTAGAGCAACTAAATAATCCCTAAGATAGCTAACTCCTAAGCCATCTTCCCGAATGAAATAGCGCACAGATTGTGGTGATTCCTCAGTTATCACCAGATCTTCTAGTTGTTCAGCTCCCAATCTAGCCATGTGATAAGCACTTGCATTAGCTTCTCTATAAATGTAAGTGAGAATCGACTGGGTATGCCTTAAGAGAATGTTTAAGTCCGTAATCAGAGTCTTGTTGGGATGGTCGACTGGATTTCCTTCATTAATCAATTGCATAGCCATGAGAGAGTTAGACTCAATGTGGATGTTGTTGTACCCTTTTTCCAGCATGATGGTAAGCCCTGTGTAAATTTCCCAAATCTTTGTCTCCAAGCTTGAATTGCAGTTAAGTTTTCCAAAGTAGCCCAGCAGCCACTGGCCTTTGTGATCACGAAAAAGACCTCCAAAACCAGCTTTTTAGTTACTCTCATACAAACATCCATCAGTATTCAGTTGAACTCCAGTTGAAAGAGGGAGAATCCAAGTAATTAGCATAGAATTAGGAGTGCCATTGTAGAGGGGAGATTTGAACGCAGTGTTTATCTCAGATGAATATGAATGATGTTTCCAAAGCTCAAATTGGTAACAGTATCAACATTATCAAAATTCTTCCTGTTGCGGTCTTTCCAAATTTGCCATAAAATAACTATAAAGAGGGCTTTCCACAAAACATCATTTCTTAAACCTGATTTACCTTTCAACTTCAAATTGGAAGCAATCCATTCTGAAGTTGGACATTCACTCCTGCTCCGGACAAGGGGTGGGTGTTATGCGTCCCTCGGCCATCCGATTGTGTTTTGGATGGTCCAGATGTGTTTTGATTTTTTATCGGTAAAAATAAATCAAAATTAAATTAAAATTGTCGAATACATCTGAGCCATCCAAAACACAATCGGATGGCCGAGAGGTGCACAGCACGGTGCAAAGCACCAAAGTGCACAGCACCCTCCTGCTCCTTCTCCAGTGGCGATTAGAGAAATAATTCCAAATGTCCTTAGCTTTAATACATTCTCTAAAGAGATGTGTTAAGTCTTCCGGATTGAATTACATCTCGGGCATAAACAAGGATCGAGCCAAGGGGGGACAAGTGGTGGTGGCCGCCACCACAAGGTTTTCAAAAAATGTAATTATTATGTAGAAAATAAATTTTAATCCCTGAATTATGTAGATTCGCCACCACTAAATTTTTTTAATCATTCATCCTCATAATGCATTTTGTCTTGTTATTTTTTAAGTACATGTTTTCGCCACCACAAAGGTAAAATCCTGGCTCCGTCTCTGGGCATAAATAAAAAAATTTAATGCCCCTAGGGGCAATACTAACTCATGGAAATGATAAATTTACCTAACACTGGCCTCTCCAATTCAAGCCGGTCACCTGTAAACCATGAAATCTGATAAAATTTTCCAAAATTATGAATTCATAATAGAGGGAGGGTTCCGAATGTGCATGCTGGCTAAAAAACTCAAAATAGAAATAAAAGACATGAGAAAAAAAATTCAAAAATAGAAACAGAAGGCATGCAATGGAGCATTGTTCAAAAAGCCGGCAATCAGGGATGGCCATTTTGTCCGACCCATTCGTATCTGATCTGAACCCCACCCTGAATGGATTGAAAATTTGGAGATCTGTTTGGGGATTAGGGAGGATATGGAGATTGTTTTGAAAAAAAAATTCGGGGATTGGGTAAGAGGCAAGGACGGCCATATCCTTGCCCTGAATCTGTTCCCCGTTCGATCCCCACCCCGTCCCTGAATCCCCGATAGATGTATATGTACACCTATGACCTATTGTTGTTATATGTTTTTAGGATTATCTCTTCTCATTCCCCGTTCTCACTTCCCACTTTCCCATTCCCAGTGCCGCACACAACAAAGAAGAAGAGATAACCTCTATCTCTCTCTTTGTCAATAGAGGTAATCTATTTCCCTCTCCTCTTCTATTCTCTCTACTCTCTTACTTGTATCTCTTTGTTCATTTTTATTTTTATTTTTTCTCTTTATGTGCAACAAACAAAAGAATGGCACTGAAATTTCTTTTTTTATTTTAGATTCATGTTCCCCATTTGGGGCGAAGATGTAGGATAAAAATAAAGACACATCGGGAAATGGAGCAGAGACGGAAACAGGTAAGGGGTTCAGAGATTGGGAACAGAGATGGTACTATCCGGGCCCGATCCTCCTCCATGGCCAACACAACCGGCAATCATGGAACGATGAAAACGACTCACATGAAAGTACATTTCTAAAATCTTTTTTATTGGGTGTTGATTATGATTGCGTACATTACCCCTTTGCAAATTCGATTGCCCTTGGAAACAAGAATATGTGATATAGCCCGTTTGGTTTGATTTGAGTTGGTTATGGTTTAACTTGGAATTAATGTGGGCATGATTGGGTATGAAGACATCATTATGACCAAATTAAAAGCTTGATTTTTTTTGTGATAAGTAAACAGCTTGATTTACGGGTGTTTTGGCTAAATATTCCCATTTGTAAGTTTCGCGTTGATTTTTTTGTAAATTATTGGTTCATCTCGATGAGACAAATCTAAAAAGTAAAAAATTAGTATCAAAATATCAAAAAAGTTCACTTGTTTTGGATTATTTTCTACTTTATTCATAAAAAATTTAGTTTGGTGAATAATTTTATCGTTGTTTAGATTCCTATAGTCAAGATGAAGCAATAATTCACCAACAAATTGATGCAAAACTAACAAATGCGAATATTTTTTGAATAAGCACAAGAAAATAATTTGGCTCAATTATTCAGCCAAAACACCCTTGGTTTTTTTTTTTTTTTGTGTCTTGTAACATCACTTTTTTTAATACACTTTTTCACACATTAAAGGATACTTATATATTGAGAAAAGATGGATTGCAGATGTAATAGGTGAAATGCGAAAATTGATTGAAAAAAAAAAAAAAAAAACAACAATGTGAAGATTAAATGATACAAAATCCCAAATCCACAATGCAATAAAAGACACCTCAATCTAAAGATGGCGACTGCCATCAAACTCCAATTATATTTGCTTTCCATGTCCAGATGCCCTCATCAGTTGATTACTTCACAATAAGGCAGTTGTCCTATACATGAATTAATAATGTTGGGAAACTGATGCTGGTGAATGGGACATAGTCCTAACCTGAAATGCCAAAATTGTTTTTCCTTTTTTATTCGACGGTCAGGGTTGTTCAGACCAGCTTACGCATGTCTTGACTATTTCTCTCCCCGGTTCAATCAAAGGCATATCATCTACGCTCACACTAAGAGATTGACAACAGATTTATCTTTTGTGGTTTGGCCCTGAGAGGTTGCCAAATTTTGAATTCAAGATATCCTGGTTTACAATTTATTCCTTAAGCCACTTGAGCTACCCTTGTGGTTGACATATTTTCGTAACTCCAACTAATTAGGACAGGGTACATGAACACCCAATTTCCCAATCAATTAGTAAAGGGAAGCAAATAGAAAAGCAAAGAGCAATGCTGCGACACAGACTTATCTGCAAGGACAAGGACATAAATGAACATAGATGTACCCGGAATGCCGGAACCATTCAATGTACGTGCATAAATCTAGATCCAGGGTACGTGCATAAATCTAGATCCGGAGTGGGTGTTATGCCAACATGGATGCTGTCCCTAAAAGGGGACAACATCATCCCCATTCATATCTTTTAAGCTTTATACTTTACCATCAATTTGAGTATTTCACCAATGTAGGTCCCCTCCCAAGTATGGAACCAGATGTGGGACCAACGATGTTTCTTGTCTCTTACATATATATAAAGAGGCAGTTGAGTGAACGAAATTTTCGTCTTTCGTCCTTGGCAAAATTCCAATTCTGCCCTTTATTTGTGCACCTCAGTGGTGGTTTCATGGTGAATGAATGAATAAAGCATAAATTCAAGGCAATTTCACAATTCAATATTCCAACCTGTGAACCTGCCTACATCTACCTGGATCCGTCTTTTTCTTTTTCTGAATGGACACGTGGCACGGTCTACCGTAGCATGGTTAAAAGTCTCAAGGAAAATGGAAATTTCTAAAATTAATCAAAATTGGATGTCGTTACGGTTTAAAAAGTGTACCAAAATGCGTGAAAAGTGTATGAAGTTTGTGAATGTGTTTTAAATAAATTGTGTAAAAAGTACACTAGAATATGTATTTTTCTCTTTGTCTTTTTCTTGGCTTATTTTTAGCTCAGTAGACTGACAATGAAAAGACCATTTACAAAAGTATTTTTAAATTTTCGTTTTTTAGTGGAAATGCAAGAATTTCATTAATACGAACTATTAACCTACCAAATCAAATGAAGGATATATTCAGCCATTAATTGATCCAACGGTCTTTGTCAGAGATCTTGCCATGCAAAATGTCGATCTTGGTAGTTCCACAATTGACGAGCCTTCCATGGAGAAATTGTTTGATACTGTTTGGAGTTACATATTACCCAAGATAGAGAGTACTCAGTGCTCTAAAATTTCCAGTACCCACAATTTTAGTGTTCAACATTATACAAGTGCTAAGAATTTTTCAAATAATTGAATGGCTTGGATCATTTGTGGGTCTCACACGCCATCTGTACAAAATTTGTACGCTATGTGTTGGTACCCATAGCATTTCCTCTATTCTCTCTCTCCCTTATATTTTTTTTGGTGTAACTCTCTCTCTCTCTCTCTCTCTCTCTCTCTCTCTCTCTCTCTCTCTCTCTCTCTCTCTCTCTCTCTCTCTCTCTCTCTCTCTCTCTGTGTCTTTATTCACATAAAATTATCAAATTGCCCTTATATGTAAAATTTGAATGTAGGAGAAATGATAGTTTAGTAATTTCATGTGAATAATGACAAAAAAGAAGTGCATGCAGATAAAAAGGTAGTGTGAAAGTCATTTTCCAAATCAATAATATTAAAGAGGTAGTGATTTTCACACTCACTTTTTTTTTTTTACATGTTAATTTATAAAATTACCGTGTTATTTGTATATCTTTACAACATAGAAAGACAATATTGTAATTCGGATTGCAATACGATAAAAAAACAATCATTTGTCAGAAGAAAAAAAAACGTGAAAGTCAGTTACCTAATAAAATATGCACATCGATATTTTTTTGAACGAATATGAACAATCAACACACTATAGACGAAGTGGAAGGAATTTTGGCCATATATCCAACAATATGCATATAATGGAATTCCAATGCACTACATAATAGGACACTCCAACACATTTAAGCAATTTTCCTATCCCAAAAATGTTTACTGTAGCATTTTTAAATTTAAATTCTCATTCTTTCCAATTGTAATGGTCTTTTCAAAACGAATTACCAAAATGTGAGTTTTTTTTTTTTACAATGAGAAGAACAATTTACAATATTCTTCTTACACGCGCACATATATCACGAGAGAACAATTAATTAAAGAAAGCTTGTGGCAATTGTGTGTTCTTCTCTTTAACTAAAAAATTTACATGCTCACAACTTGTGAGAACTAATACACAAATTCTCATTTGCATAAACAAATCACATTAAGGCCTGCTATTGCCTTGAGAGAGACCTTCTCTCTCTAAAAATTAGATTTCAGTAGGGTTTTTCTGCCCTTTTTGCCGGCTTCTTCTCCGGCCGTTTTCCTCCGTTTTCCTTTCTCTCCCTTCCCCACCAGACTCCCTCAACCATCATCATCTTCCCCCACCCCTCTCTTCTCCCTTGAGCGGCTGTTTTAGGGGTGGGGTTGCCGCCTTTGCGCCCCACCCCTGCCGGTTTTCTTCGCCCACCACCCACTCTCACCCTCTTTACCAGATCCGCCGGCCCTCAACCTCCTCCTTTCCCCCCAACCTCCACCCGCCGTCCGCCGTTTCCACCACCATCCACCTCCTCCCTCTCCTCGGATCTGATATAGGGGTGAACTTGGGTGGTCTCGGCCCCCTCTGGTGTAATAAAGCTCCGGATCCCGCAGGCGGCCGGCCATGGAGCTTGGGTTTGTCCCGGAGGAGCAGCAGATAGGCGAACTCAGCTTGACTCGGTGTCACAGTGGGCGACTCAGTGGGGGTGACTCAGTGGGTTAATCAGTGAGGCATTTAGCATTTTGGGTTTTACTTTATGCTGTATTTCCTGTTTTTTTGTTTATATCAGATATGCAGTAGTAGTGCTTGGTTTGATTTTCGTGTTTTTGCTTGCTCGATTGGGGACTGGATGTCATGGCCGCCGTGGACGTGGGGGGCCGCCTATGTCCAATGAGGCATACCCGCGTCCAGAGCCTCGCGTGACAGCGGAGGTTCTCGTACTTTTTTATCCACTCACGGCGGTGTTGGGATGGCTGTACGGTGGAGGTTTTCTTCACCGCCAGTTGTTGACGGCGTTAAGCCTTTTGTGATTTTCTAGTCCCTGGATTTAGCTTCCGATTACTAGTGCTTTAATGTGTTTAGGGTTTGAGCTGGGTTCCCTCTTTGGGTTCTCTTCTGCTGACTTTTGAGCGGACTCATCATCCCGTCCCGTAGGTGTCGGGTCTGCTATGGCAGGTGTGTCTAGGAGCCGGTGGCCTGTGTTAGCCTAATGCCGTGCTTGTTTCATCTATTAGTAGATTTGGTTTCATTCCTATTTTTGATGTAATCGGTGCCGGATGGCTGTGCTATGAAATTTCTTGACGTGTTTAAAAAAAAAACAAATCACATTTTTATTTGTGCACCCATTTTCATATGCCATGCAACAATTCACTTTCTTAAGTGTTTCCATTCACATTCTACTATTATTATGAACACCAATCACACATACAATATCATTTTTTACTTATAAATCGTGGGAATTTGACAGCGGGCCTCGACCGCGGCCCCCTCACTAGTCATGTCTAATAAGGTTGTCATAAGCTAGTGAAAGAGAAAAAGAGATGTACTTAAACTCTAACTCCATGATTTATTTTTTCATCAAAAATTATTTAGTGGGTATCGTCACGTGGTGTCCCAGAGTCTTCTATCATCACATTCTTATATGGATCCCATGATAAAGTACATGTATCCCACGTCAAATTTTTTATTTTTTATTTTTAATGGGAAGCAAAATTTTATTTATGTTTTAAGATTGGCTGCACAACATCGGGTAGCCATCCCATGTAAATCCCACAAAAAGCTTTTAGATGGAGTAAAAACTTGGCAAGCTGTGGTAGTGAACAAAAGACCTGGTCGATAAACTCAACGCATGTTTTGCCGACGCATCCGCCACAATTTTTTCCTCCTAGTTAGCATATATTTTGCTGTACTAGTGTACTCCCCAAGAACAATTGATTCAATGTACGTGCATAAATCTGAATCCGGGGTACGTGCATAAATCTGGATCCGGGGTGGGTGCTATCCTAACATGGATGTTGTCCCCCCATTCATATCTTTTAAGCTTTATACTTTACCATCAATTTGAGTCTTTCACCAATGTAGGTCCCCTCCCAAGTATGGAACCAGATGTGGGACCAACGATGTTTCTTGTCTCTTACATATATATAAAGAGGCAGTTGGGTGAACGAAATTTTCGTCTTTCGTCCTTGGCAAAATTCCAATTCTGCCCTTTATTTGTGCACCTCAGTGGTGGTTTCATGGTGAATGAATGAATAAAGCATAAATTCAAGGCAATTTCACAATTCAATATTCCAACCTGTGAACCTGCCTACATCTACCTGGATCCGTCTTTTTCTTTTTCTGAATGGACACGTGGCACGGTCTACCGTAGCATGGTTAAAAGTCTCAAGGAAAATGGAAATTTCTAAAATTAATCAAAATTGGATGTCGTTACGGTTTAAAAAGTGTACCAAAATGCGTGAAAAGTGTATGAAGTTTGTGAATGTGTTTTAAATAAATTGTGTAAAAAGTACACTAGAATATGTATTTTTCTCTGTCTTTTTCTTGGCTTATTTTTAGCTCAGTAGACTGACAATGAAAAGACCATTTACAAAAGTATTTTTAAATTTTCGTTTTTTAGTGGAAATGCAAGAATTTCATTAATACGAACTATTAACCTACCAAATCAAATGAAGGATATATTCAGCCATTAATTGATCCAACGGTCTTTGTCAGAGATCTTGCTATGCAAAATGTCGATCTTGGTAGTTCCAAAATTGACGAGCCTTCCATGGAGAAATTGTTCGATACTGTTTGGAGTTACATATTACCCAAGATAGAGAGTACTCAGTGCTCTAAAATTTCCAGTACCCACAATTTTAGTGTTCAACATTATACAAGTGCTAAGAATTTTTCAAATAATTGAATGGCTTGGATCATTTGTGGGTCTCACACGCCATCTGTACAAAATTTGTACGCTATGTGTTGGTACCCATAGCGATTGTGTTTGGTTTGAGTTTTGAGTTTTGGTTTTTGTAATGATTAGAGGGAGAAATAAGGATAATAATTAAAAAATAGGTATTAATGATTGGAGAGTGATAGAGAGAAAAATAAAAATAATATTCAAAATAGGGGTAATAATTGAATAATAATTGAGAAAACCGGTTCTTGAAAACCAAAACGAACAAGGCCAGCATTTCCTCTATTCTCTCTCTCCCTTATTTTTTTTTTGGTGTAACTCACTCTCTCTCTCTCTCTCTCTCTCTCTCTCTCTCTCTCTCTCTCTCTCTCTCTCTTTGTGTGTGTCTTTATTCAAGTAAAATTATCAAATTGCCCTTATATGTAAAATTTGAATGTAGGAGAAATGATAGTTTAGTAATTTCATGTGAATAATGACAAAAAAGAAGTGCATGCAGATAAAAAGGTAGTGTGAAAGTCATTTTCCAAATCAATAATATTAAAGAGGTAGTGATTTTCACACTCACTTTTTTTTCTTTTTTACATGTTAATTTATAAAATTACCGTGTTATTTGTATATCTTTACAACATAGAAAGACAATATTGTAAATTCGGATTGCAATACGAAAAAAAAACAATCATTTGTCAGAAGAAAAAAAAAACGTGAAAGTCAATTACCTAATAAAATATGCACATCGATATTTTTTTGAACAAATATGAACAATCAACACACTATAGACGAAGTGGAAGGAGAAATTTTGGCCATATATCCATCACTATGCATATAATGGAATTCCAATTCACTACATAATAGGACACTCCAACACATTTAAGCAATTTTCCTATCCCAAAAATGTTTACTGTAGCATTTTTAATTTACATTCTCATTCTTTCCAATTGTAATGGTCTTTTCAAAAAACGAATTACCAAAATGTGAGTTTTTTTTTTTTTTTACAATGAGAAGAACAATTTACAATATTCTTCTTACACGCGCACATATATCAGGAGAGAACAATTAATTAAAGAAAGCTTGTGGCAATTGTGTGTTCTTCTCTTTAACTAAAAAATTTACATGCTCACAACTTGTGAGAACTAATACACAAATTCTCATTTGCATGAACAAATCACATTTTTATTTGTGCACCCATTTTCATATGCCATGCAACAATTCACTTTCTTTAAGTGTTTCCATTCACATTCTACTATTATCATCAACACCAATCACACATACAATATCATTTTTTACTTATAAATCGTGGGAATTTGACCGCGGGCCTCGACCGCGGCCCCCTCACTAGTCATGTCTAATAAGGTTGTCATAAGCTAGTGAAATAGAAAAAGAGATGTACTTAAACTCTAACTCCATGATTTATTTTTTCATCAAAAATTATTTAGTGGGTATCGTCACGTGGTGTCCCAGAGTCTTCTATCATCACATTCTTATATGGATCCCATGATAAAGTACATGTATCCTACGTCAAATTATTATTATTTTTTTTAATGGGAAGCAAAATTTTATTTATGTTTTAAGGTGGCCATCCCATGTAAATCCCACAAAAAGCTTTTAGATGGAGTACAAAACTTGGCAAGCTGTGGTAGTGAACAAAAGACCTGGTCGATAAACTCAACGCATGTTTTGCCAATGCATTTGCCACAAATTTTTCCTCCTAGTTAGCATATATTTTGCTGTACTCCCCAAGAACAATTGATTCAACAGTTACCTGCAGCTTCCTATATTGACATATAAAGAATTCTATATGATTCACCATCTTTCTTGTTTATGTCAATCCCATATGTCTTAATCCTTTCACCTCTTGTGTGAAAAGGAATCACGCAACTCAGAGAAGTAGAACGGACCTTGCTGAGCAAAGAAGAAAAGAACATGTAGCGGCCGGGTTCGTTAGGTTCAGCGAGGGGCCCCACTCTGCATAATAAAAGGGGAAAAGGGGCAGCAACTCGAAATCCACGAAACTGAATGCAGATCGATGTATCTCGCCTCCGCCGAACGTTTGGTTCCCTCGGCGTTCGGCACAAATGTCCAGGTACGAATATAGATTTGAATGATGTTTGCCGAACGCGGAGGTGCCGAGGACACGGCATTCTCCGCTTGGCACTCGGGATGCTCTCGAGATCTCCGCCGAGCGACGTGCCGAGCGCTTGAGAGACCGGACCACTCGCGTGCCGAGTCGATTGACTTCGGGGGGGTCTCGGGTGTACTTGATTATGTCCATCGATTCAACAGTTACCAGCTTCCTATATTGACATATAAAAAATTCCAATCAGGGGATAGAGGAAGGTAGAATACCTGACGATGCATTATTACAAAGGAGTACAATATTTGGAGTTCGACAAAAGGACGAGATCAAAAATTATGTCCATCGATCCACTTGTCCTCTACGAATACCACACATGAAAAAAATATTGTGTACCTACCTACATACGCTGCTGGGTTCTTGTCGTATCAATATCCTAATTAATTGTAATGATTCACCATCTTTCTTGTATGAGTCAATCCCATATGTCTTAATCCTTTCGCCTCTTGTGCGAAAAGGAATCACGCAACTCAGAGAGAAGTGGATCAGACCTTTCCGAGCAAAGAAGAAAAGAACAGTAAACAGAACTGTATTCAACTTCGTCTACGAACATGAATGCAAGCTTTGGCGCTTAATGTGAGCCGAGAGACATATATACTGTGCTGTGTCTTTCTTGAAATCTTATGCAGACTATCAAATGACCTAACCAGCCATCAATGCATCACACAAACCGACGCAGATGAACATTATTTAGTCCTAGGCCATATATAAGCTTAAAATTGGTGAAACACTGGGCTAAGCATATCATGGACGAAAGGTGCCTCTCTCAACTGCAGGAGCAGAAGTCAAGAATACCTGCTTGATACCTATTGAATGGACTATACAGTTAATGGGAAAACAGAAATTCATAGAAGATACCATAACATGCTCAAAGGGTATTTGAGCGACATCCGCTATTGGATTTATTTTTGGATGATATACATTCGTCTTACACTCTCATCTTTGGAGCAGTACAAGGTTGAAACTTTATATGAACAAAATTTGTTGGTTATCCAAGTGCCTGAAGTGTGTGTTGTAAGCTATATGACCCACGTGATAATTAATGTGAAGTGGGTTGTCAGTTGCCAGCCTTCTCCGTTGTCACCCTAATGTGTAGGTGAGATCTGGATGAGAGAGTATGGGTTGCAACTCTCCTACTTACTCTCATCTCCCATCATTGATGGGTAGATGAGAACAATTGTATATGTATGAGGAAGAGGTTCTCTCCCTGCGCGCCCATGAGTGTTTTTACCTCTCAGGCTTTTCCCATCCCTTTTCTGTGAGCTTGATCTAAAGTGTTTGGGGTCAAGGGAGAGAAATCATTTTCTCCTAAGGAGCTTGTTCTTTCAGTATGTTAAAGGTCGGATTACCACCTTGCTTATCAGCATGGATCGAGGTTGGTAAATCCTATTCATGTAAATGTTAATTTCCGCAGTATGTTTTGAATGGTGAAAAATCATATATGATGTTCTAGATCTTGTAAATTTAGTTTACATGTGTGACTTTTTGCTAGCAATCACTTCCTCGAGTTTAGGTTGGCTAGAGGCTCTTGTCTGGCCTTTTTGTTTTGGGTAACTATTCCTATTCCAGATGATTGATGATGGGATTGGATTAAGAGAAAAGGCCAGGGATTGTCCCTTAATCCCATGGGTAAAACAAACAAGGGGGATGAGATTGAATTAGGGTTAGGACTAATTGAGGCCAATAATCTCGGGTCTGAGCCTTAAGCTTCAGATTATCTTACCGCTTCAATCCAACGGCCAATATTACTTCTTAAAATTTTATTCCATCCTTTATCACATCTTAACCAAATTAACATAGTAGTACAAAACTATATATAATCTCCACCTTTATCCACATGAGATAAAAAAACAAATGGACCTCCTAATATTAACTAATACCATGGTATTACCTTCAAACAAACAGGCCCAACCAAATTACATTAGTCCAAATAGAGAGACTTGATGGCCCAAAGCAAATTACTGGCCTATTAACTTGATAAGCCAAACCCAATATAACTAGTAATAACTTCATAATTCAATCTATATTGGGGTTACTGTATGTAGTCAAGGCAATGTGGGATGAGGATGTGAGAGTAATTTTAGTTTGGTTAATAATTTTATCGTTGGTTAGATTCCTATAGTCAAGACGAAGCAATAATTCACCAACAAATTGATGCAAAACTAACAAATGCGAATATTTTTTGAATAAGCACAAGAAAATAATTTGGCTCAATTATTCAGCCAAAACACCCTTGGTATTTTTTTTTTTATCTTGTAACATCACTTTTTTTAATACACTTTTTCACACATTAAAGGATACTTATATATTGAGAAAAGATGGATTGCAGATGTAATAGGTGTAATAGGTGGATTGCAGATGTAAAGGATCACTTTTTTTAATACACTTTTTCACACATTAAAGGATCACTTTTTTTAATACACTTTTTTCCGTTGTACACCATCCGGACCGTCGATTGCTCAGATGGATGGTTGAGGTTTTATCTTGCACACACGACAACGAACAGTTTGGATGCAAAGGTGCCAAGGTGAAATCTGCGCCGTCCATCCGAGCAACGGACGACCCGAATGGTGCACAACACCTACTGTGCAGGTGCTACACAACAGCAACCCTTTCTTCGAGTGAAATTCCTAGATGTGTTCTTACTTTTTTACTCAAATCTATATCAAATTGAGTTTTACTCAAATTTTTACCCATATTTTGCAAGCATATTTCTCCCCTCTTAAATTTACAATAATGTCATTAACAAAACATTTATACAAATTTGTGCTTAGATTTGAGTTCCCCGTTCCGCTAAAAAAAAACAGTTTTGTTTTAACTCAAAAACTATCTCATTCCACTATCAAAAAATCACTTAGTTTTTTTGCAAAACTAAAAACCAAAAAAGCTAAAAAAAACTAGTTAGTGGAACAAGTTCGTTTTTTTTTTTGCAAAACAAAACATACAAAAAACTAGTTTAATGGAACAAGTTAGAGGAACAAGTAAGTTTTTTTGCAAAACTAAAAACCAAAAAACTAGTTAGTGGAACAAGTTAGTTTTTTTGCAAAAACTAAAACATCCAAAAAAATCAAGTTAGTGGAACACTTTGATTCAATAAGGCCTTTACTCAATTCTATACACTACTATTGGAGAAAATTTTGGGTGCAAATAGAGTATCACGTGATGTCTTGCGCGATATCCGCAACGACCCATCACAACCGTCTAAAAGTGCGACAGTACTACCATGTGATACCCGTTTAGCCAAGTTTTTCTCTTGAATTTGAGTAAAGGTTGGAGAGAAGCTTATTCCCTTTTTTTTTTCGGCCCTGTCCCATTCCGAATAGAAGAAGGAGAAGAAAGAAATAGGGTCTCGATAAAAACCGCCCAGGGAGTACTTGCTTCTATGATTCTATCTACTACTTCGGTTGAACTTCGACCGAGCTCTCTCTCTCTCTCTCTCTCTCACACATATATTTGCACGCACGAGCATTCATCTCTACGCATGTATCGATTCATGATCTTTTTTAGGTTTTACGCGGAATTAGGGGGACAACCTTCAAATATTTTGCAGCTAATCAACAAATAATAAGTCTCTTAAATTCTTGATTCGAATTCCATTAGGCCTCGTTTGATTCGCGGACTAAAATAGGTGGGATTGGTAGTCCTGGGATTAATAGTCCGGGATTATTTGTCCTGGGACTAATTTAGTACTGAATCTCACTCAATCCTTTGTTTGATTCGTGTAGGATTAACATCGGGATATCCGGTGTTTTGGCCAATCCCATGTTTGGTTCCCTAAACTACGTTTCGAGATTAATTTCAAGACACTCTCTCCCTCCATCCAACAGATTTAATTGATAACATGATCAATAGCCTTGACAAATTCTCTTTTTTTTTTGTTAAATTCTCATGGCCTTGGCAATTGAAGAAAATCCCCAGAAATGGTATGAGTGGATCATGATAAAAAAAAAACCACAACAACAACAGTAATTAAACCAAAATTAAACCCACAACAACAGCAGTAATTAAACCGAAATTACTAGTCCGAAATTTTCCAGATTTCATGAACTGGAGTAATCAACCAAAAACCCACAACAACAACAACAACAACAACAACAGTAATCAACAACAGTAATGAAACAGCAACAGAAAGTCAAGGGCCAACCATGGATGAAGAAGTCGATCTGTGTTTTTGTGTGTTTTTGGCCAACGAGGACGCGAGAAGAAGTCGATCTGTGTTTCTGGGGCAAACCACAACTCTGGCTCGTTTTTTATACAAACCCAGCAAAACCTGTAACGCCCCCAAGATTTGGGCACGTTAACTAATATTACAGACCATAATAAAGTTTAATCCTTAAACTTCAATACAAATAATAACATCCTCAAACACTATATAGGTAATAACCGGAGTGGTTCTAGGTCTTCGTCTATCCTTGCGCCGGGTCATTCCCCACTCCGGCAGCACCTTCTGTTCCATAGGACTGGTCTCCACAGTACTGTTCATGTCCATTTAGATAATCTGACATAATACGTCTGAGTCGCACAGGCAACATCGTGGTATTATGCCAGGGTTACACGAAATGCAACACCGTGAGCAAAGCCCAGTAGTTCACTACGCTACACGTCTAAGTAGCAATTCTAGAACAATAAGTTCATATACAGTAAATACAACTTGTGAACAGTAATCATGCGATAAATCATGTGTGTCAATGCGGATCAGAGTGAACAAGCGCAGATAACAATAACTCATAACAGTGTCTCGAACTGTGTCACGTGTCATTTTCTCAAAACATTGCCTCGCTCGGCTTTTCAAACTTAACTCATTATCATTCCGTTTTCTCAAAAATCAACCATTTTTCTCATAAATCAATCAAAAATCTCAAATCGGTGCCTCTCGCGGCATTCTTATTCAAATTTCAATATCTCCCAATGCTCCCATCACTCCGAAAGTTATTGGTCCGTTTACGCCTCCTTTCAGCTGACGGATACCAACCTTTCCGCTCGAGGTTTCGGTTATCGTGCATCACCGAACTTAACAGCCTGTTTGCACAGTCCGACCACCCCGCGACTCACACGACACAGTCCCGGCCGTCTTGCATCACCGAACTTAACAGCTTGTTTGCAAGTCCGTTCACCGTGTGTTGTACAAGCTTAGCCCAACATCCTAGTTCTCTCCGCGAACTGGAGGTGGCGCTTTCGCTGCACTACCGCAATTAATACCATTCCTCCAAATTCTCTCCGTGAATTTGAGGTGGCAACAAATCATCTCATCTCATCTCATTTCATTTCATTTCCCGAAAATCTCATTTCATTTCACAAAAATTTCATTTCTCATTTCAAAACTCATTTCATTCTCATCTCTATTTTCTCATTAATAGATATTCAATTTCGCGTCCGGTGACATAACGTATCGCGTACGTGCTCAGTGCCACATGCACAAAATCATGCTCATGCAATAATCCATAATTTTCTCTAAATTCATATCTCATCAAATACACATTTCTCACATAAAATCATGCAATTAAAATATTTCATCTCTCTAAAATATATTGTTTCCTCTAGAAACTTTTCCCACAATAAATCATACATCTCAATACACTAACTTTCCCAAAAATAATATTTTCCAATTCTCTCAAGTAAAATATATTTCTCAACCAAAAATCCCATTTCTTTCTTGTCCTCTTTCAAAATAATTTTATTTCTCTCAAAGAAATAAAACTAAACAACTTGCTCTTTCTAAAAATAATTAAATACCAACTCCCTCTTTAGAAATTCCTTGTCATAAATTAACTCTACTAATTTATGAACTCTCCAAAAAAAAATTTAATCTCTCTAAAAATATACTCTTTATATTTCTAGAAAAACTCACCTTTTTAAATAACTCCAATAAAACATATTTTCCTCTATCTAGAAAAATCACAATTTTCTTTCTAGAAAATTTAATCAAATCACTCACAAATATTTTGGTAAAAATCTCTCTAGAAATCATTTATGAAAAATCCTCTTTTCAATACAACTCCATACTTTCTTACCAAAAATAAACAATAGCACCTCTTTCTAACAAAAACAATTACATAAAATAAGTTACTCTACTTATTTAAGAACAATACTCCAAGCAATCAACTAATGAATTAATCAACAAGATTAACTAATTCTTCCAAGAAATAATCATACTAGAATTTGTCTAACAAAACACATCTTCTAATTTACTTCTAATCACTTCTAATCTCACTAATCCACTTCTAATTTCATGAAGAACCATACTAATTAGAACCTCATAAACATTCTTGATAATCTTTCTACAAGAAATCCACTTTCTAAACTACTAAGAAACATGCTTAGTAATTAACACATGCATAAATTAACTTAATCAACTCTAAAATCATGCTTAGAAAACTAGTAAGAACAACTTATTAGAACTAAAATTAACTAATTAGAAGAGTAGTTTAGTAAACTACCTTAGTTTTCCGGGTGTAAACCGGAAGCCGATAAGCACTCCGTTGGTGAAGAAAACCCTTAAGCTAACTAGATTACACACTAATTAGCCTAGTAAGTGGCTAATAGAACTAAAATAAGTTGGTTAGAAGGTGGTGGAAGTTGGTAGTTTGTGGGAATCTAGGAGACAAACCAATAAGGAAAGACAAAAGGTGGCTAAATGGACAAAACATGGGCTATTTATAGCAAAAGAGGAGCTCCCTCTTTCTTTCTAAAAATTTCGGCACTCCCTCCCTCTCTCTACCGAAAATTCAAGGTAGTGGGGTGATGAATGTGCATTTAGTTGGCACATGGGAGGTACAAAGGTGGCATGTCTAGGCCTAGGTAGAATCTAGACTAGGAATCTAGGTGGAATCTAGGTACTTTAGGCTAGATGCTTGGCTAGGTGAACCAAAATGGGCACACATACAAGGCACCAACGTGGGAGAGTAATGGTGGGGGAAAAACGCGTTCCGTTGTGTAGGTTTTCGCATGGTCACCTTTGTTACGGGGTGTTTTTAGGAGCTAAAATTCACCCAATGTGCATGTGAATGCATTAATTGGCTAGGGGTAGCCCTATCTAGCTACAAGTAGGGTGGAATATTCTTCCTTAATTTAGGGAAGCTTGTCCCTAGTTGCTTGGAAGCCAAGGTCAAGAAATTCTAAGTCTAGGTTGTCTAGTTTGTGCTCAAATGCATGTATTGTGTGGGTATGTGTAGGTTACTCCAAAAATAGCAAGGCTTACTCTAACTAGTGTTGGGTACAAAACCTTAGGCTTAGTTGGCAACCTTAACCTTCCATTGCTTGCACAATTGTACAAGGCAATAACTCATGCATGTGCATGTGTACTAATGCACACACACACTACACTCTCTCTCTCTCTCTCTCTCGGCATCTCTCTCTCTCTCTCCCCCCTCTGGCTCTCTCTCTCTCTCTCTCTCTCTCTCTCTCTCTCTCTCTCTCTCTCTCTCTCTCTCTACTTTAACTTGGTCAACAAAACAAGTTCCAAGGTGAGGGGACTACTCCATGTCGTACTATGGTGGTTGAGTGAAGTAATGGTGGTAGCTGGGTAGGGTTTCGGGTATCAAGTTCGGTTCCCGGGTGCTACGGTAGTGTAACGGATGTGTTACTCGGTCTCGTACTCGCGTAGACATGGCTAGAATTTCCTTTAATCGATTTAAAAGAATAAAATAATATTTTAATAGGAAAATAATCCAATAATCCGAAAATTAAAAATAGATAATTAAATTAATAAACGAAATTTTTATTTACGAAAATCCGGGTCGTTACAAAACCAAAAAATAAATAAAATACAGAGTACATCCTCCATCCTCCCCTCATCGATTTCTGTACTCGTTGAGGTCATGGATGGCTCGATAGGAGTCGGATTCCCCATGGATGTGAGTAGGTGTGATGAAATTGGTTCGAAACTCACTGGAGGAGTGTAGATCTAGAACTCCTTTGAGCAAAAATGGAAGAAACCGAGAAGAAGAAGTGGTCTTGTGGAAGAAGTCCTCTGGTGGAGGAAGTCGATTGGTTTTGAAGAAGAAGAAGTGGTTTGGTGTGAGAGGGAGGAAGAGAGAGAGAGTTCAAATGAAAAAGAGAAGCACTACAACAAAAACTACCTAACGCGACGAAATCAGGCGAGGAAAGTAGATTTCGTCGCTAAATGTACATTATTCGCGAGGAAAACATATTTTGACGACAAAAGGGGACATTTTGCGAGAAAATAATAATTCCTCGCCTAATGTACCTTTTTAGCGACAAAAATTTTGTTTTCCTCGCCTTTTCTAGCGAGGAAAACATATTTTGTCACCAAAAGGCTACATGTGGCAAGGAAAATTAGTTTCGTTGCCAAATGCACCCTTAGGTGACAAAATCCTCGTTTCCTCGCCAAATGTTAATTTTAGGTGAGGAAATATTTCCTCGCCTTATCTATGACTATTTAAATTTTGCTATACTCATATAAGTTATTAACAATTATGTATAGATGTGTTGTCTTATTCCAATGATAAGACATAATTTAACAATATGATTTTTTCCAGTAATGATAAAAATGAAAAATATTTTTGCAATAGAAATTAATAGTTTATTCAAAATTTTAACCTATTTTTAGATTATATCAAACAATGTAATTTTTAAGTTCACCAGTTGTTTTTTCAATTTTCTTTATAGTGATTGAAATTTAAAAAACCAAAGAATTTGTGAAAGTAAAAAAATTTCATAGAGGTTTATCAAAATAAAAATACATTATTGAAATTGTAACAACAATATGAACTAAACAAAGGACCGTTCTTCACAGGCTAAAAGATATCCATTTTGGAATATTTTTTATTAAAAATATAGTATAGAATTAAAGTAATTTTATACACTTTGATAGATATGCGGGATTGGACTCATGTTATCCTATCCCAGTCTTTTTATCCCTGAATCAAACGAGGCCATAAGGTATCATTCTGGGTATAAACCCAACATTGAAGGCTTATTCGATAGTTGATTTTTGTAATTAGGGCACTTTAAACGGGTCGGGTCAAATCCAGAACTTGCAAGCTTCTGGGTTGTAATAAGGGAGCTAGGGCCCAAGCCCATATTCGCCTAGCCAGCCAGCCAAACCCAAGCCCAGGCCAAGGACCACAGACCTATAGTCCTGGTCACAGTCCGGTCCGGGCAGGCGGCGGCGGCGCGTGTGGTAGTTTGGTCGAAGCCCATACCCACATTATTTACGCGCTCCCTCTTACGGAAATTTTTGTTACTCCAAATAGTCCAACCCTTAGGCCGATTAAACCCACTACGAGAGACAATCTCTCATTCATATCTAATTGGAATTTGCTCATTCCTCTACCAGATTAAACTCATGACATAGGAGTGTCAATTGCTGCTAAGGGCCCACCTCACGCGGTGTGGGTCCCACTTTAATTTAAGTGTAAAAACCCATAAAAACTAAATGGAAAAATTTCAATTTTCCAACAATCCCCCACATGAATGAAATTGGCTGAAACTAACACGGAAAACAAAGGAGACTCGAAAGACCTGGAGAGAGAGTACAACGGATCAATCCTGCATATGATAGGTAGCTTTTGGCCTTGAACCTTCCCTTGTGATGACCTATCGGATTTACTGGTTGACCAGTGTGCGGTCCCGCTTTGAACTGTTCTGCCATTTATGTAAACCGAGACAATAGGAATCACACGGAACATCACCTGACACAGTTCTATTCTCACTATTGTGTTCGTTTTGGCCGTGAACACTCTTCCTGGTTCTGCAAGTATTTTCTCGAGAATGTTGCCAAAATTCTCAAAGAAGCGGCCCTCATTTCATACTCACATAGGTGACCTTCTTATAAAGAGTATCCTGCTATACCCCGCTCAGTAATCCGACGCATAAGAGTCATTAAAAGCAATGCTTAACCTAATTCCTTTACAGGTATCACTGTTTCACACCATAGGAATGTGTAGGAGATCTAGTCTCCTCAGTGATCGTTCTCGGCTACTCGCAAAAGATAGTCTCATTGAACCTAGATCTTGGGATCTCCAGTCAGCTTGGTTGGCTACCCCCACAGTAACTATGAGCGTAATGGCTTTAGCCCCATTCCCTTCGATGTTTCCATCAACTAGCTCTCACTTTTAACATTTTAGTTAACAGCCGCAATATTGTCTTTTGACTTTACGCAGTCAACAGTGGCAATCCCTACTCGAGATTAAACTCATGACATAGGAGTGTCAATTGCTGCTAAGGGCCCACCTCACGCGGTGTGGGTCCCACTTTAATTTAAGTGTAAAAACCCATAAAAACTAAATGGAAAAATTTCAATTTTCCAACAATCCCCCACATGAATGAAATTGGCTGAAACTAACACGGAAAACAAAGGAGACTCGAAAGACCTGGAGAGAGAGTACAACGGATCAATCCTGCATATGATAGGTAGCTTTTGGCCTTGAACCTTCCCTTGTGATGACCTATCGGATTTACTGGTTGACCAGTGTGCGGTCCCGCTTTGAACTGTTCTGCCATTTATGTAAACCGAGACAATAGGAATCACACAGAACATCACCTGACACAGTTCTATTCTCACTATTGTGTTCGTTTTGGCCGTGAACACTCTTCCTGGTTCTGCAAGTATTTTCTCGAGAATGTTGCCAAAATTCTCAAAGAAGCGGCCCTCATTTCATACTCACATAGGTGACCTTCTTATAAAGAGTATCCTGCTATACCCCGCTCAGTAATCCGACGCATAAGAGTCATTAAAAGCAATGCTTAACCTAATTCCTTTACAGGTATCACTGTTTCACACCATAGGAATGTGTAGGAGATCTAGTCTCCTCAGTGATCGTTCTCGGCTACTCGCAAAAGATAGTCTCATTGAACCTAGATCTTGGGATCTCCAGTCAGCTTGGTTGGCTACCCCCACAGTAACTATGAGCGTAATGGCTTTAGCCCCATTCCCTTCGATGTTTCCATCAACTAGCTCTCACTTTTAACATTTTAGTTAACAGCCGCAATATTGTCTTTTGACTTTACGCAGTCAACAGTGGCAATCCCTACTCGAGAGCAGTTGTCTAATGCATGTCTACTTTAGGGAAAACAACCCAAGAGACAGCTGCATAACCAAGTTTGAAGACATTTTCAATCAATTCATTAAGTCCGTCAGACTCCCAATTATCCGACAATAAACTAATTACACCCTCCCCGACATTCTAGGATAAGTGGAGATTCACAATTTCACGAAAGTATTCAAACTACTTTCGCCAAATAACCCCACATTCGAAGGTAATCATAGATTTATGCATCACCCACATGTTCTATGAATCTTAGAACTAATCGACATAAATCTTATAAACAATTTTGTTGATAGCCTCATTCTTGTTGTTCAACAAGTACACATACCATTATCTTGTGGTATCATTAACAAAAGTATAAAAATACTTATTGTCGCCTCGTGAGTGGACATGCTTCAATTCACACTTTGTTGTGAATTAAGTCCAATGACTCGGTGCTTCTCTCTTGTCAATTAGAAAGAAGACCATGGCATCCTTGCCTCGACACAAGTCTCACACTTGTGTGTGATTTCTTATCAATTTGGAAAGCAGATATGTGGTCCTCGTTAATTAATTTACGCAACATAATTAACACACCACAAATCAAATGACACAAGTGAGGGAGCAATAGGGTAAGCAAAAGGAAAATCCATTTTATTTATAGTGGGAAACATAGTTATTACAAATAAGCTTGGAAAGAAAAACCAAAAAATAAACTAATTAGCTCTTTCCCACATATACCCCACCTTTGGTGAGTGCCACCCTATCCGCCTCAAGCTGAGAGGTCGAGATCAGAGACATCTCTTGTGACTGCCTCCATCTCCACCAAATGTGCCTGAGCCCGCGAGTTCAGAGGTTTCCTGCACTCTGACGCTCGGTGCCTAACCTTGTCACAATTGTAGCATTTGCCTTGAAACTGATACTTCGGTTTCTTGCCAATGCCACCTTTCGGTCCCAGATTGACCTCCTTCCTTTTCTACTTTCCAAACTGTTTGCCAGCATGATGCTTCTTCGTTCCCGAAGACTGGCCATGCTCCACCATATTAGCCTTGGCTTCATAGGTATTCCCTGCATCCCTATCAGCCTTCTTGCTAACCTCCTCAAAGCGGAGCTTGTAGATCAAATCCTCCATTGTCATGGGCTTCTTCTTGTGCAGCAAATACTGCTTGAAATCTTTCCAACCAATGGGTAGTTTAGCAATAACAGCAGCCACTTGGAAAGGTTCACATATCATCATTCCTTCGGCTAAAACCTCGTGTACAATCAGTTGGATTTCATGGATTTGATTCATTACCGTCTTAGAGTCCACCATCTTGAAGTCCAAGAACCGGTTGACAGCAAACTTCTTTATGCCAGCATCCTCAGTTCTGTACTTCCTTTCTAGGGACTCCCACAGTTCCCTAGCAGTCTTCTTAACGCTGTATACGCTATAAAATGCATCACTTTAGCCGTCGAGAATATAATTTCGACACAAGAAGTCTCGGTCCTTCCAGGATTGCACAGCTATCAGACGATGCGTGTCTTGCTCGCCTTCGGCAATGAAAGTTGCATCCTCTCTCAAATACCCCGCAAGGCTGAGAGTTGTGAGGTAAAACAACATCTTTTACTGCCACCTCTTGAAGTTCACACCATCGAACTTCTTGGGTTTCTCCCCGTGGTTCACCAGAACCGAAGGAATTGCCGTAAGTATTGGCTGAGCCACCGACAAAGAGGGGATCTGAGTGTTTGGAGTTCCAGTTTCACTTGTCATTTTTTTTTCCTCCTGAAATTAAGATTAAACACTAGTTAGTGAACAAATCTTAATTTGAAAATGCAGCAGAATTAATATCCAAAAATTAAATCTGCTAACAGGAGAAGAAAGCCAACTGCTGAAATGATAAATAATCTCTATTGGGTTCTAACATAAACAAAACCACGGTATAAGACCCACAAATCATGATAGACCCACAAAACATGCTAGCTGACTGATCCGAAGTAAATCAAACAAGAAATAGAGTTAGTGGGTACAAAAGTTAATAAGAATTATAAAATCAATTACCCCTTCTGATCCAATGTTCCTCTTTCCACCAAACTCAGGACTAACAACTCAATTTTCAAAACTGATCATATGTTAGTAAACCAAAACCACATATAAAGTGATATCTCCATGAAATGAAATCAGGTTACCAATAGCAGGTAAACATTTACTGCCTTAGGGATCAAACACGTAGGATCAATTGTTTCTCTATTTTCCTTAGAATCTATTCTCTGATCTAGTAGCAAAGCCTATTGGCAATTACTAATCAACATTCCACAAATACCCTTCACTGATCCGCAAGTACAAAACTGATAATCTCTCATATGAAAACCAAACACGTCAGTAGAATATGAATCAATTTAAACTTCTGACTATTCAACCCACTGTATCGAAAGAAAACTAGAAATTCACAAGTCTAAGTAAGAACCTTTGATTAATCAAACAGTTTGTATATTTCCATGTCATTGTTTTTTTTTAACCAAATTTTCCTCAGCAACTAATTCTATTCGAAACAGAATCATGAGTAAAATGTTTATACTCAGAAAAAAGTTCTATGAATTCCAGAATCGAAACACTGTTTTATCAAAACTATTTTCCAAAACGAGTTTGCTCTAAGATTGTAAGAAAAACCAGTCCTAAAAACAGTAGACACATAATTAAATTCTGGAAATTAAAAATATGAACAAGAAATAATGGAAACCAGGAAAAATTAGCAAACCGAAAAAACAAGCCAGGGTCCGTGTTTCACACGGTTTCCTTAAAGCAAATTCGCCGCCTCACCGTAGGTGTTTGAGGGGTTGACCGACGTTTGCTTCCCAGGATACAGTGGCTTACGACAATCAAACGGTAACACCAACTGGATGCCCTGTCGAACGAACTAGTGTTTGTACTCCCTTCCGAAAAACTGAATGAAGAACAATGGAACAAGAGACTAATTTTCGGTGTGTCGAAACCAATAGAAAGGAGTAGAGAGGAGCCTCTCTCATTCATGGGGCAATTAAACCTTGCAAATGAATTTGCAAAAACCTGATACAATCAGTGCAATTCATAAAGCAATAGAATTTCTATTCAAACCATTGGACTTTGAATTGTAATCTGGTAACTTAAATTCCCGTAACCGATAGTGCCACATTCAAATAGCAATTGAAATCAAATTCAATTGACGTGAGAATTGAATGCATATCAATGAGCAGAGAATATATACACTTATGGGTATCATTCTGGGTATAAACCCAACATTGAAGGCTTAATCGATAGCTGATTTTTATAATCAGTGCACTTTAAACGGATCAGGTCAAATCAAGAACTCACAAGCTTCTGGGTCGTAATAAGGGAGCTAGGGCCCAAGCCCATATAATCGCCTAGCCAGCTAGCCAAGCCCAAGCCCAGGCCAAGGACCACGGACCTATAGTCCTGGTCACAGTCCGGTCCGGGCAGGCGGCAGCGCGTGTGGTAGTTGGGTCGAAGCCCATACCCACATTATCTACACGCTCCCTCTTACGGAAATTTTTGTTACTCCAAATAGTCCAACCCTTAGGCCGATTAAACCCACTATGAGAGACAATTTCTCATTCATCTCTAATTGGAATTTGCTCATTCCTCTACCAGATTAAACTCATGACATAGGAGTGTCAATTGCTGCTAAGGGCCCACCTCACGCGGTGTGGGTCCCACTTTAGTTTAAGGGTAAAAAACCCATAAAAATTAAATGGAAAAATTCCAATTTTCCGACAACAACCTATAAGTGGAGCAAAATCAAGCTTAATTCTTCATGACCAAGCAACCCACAAAATAGGAATACTAGGTTTAGAAACTGGGAATAATTATAGAAAATCTTGACTAAAACAATATATTCCTAATGCAATACTAATTTTCAAAACCAAAATAGTTGTCTTCTAAAACTGCCCCACCTTGACGATCCACCATGATTTTCATTACGTCTGTTTCATTTTTCACCTGCTTCCCGTTCTGCAAAACCCACATTCTACTCCATGAACAACCATTCAAAACACTCATCCTCAAGGCAAAAACACCACCTTCCAAACCTTGCTTACTCTGCGCCCTGCAAATCATCTGGGACATATATGTAGCATCCTTCACAACTTGTGCAGCATCCACCGGAAACTTTTGAAAGACTAAATTATTCTGGTAACACCAAATAGTTCACAAAACATAAAGAGATTCCAAAATTTCAAGATTGTCCAGAGCATCCCTCACTAATTCGAAAACCACTCCTCACCTTTGTATGTTTCAGGGGTATGCACCTTAGCTCTTGTTTTGGTTTGGTTTTTAATGAAATTTTGCGTACCAAAAAATAAAAATAAAAAAGAAGCAGCTTCCCCCAACCCTAAAATAGCGTGTAACATCTACTGATGTAAATATTTTTGGAAGCATACGCTCTTTCTTTTCAATAGTCGTTCACATGGTTTAATCTTTTGCCTCAAGGAATATAAAATTCAAACTTTGGCATTGGAAAGGATTTCCTACCTAATAATATACCATCTTCTAAGTTCATTTTCATTTATTGCCTCTCATAATAATCTACGATCATCTCGGACAAGGCCGCATTTTTATATATTGAATTAAAATGTATAAACTACAATACCAATGAACACGCGGTCTCGTGCATCACACGAGGCATTAAAACTAGTTAATACACAAAGAAAATCAGAAATATGAAGGACGAAATTGGTCAAATTCAAGTTTAGGGACCAAATGAATGGAACAAGCATAGGTTAGGGATAAAATAGGCTAAATTTGAAAGTGCAAAGACTAATAAAATGATAGTTTGGGGGGATACAAGTGATAATAACCCCCTTTTGTTGTACATAGAAAGGGCACTCGGATTTCACTTCGGAAACCCTAGGCAAGGAAAGAGGGGGAGGTATATCCAGATAGAGAATTCAAACAACGATCGGAATCGAGGTAAATCGATAAAATATTGCAAATTTTTCAATTTTTTTTCTTACAATGAGTTTTTGTTTAGGTTTGAAAATTTTGCTGCTGTTTATTTTCTGATAGTAACAGTAATCATCATCGTCTTCTTCTTCTTCGCGATCGTCTAACTTATTTCTCCTCTGTTGATATACATGTACGCATGTACATACAAAGATGGAGAACAACCGCACGATAACTTTGCGCGAAACCCTCGTTCCAAATCCACAACGGGGTCGATGTATCTGCTTTCGCACTGTTTCTTCTCAACCTGATCAATTTAGCCCTTCAAAATGGCGTCTGATTGTCAATTTCTACTCAATTCCATGTGATTTTTTTGGTGATGGGGGAGACGACGACGTTAATTCCTCAAATCCAGGTGTAGAAGTTCTCATACCGTTTTGCGCGGGTTCTGATTCTGATATCTCAACATCGTCCACACTTTCTTCGGTTGGGTCTTCTCTATTTGTTGTCGGAGGTTGTGAGGGATATAGGCCTGATGATTGTGAGGGATATAGGCCTGATGAGATGTTTTACCGGTTTGATACAACAGCACATGCGGGTAGCTGGTCTGCCGTGCGCATGCTTGCCCCCAGAACACGTCCTTTAACCGTAGTCATGGATGGGAGGCTTTATGTCTTTGGTGGTGGTCCTTACGCTCCATTGGGTGAGTTGTTTGATCCTTGCTTGATACCCTCGACTTCTCTACCATTGTATACACCCCCATGTTTCCGAAGCAACCATTGGTTGCGCTTGGTAGTTGCGGCCCTTCAGCCCTCTAAGAAGATTTTAGTGGCTTCAGCGGATGTTGCCTTGGTGTACAACGTCGTGGATGAAGTTTGGGAAGATATGGATCACAAGGTTGACTTTTCCCGTGTCCATGGTCAAGCAGCAGTGTTCCGAAACGGTACCGCTTTGTGTTGGTGTTCTGAAGATGCATTGGAGGTTCATGCCTATGATTTGGTTCTCAAAAGGTGGTTTGAATCTCCTATAGAAGGGTTGCACAAGATCGCCTATACACGAGAACCAGACTTACCGAGGAACTATTGCCCGTTGTTCCCGCTTGATGACAACCACCTCTGCTTGTTATTTCAGGATAACATCAGTTACAATGATACTATTCTGCCTCTCTTCCACTGTACCAAAATTCGAGTTTCAATCTACAGGGACGCCCAGGGTGAATCCAGATTTGATGCCGTTGTTGTTGCCTCCCGATCTTATGCTCTGCTTACGGAAGGTGAATGTATCCTGGACGCCCATGTTTTGTGAGTACTAATTTTCCTATGCTCCTGTGCTTTCCAAGCGTTATTTTTTTCTCTTTCCCTTCCCTCGATAATCGTTGTTGTTATATTCTAATGTGTGTAATGCCTTAATCCCCACGTAATAGTTTATCTAAGTTCCTTACCTGCAAAGAATCTGTTGTGGGGTATCATCTGATAGACAAGTGGAATCTGACTCTAGTAGTAGTTGATTAGTTGCCAATTGCCACCCGTTTGATTGCTCATCTTGATATAAGTGATTGAGGCCTTTCCTAATCATCTCTCTTTGAAGTTATCAGTTGCATAGCACCTCAACTGCAACGTAAAGGTAAACTGCCACTGCCCCAAGGCTATGCGACTGAGAAACAATCACCATATACAACCCAAGGGCTGTTCATTTAAGACAGAGGCTAGCAGGCTACTGGCTGCCTAATTCTTTCCCAGCCATTTAGACAGGAGAACTTCTGCGGAGAGTGTTCCACTGATAGAGTATTTTTTTATTTTGGTTCATTGTGGAAAGAACTTTGAGAACTACCACAATTAGTGGCTGGCTTTGTTCACCAGACTTGCATATGTATGTACGTTTGTTTCAGTTGATAAAAATGACTAGAAACTTGACAACTCCCTTCATTTGGTCAAAGAATATTAATGAAATACCCAATTGTAATTTCTTCCTCTCTTTCACAATTGAAATTACGTTTTATTTGTTTTTCTGGTTTGAGAAAATAGGCAACTGTTTTGTTTGTACACTGTTAATCCACAAGATTATTAATTTCCTTTGTGTTGTTTTCATCGCAGTCTTGGAGAGGAGGATGAAGGCGGAGAGAGGGGCAGTGGACTGGTTGGTCATGACCCTGGTACTCGGGAACGTTGCGGTTATGGGGGCGGTTGCAGAATTGCTTCACCTATTGCTCCCTTCCAGGATTGCTCAAAGTGTTCTTTGCCAGGACATGTGGAAAGGGACTGCAAAGTTATAATTTGTTCAAGGTGTGGGGTATTTGGACATACGACTGGGGACTGCTGTATTGTCGGCGGAGGTGGGTGGAATGTTAGCAGCAGTGGCAGCTGGATTGGTCAACCCTTCGTACAGTCAGGTTTGCCGTTTTGCCCGGCAAAGCAACAATTGGTTTAGTTGAAGTAGGTTAAGAAGGGGGTTAAAAACGTTACTAGTTCGCATTGTAACTGTTTTTGCTGTATCTGCTTAGTTTTGTTAATAGGTGAACCTTCGTGATGGTACTTCGGTTTTTGAGGATTGCTATATAAGGTCTCCTCTGTGGTATGGTTTGGCATTGACTATTTCTTTGATAATATTTGTCGAACATCTTATGGGGAAATCTCAGATGAATGAGTGGATCTCATGAATACCTACAACAAGCATAAACCCTCAGTTAGCAGATTGGAAAACTAAGTGAATTTTTATATCATATAACGATCACTTCAAGGTGAAATTGTATGAATGAGTCATGTCGATGGCTATTTAGCCAATCCTCCTAGAATTGCTATGGAAATAACTCAAATCAGAAGTGCACTTTGAAGGGAAGATTTAATTAACGTATCTTCCAGCTGCCTGCAAGTAATAAGCCACTTGAACACGACTTCAGAAATTTCTTCAGTTCTCCTATTTTGATTGGTGGGCTTGAAAAATAACCACCCAAGGATAAAAAAGAAAACATGATTAATATTCTCTTAATGAGCAAATGAGGGATGGGGACGCAAATGAGGGATGGGGACAGGGGAATAATAATTGAATGTCGTTTCCTCGCTCGCGGCAATGCTATTTGGAGAGCAGGCCATGTAACTTATTGGAGATTATACCATGTCCGCGACTGAGAAGATATAGTCGTCGGTTAATCACGGCACCAAAATTCAAAAGAGCAATTAAAGTAATACAAGAGAGTCAGAAAATGCAATTCAGGGGATTGTGAAGGCCATTCTCACCTTGGCCCTCAACTTAGTTGGGTAACTTGAGACTGCTTGGCTTTGCTCGACAGAGCTTTGTTGGAGTGCGTTAAGGCATATTTGAGTATTGGAATGACGGGGGATATGAAGATATTTTGGTAATTCGGGTGGAGTAGAGACAAAGTGATGGCGGAGGAGGGGGGCGTCAAGTTCGTTTTTCAGAGTGCGTGGGGGAGATGTAATGGTATCGTCTCTCCATGTTTTTTAGCAACCTTCCATATATTCTTTTCTTTTCTTTTTTGGTACGTCGGGAATGTATGATATATTCTTTTCACACACTAAAATTTTCACTTTCTAGAAGAGAAAAAAAAAAGAAGAAGTAAAACGTAATTAGTATCATGTGATTAGTTTTTTGAAGGGAACCGTGTGCTTAGTTTGCATTCATGAATGACGAAGAAACGTTGCGGAAGCGAAATTGTTCGGCTGATTGCTTGATTGGGCATGCAATGGAGATTGGTGTAGTTTTCATTGATGATCGATGGGCACTGAATAATTTTCCCAAGAGAGAGAGAGAGAGAGAGAAGAAATACAGGAGAGAAAGAGTAATGGTCAAACATGTACAGGTGGGGACCACAACTATAATGTACCCTGTTCTTAGTTTCCATAAATACCCACATAGAAGACAACTATTACTACATCACATGCCTAAAGCAAAAGCTTTGATGAGGACAAGACGGTAATTGAAATACTAACATAGTCCAATTGTAACTGAGCTGAGGGGGAATCACTGATTGGAGGAAATACTACTGTTTAATCCCAGGACGAAAGCACTGTTCATGTGCACTCTCTTTTTATATACTCCTAGTTTTATGCCTCATGCGATGCACGAGACGCGTGCTCATTGGTATTGTAATTGTTACATTTGAAGGCAATATATGAAACAATCACGCAGAGATGATCAAACATGTAGAGTGAAACGATCGAGAAGCTTCCTACCAGAGTTTAGCCTTAACAACCGTAACAACTACAGTGCATGAATTACCAATTGAATGATCAATCCAAAGGACTAAAATAAAACTCTAACTTCGTTCAAAATAGAGTATCTGACTACAAAGTTATGGATGCATTGACAATGACACACTGCTAAATCTTTGCTGCCATAGTGAGCAAAGGATACAGTGCAAATTACACACCCCAAAAGATTTGCAAGGATGGAGTGTTTTTTTGGGATACCGGCTGCTTAGTTGGTTTTTTTCTTGATTTGCAAGGTTTGACATATTCTGTTTCGACTTCCATGGCTCTATTCTCAGTTGACCTGCTTGGCATGTTTTCTGATATACGGATTTGGCCTTGTATTCCTCTGTTTTCGCTTTCTTGTCTGGTGTTGGTGGTTCTAGTTGCAGGAGTGGTTGGTTTTCTGCTGCCTGTTCTGGTGCTGTCGCTTTGAGGTTGAGACGACGTTGAATTTGCATTGCTCGAGTCCTGCGTAGCTGTACATGGAGGCTTTGAGGTTGACGCTGCATTCCTGTGGAAGTATGTTCTTACGTCAATTGTGTTCTCCAACATTTCTGCTCCAGTAATGCTGTAGAATTATTCTGCAATATCTGCAAACATTGCTGCTCGAATGGAACCAGTTGAATCGGTGATTTCAATGATGACTTTTATCCTGCATGTTTGGAATATTTGTTATTCATCTATTGAAGTTTATTGAGGAAGTTTCTGTTGTTGTAAATTGTGCTGATACCTTGGTAGTGGTGGGACTAATTGGCAACGTGTTTTCAAGGGAAAATCAGTGATTGCACTGAATTGTTAAGCAGAACCCTCGTGACCACTGAGAACGTGCAACAGCTTCCATGTCTTCATTGAGCAGAGGGAAAATCTAACATATACACATGCAGCAGCACCAAGTCAGCCAAAATCAAGATTCGTCAGAAGAGCATTCCTAAAAACCACTCCAGAAATAGACATACCTCGAATGAATCTAGAGTTCCAGCACAAATCACTTCACCAATTTGATCTGATGCTAATGAAACAAATTGCTTAGAACGAGGGGTAGTCGAGGTCATAAAATTTCATTAACTGGAAAGATCGCACGCACGGACAGTCCTATCAGGAGACGCACTTAAGAGATAGTGCTTGTTGGGCGTGAGCTTGCCACATAAGTTAATAGAGGAAATGCCTCAAAATAAACACAAGACAGTCACAATCCACATTTCACTTGCCATCCTAGTTATGATATCCAGAACAGTTACATGTGCACTCTGCGAAACACAAATAAATTTTCTTCGCGACCTTAACAACCTGCATTCCCAGAATCCCAGTTTGTATGGGTACCCAATTTCTAGCACAGCCAACTGCTTCTAAACAATTGAATGGAAACACAAACTTTGCAGACCATCTAGTTATAATCAAAATGAGCAAACACATATAAAGATCATCCAAAAAAAAAAAATCGAGAATCACAACAACCCGAACTCACTATCTTAACTTTTCCATAACTACTATGAAGTGAAATAAGTAGAAATAGAGAACAGTTCACAATGAAATTGCTCAGTGATTGTTCGTATTTTGAAACTTTAGAAGGCATATCCATTTTGTAGCTCTTTATAGTGAATTGACGGTATACATTGATGTGTACCGAAAAGGGGACTGTGTCCTGGTTTCTCCCACCTAAACATTTTGATATGAGGTTCAAGTTTATGTAGAACCCAGTTTACAGATTAGATTTCTGTAGGTTGATCCCCGAAAATAAATCGCACGACAGATTTTTGGCTATCGACAAATTGAGCACTCAAAATGAATCTGATACTATGTGCACATTATTACTTGCATTTCAAGCATGACAAAAAAAGTTGAGGTTAAAGAATGAATTTGTTACCACAACATGATCTCAAAATACATATCACATACCACAACCATCAGAACCATATCACATCCTGGTTATGATGAAATAGAAAGACTTGATTCTGTACTTTGAACTGCCCTTCAAGAATGTATTGGTTTGCAAATTCCAATTGATACAAATTGCGACCCCTACTATGTGAGTAAATTCCGTTCTAGTGAAAGATGACACTATAGCTAACAATCTAATATGCGTGCTTTCATATTGGTCAATTATGAACAAATCAATCTATATGTGATATCCCTGATCCTCGATTACTAAGAAGAACATCTATCTATCAATATTATATTAGCAGCAATTATGCAGTGAAAGAAGGCACAAAATTGGCAGCACTCTCTAAGTTTTCTACAAATGTGATTTGCAGGAATATGCAAACGAGAAGTTACAGAACTCCATTTTTTAAGGTGAGTCCAATTGTACTGGAAAGAAGTCAGGTAGTGATACTTGCCATCATTATCTTTAGATGGCTTTAGGAATGTCAAGATCTGCAAATACAGGCCTATCAACTCCAACCCCCATGGCATATTAAGGCCATTGTCAACATTGACAACACCACCCGTGATTGTCGAGGCCAAAGGTGATGCAAGGAAAGCAGCTGTGTCGCACACTTCCGGAGTTCAAATTTTTTCTCAGGTTTAGTAGCTGAAAAAATAAAAGTGGAATGAAGTACAAGCCAAAATAATGTCCAAGTCTAACTGAATTTTGACAAAACATTTGGGAAAATAATTTTGTAAACAGATTTCTCAACAACATATCTACTCAGAAGATGGAGAAGTGACATTTTGAAATAGGAGCTCATAATGGTGGTGGTTTGTTTGAAATGTAAAGCTACAGAGGCTATGTCATTCTGTATGGAACATCTGAGTTCTATTTGTGCAGGCATCAACCAACTTTTTGCGTTAAAAACTAAATTATTTAAGTGGTGTCATTGGAAGCCCAATTTTAGTTGCTTCCATGGCTTTAGCAATATGTCCCAGCAAAAACCAAACACCTAGCAAAAGAACTGCTATACTTTTCAGGGAAATGTGATATAAACATTCAACTTGCAATATTTTATACCAATACATGCATATGGTGAAATGTAGCTCTGTACCAAAACAAATCAAAGGAATAATTTAATGAAGCCAGTGTAGTAAAGGAAAAGGGCAGTGACCTGCAGAAAGTTCTTTCTGCAATGGTGCATTTTCCCTCGAGTAGTTGATCATCATATCAATAAAGCCAACAGCTTTTGCAGCACGACTTCTTAGTGGGCCTGATGTAAAATTTTACTATGTTAACACAAAGTTACAAGAAGGGAATATGTGGCCATTAAATGCACCGTAAGAAAAATACCAGCAGATCCTGTGTTAGATCTGATTTTATGTTTTCTTCCAGCTTCAAAAGTCAGCACCTTCAACAGACAGAAATGAGGAAAATCCGAAAACACGAAAAAACAAAGAACTCTAAAGTCTAAACTTGATTTTGTATGAAAGAGCTAGAAGAAAATGAAAGAGTGAGAACAGGCTAACTTTTGTATCTCGAGAGAGCAGCCTTGTGCTGAGTTCATGCATCCACCATAGCTGCATGTAGAAGAAACATTTTAAATCATTTGTTACCTTGGCAAGCGACCAAATGGACTTGTGGCACACAAGAAAACCAAAAAAGGGAAAACAAAAATCAACTACAATTCCAATCAGCCTCTCCAATAAAAACCCCTAATGTACAATCCCATAACCATTCTACTTTGGTACCACTTGTGATACTTGCCACATATCAAAAAACAGTAAAACTCCTGAAGACTACAAAGAGAATGTTAACTCAGCGTTTTGTCAGATTTGTCTCTTTTAAGATATGTAGCACAATTCTTTAATTAAAACATTTATGATACAACTACCTGTCCCATGCAAAAAGGGGGGAAAACGTGAAAGTAATCAAACTGTATGGATGCCTATCATGTACATTTTTTATATGAAAACCCACATACAATACTCTTTTCATTTTAGTGCATTAGAATTTTCCTATAATTAACCGGCATAAATCATATCTTGATTCCCAAAAAAAATGTGTAGGAAAATCGACTACCCTAACCTTCAAAACGGAAAAATCTATGTTGCCAAATCAATTGCAGACCCATACCAAGTTGATCTCAAATAGCAAACCATTATTCTTAAATAAGAATCAATTGTAATTATTTCAACACAAAAAATAGTACAGTATACTATGCATATCCCCTACAGATTATCAAATAGATATCTACATGAGTTGTGTGAACATATATGCAGCTATATCTATATATTTGCAAATTCAAAAATTTCCTAACTTCTCTACCTTACCTAACTTCGCCTGTGTCGACAAATGCATCTTCAAATCTCCAAAATCGCAAAAATTCCCAACTCCTCTATAGCAACCTACAATCGCAGTTCAATAACCAAAAAGAAAAAAAAAAAAAAAAAAAACCAGGATGTAAGAGACAACAATTATGCTAATGTCAGGTATTTGCAGCCAGCTATATTTTTATTCCAAAATTCTGAGCACAAAGGTTACCTGTATGAACAATGAACGGGAATAAAGAGGTGCACACCTGTGGAAGAAATGAGAAATGAAAAAAGTAAGAGACCATGCAGAACAAATAACAAATTGCTTATCAATACCCACCCAAATCACAACTTGAATCCAGCAAAATTCATGAATATCAACCAAAAACTGCCTAAAGAGGTATAAAATTTCAATTCCCAAACTCAAATCATGAAAAGAGAATGACCTTTACTTGTCTGACATTTCAAAGTGAAAGGAAGATGAAGACAAGAGAGAGACAGAGGTGAAAAGAAAGGAGAACTCACACATCAAAAGCCACCGACATAACTTCGATCTGTCTCAAAAGAGGAAGAGAAGACAGCACCGCCTCCTTCACCTCTGCACTAGGGGACACGCGTAAGCCCCAAATCCAGCCAAAAAAACCACAGACGAAAAGATGGAAGAACTCACACAACACAAACTGGCTGCCCTCCAATTGAAGTGCAAATTCATCAAAATTTGCCAAAAAATGGCAAGCCACAAAAATCGCTGTGAGTGTGTGTGTGTGTGTGTGAGAGAGAGAGAGAGAGAGAGAGAGAGAGAGAGAGAGAGAGAGAGGCAACGGCAGAGAGAGAGATGGTTTCACCTCCTCGTCCTTCCTCTCTGTCAGGAAGAAAATCAGAAGAGCTGGATAGATTAGATTACAAAAATTTGAGGAAACGCTCATTGTGCTAGCATCTATATTAGACTAATGATAACTACCACGAAAGATGCCTATCCATACACATCACACACCCAATTAGACTTCCATCTTTACCCACAAAACAGCATTCACCAATCACCAGGACTATCCGCCTAATCTGTTCTGAACACTAAGTTGCTTTCAATATAGTTATGCACAGATCTACCAATGTTAAAATGTTTCAAATAATTAAACGCCAGTAGATAACAAAACTACTAAACAAACAAAGTTAAGGACTTGTAAGAACACTTCATCACTTCGTCAAGGTTGTAAAAAGAAAGTAGCAGTAAATGCTTTCATGGAGGAAAAGATAAAAACATTACCTATTACGTCATAAGCATGGCCAAAATACCGCGATCACCCGACCGTAGTCATATTTTCTGAAACTTCGAGGATCACCCTAGAACTTCAATGCTAATGTTTGAATCTATTGATTGGTTGACTGAACAATTCAGGAAAACCAATGAATCCAAAAACCATGAATAAAATACGAGACACAAACTGCTAATGTTTGAATCTATTGATTGGTTGTCTGAACAATTCAGGAAAACCAATGAATCCAAAAACCATGAATAAAATACGAGACACAAACTAACTCATGGATAACCATTTAACTACTACACTGACATTCGGATTTGAAATATTTTCATAAGGAAAACGAAAACCCAAGTTTTGATCCTAGAGTTTTTTTTTCAAAACATCCCTTAAACTTTCACCCATTTCTCTACTTAGTACTTGAACTTTCAAAACTCTTTATGTAGTCCTTGAACTATTTAACTTGAAGTGCATGTAGTCCCTCTGTTTAACTTCCATTAGTTTCATGGACGGAAAAACGTACGTGTGCGCGCCACGGGTGATCACGGCCCCAAACCCAGGGTAAAAACGTCACTCCTCCTGCCCACTCCATTCAACGCAATTTCCAGGAAACACAAGAGAGAGAGAGAGAGAGAGAGACGAAGGGAGAGAGAAGAGAAGAAACGATCAACATAGGGTTACTCCAGCCCCAATCTCGGAATGGACGACCGATTGAGGCAAGGAGAAGATATTATCCCTAACTGTAAGTTGGTATCTCACCTCTGATTTGTAAAACTAGGGTTTTGTACAAATTTTTCACAACTACAAGATGATTGATTTTGTACAGATTTATGAACCATTAAAGTTTGTACAAAACCCTACAATATCAATCATCTTGTAGTTGTGAAAAATCTGTACAAAACCCTAGTTTTACGAATCAGAGGTGAGATACCAACTTACAGTTAGGGATAATATCTTCTCCTTGCCTCAATCGGTCGTTCATTCCGAGATTGGGGCTGGAGAAACCCTCTGTTGATCGTTTCTTATTTTCTCTCTCCCTTCGTCTCTCTCTCTCTCTCTCTCTCTCTCTCTCTCTCTCTCTCTCTCTCTCTCTCTCTCTCTCTCTCTCTCTCTCTCTCTCTCTCTCTCTCTCTCTTGTGTTTCCTGGAAATCACGTTGAAGGGAAAGGGCAGGAGGAGTGACGTTTTTACCCTAGGTTTGGGGCCGTGATCACCCGTGGCGCGCACACGTACGTTTTTCTGTCCATGAAACTAACGGAAGTTAAACAGAGGGACTACATGCACTTCAAGTTAAATAGTTCAAGGACTACATAAAGAGTTTTGAAAGTTCAAGTACTAAGTAGAGAAATGGGTGAAAGTTTAAGTGATGTTTTGAAAAAAAACTCTTCATCCTATTAGGAATCAAACTAACAAATCAATTAGCCAAGCTAATACACACAGAACAACTTTGTTGAGCAACAAAAATGTACTCCATAAAGATTCAACAATCACAAAGAAGAAACTGGAGACCTCAATGAAATTTCTTTTGAAAAGTTTGAAAGTCATAGGCTCCCATAATGCGATTTATATCATGAACACAAAAATGCAAAAGATAGATTCAAAACAACAGAAATCATAAATATTTTGTGAACCATAAATCTACATGTATATTAGAGATAACAAGCATTTTATTTTCCTCGTAAAAGTAGAGGACTTCTAAAAATAGTGCTTGTATTTGTAGTCTCCAATATTCTGCTCAAATCTAGACTAACAAACAGGCCCTTCAAGCAATCAATAGTTAGCTGATTCATGGCAGAACTCAGTCAATAGCATTATGATGTCCGACTGTATTATCGCTCTGGGATGTTGTGCAAAGGAATAGCCAGGGCCAAGTTCACACCAACACAAAGACCCTATCAGAAGATGCATGAAAACAAGCAAAAGCTTAGTGAAAAAAGAGATTTATTCACCATCACAGCAAGATAAGTAAGATACTGCCAGATTGTCAGTAATTTTACGACCACCAGGTTATTGTCATAATTAACTAATTGTACTACTCATAGTTCGTATCTGCCCACACTAACACAATCCCAATAGAAAAGGAGCCTAGATCTCATTAAGCAATTCCAAAAGCCATATGAATATCAGGCAACATCAGCATTCAGTTAATTTAAGCTGAAAAAGGAAATATTCTTCACTAGTCGAACACTCGAACAACAACGCAACCACAACATAAACCATTCGTCACTTGAACCTTCGCTGATAACCCAGCCAGTAAAGTACTATTTAAGGAAGAAGGTAAGAAAGAGCCAGTCCATCAGGCTTGGCTGCCTATCACGAATGCACCTCATTCCTCATTTCATGTTGAAACTGGATGAAGAAAATGTGTCAAACATAAATAACCAAATCAGTGCAACATTGGAAATCCATATTCCACCATCCGACTAATACAAGTTCCATAAAACCAATCATGCTGACAAATCACATGTGTGGGTGTGTGTTCCATGCTCTACTAAAAGAATCAATTAACAACTTACAAAGACAATATAGAGACCTATATAAGCATACGTCTAAAAGGTTCAAAAATGTCCAAACGATCCTCCCATCAAACCTCCTTTGACCTGGAAGAGTCACCTACTTTCGGATGGTTATCACCCATTACTGGGGCAAGTTAAACTTCCAAGTTGGAAACAAGGGAATTGTATCTCAAATAGATCATGGAAGCTCTTAATGAAAACAACTACACATCTTCTTATCTAATTCAAGACAAACCTCCATTGTTCACGAAATGAAAATAATACAGAACTTGCGACTGTTGAGATTAACTGAATAAAAAGTGATACCCAGAATCTACTAAACCAAACCAAACTAAGCCTTATGTCCCAATCAATTGCGGTCCGCCACATGAATCCTTTTTTTCCTAGAATCTAATTATGAAAAAGATTCGAGGTACCCTAATAGATCCTAGAAACACGGCCATTCCTTCTGGAAAATTGTGCAAGCATATGCCTGCAATGCATAGAAAGGTTTTCTATTAAAGAAGACCACTAAGCAATTTGCTCACACATGGATACAATAGCACATCCCAAATTGGTATAAGAGTCGAAAGGGCATCTCCTCTCACTGCCCATTTGGTATAAGTTGCATGGATTTGCAAGCAATGTAATTTCAGAATTTGGAGCATGGAATTTAATTCTATCTTGATTCTAGCATGAAGTTGAAATTGTTAGAGTGAAAGCTCCTGTTTAAAGGTTAAACTTTAAAGACAGACACAACCCCCAAAGCTCTTTCTTTCCTATGTTTGAGCATGATCAATTCAATGATCCAAAACAGGGTATTCACTCACTCACTTAAACCAACCGAATATGGTGTTGACGAAGATTAAAAAAAAGGCCACCCAAGCTAACCCTTCTTCAGACAAGGCTGTTTCCTTGACTCGAATGAGTGACCACTAGGTCACACTGGGGCAACCTTACCATTGCGCCCGAGCCACACCTACATAAATAACCCCCTGTTCAGTGCAGATAAAGACACAAAAAGAGAGAAAGACAGAGAGGTTGGAGGAACCAGATTAACTTCCTAGGCATCCTTTCAGTAAACTTGAAAACCTTAGTACTACTAGCAAAAGACAGTTTATCAGGGTATTTGTCGATTACCTTGGTAGGAAATGACTCCATGTTCACAGAAACGATGGAAACAACAACCCTTCTCATTGTCTTTGAGGAGAATATGTTAAAAAATGGACAATCCCCAAAAATTTAGAGAGCATTCCCAAGAATCCCAACGTTAGTTGGCATATATCTGTTCACCGACATTCTGTAGCACAAAGCTCTTGTCAGAGAAATGGCCTCCAATCTCCATCTGCATGCCCAAATCCATTAGCAGCTTGTAAACTTCCTCCATCCCTGTTTGTGTTGTATTACACTTCCCAGCCGAGAAAATATGCACCTTCTTCTTCACCTCAATCCAACTCTGGCCACAGATTTTCTTTAAACCCTTAGCCTTTGCTGAAATTCTTACCCTAGCAGAATCCTCCCATCTTCCGGTAGAAGCATAAATATTAGACAACAGCATGTAACTTCCAGTTGTCTCTGAGTCAAGACTCAAAATCCATGAAGCTGTTTCTTGTGCAATGTTCATGTTTTTATGCATCCTACATGAGTTCATAAGAGCTCCCCAGACATAAGCATTGGGTTCCATTGGCATGAACTTCACCATTTCGCAAGCTTCTTGCAAAAACCCGGCACGCCCAAGAAGGTCAACCATGCAAGCATATTGCTCCACCTGAGGTTCAATCCTAAACTCTGTTACCATTTGATTGAAAATTTTACGACCCTCGGAAACAAGCCCAGCATGGCTACATGCCGAAAGGACAGCAACAAAAGTTACCCCATCTGGGTCATATCCAGCTTTAATCATCTGCTCAAAAGTTTTTAGAGCATAATCACCAAGTCCATGCATTCCATACCCTGCAATCATTAAGTTCCATGAAACCAAATCCCTACCGTCGATTTCTGCAAACACCAAAAGTGCTTTATTGAGACTTCCGCATTTAGTGTACATATTAATCAAGCTGTTTCCCACTAGAATGTTCCTAGCCATGATTGCTTTAATTGTATGGCCATGGATTTCCCTGCCAAGACTAAGTGCGGAGTATTCTGCACAAACAGATAGAACACTGGAAATTGTAATGGAGTTGGCCAATACTTTAGCTATTTGCATGCGCCGAAAGAGTTCTAAAGACTCCTTCCCACGTCCCTTAGAAGCATACCCACCAATAACAGCACTCCAGCTTATGACATTGGGTCTCACCATTGGATATGCGTCTGAATTTTCCATCTGTGAAAATATAGAAAAAGCCTCATCACAGAATCCAGAATCTGTATAGGACGTTATCAAAGCATTCCAACTCACTATATTCTTCATGTCCATTTCTGAAAACAAACTTTCTGCTTCTCTAACAGCACCATTTCTCCCATACATGCATATAAGCGAGTTACACACAAACAAGTAATTCTCGAAACAGCCTTTTACCACATATCCGTGGATTACCTCACCTTTGTCAAGTGAACCTGAATCAGCACAAACAGATATGACCACAGCAAGTGCTTCAGCAGTAGAGCCAATTCCTTTTTTCCTCATCTCGCCATAAAAACGCAATGTTGCTTCATGACGCCCGCACCTGGCATAACTAGATAACAACGAAGTCCACGTCACATTGTTTGGCTCCAAACCTTCTGATTCCATCTTACGAAACATCTCAAGGGCACCATCACAATCATAATTCAATGCAAATCCTGAAACCATACAGTTCCATGAAACGTGGGTTCTGACAACCATTCTATCAAAAACTAGGCGAGCATCTCCCATTCTCTCTATCTTGGCATACATAACTAACAACTCGTTGAGAACATGAAGATTATATTGGAAACCCATTTGGAAAACAAGACCATGAACATTCCTGCACAATCTAAAATTCCCAGTCAGCCAACAAGCCCTGATAACCAAAGGGAAACTAAACCCATCAGCCCCAACCCCAAGTTTTTGCATCCGAATAAAAAGCCCAAGAGCCTCTTCATATTTTCCACATGTTACATTAGCTCTCAAGATTGAGTTCCACAAAAGCAAGCTTGAAAAGCACTCAACTTGGGCACATTCAAATGCTTTTCGAGCATCGTAAAGAAACCCAGAACGGGAATAGGTAGCCACAAGTCTGGCAGCCAAGAATGAGGAATTGTAGGGCCCATTGAGGATGATTTGGGTGTGAAGTTGTTGGCATTGTTGAATGGTTGTGGATTTTCGGAGAAGGTGATCAAGAAAATCAACAAGTTCATTGTGGGTCTGATGGTGGAGGGAATCAGAGATCCGACGGGTGAAAATTGATGGGTAAGAGATTTTGGGCAAATGGAGAAATGGTGGGAGTGAAATCAAGCGGCTTGAGGAAGCACCATGAAGCATGGAGGTGATGAAGATTTTTCAAATTCGTTCGAGGATTTTCATCAAGCAGTTGGCGGGTGTTTCTTTTCAAACCCTACTAAATCTCAAGAACTTGGCGCGAAGAAATCTTGGAATCAGATTTGACAATATTTCTGTGATTTTATTTCCCGTTTGGTACGGCCGTGGATGAAATTTGTGTCCATTGATGAACCTTGAAAACCCAGTTGCTCAAGACCGAACTTGAATGATAACGAAAACCCACCATGATATTGAAAATTCTGGGTTTGATTTTCGTACAGAAAGTTCCTGACCTTGTGATTTAGTTGGCCAGATTTCTGAAAGTTTAACCGTGTTTCCTCTTCTTCTTCGAGAGTGTCGATTGGGAGAGAGGGAAGAGAATAGCCCGGTGCCGTGCTGGGGCTTTAAACACAAAATGCCCGGGAGTCCACGGATCGGTTCTGGCCGGATCGGTTCGGTTCTCGATTCGATCCGCTCACGACGGATTGTCATTTTTAAGATCCGTAACCATCCGTGGGTGACATACGGATGGGTCGGTTTGGTTACGGATTGAAAGGATTGGGCGGATTTGGCGGATCAAAGAAGGATTATTAGGCGGATTTGGCGGTTCGAGCGGATCGAACGGGAACTGAACCGAACCGTATCCGTCAAAATAAAAATATTAGGATCCGTATCTATCCGTAACATACCTCGTGTGAGTAAATGGACCGATCGGTTTGGGCGGTTTGGGCAAATTGAACGGATTAGGCAATCCGCTGGGCAGCTCTACAAAATGGGATGTAGAAGGGGCTTCAAATCCCCTGCAACGAATCTCTGTTCCGGTTCATCTGTGCTGTGATTCTAATTCCACCACCAGTCCCAAGATTCACTTACAATGAAAACTCCACACTTTACCTTAACGCCTTTAACTCTTTTAGTAGGATTGTAAATGAACTGGACCGTTCGCGAACTATTCGAGGCTCGGTTCGGTAAGAGCTCGTTCGAGTTTGATTCGTCTACTAAACGAACTGAACTTGAACCTCAATATTAGGATTGTTCCATAAATGAGCCGAACCTGAACCTAAGTGGATTCGGCTCGGTTAGGCTCGCGAACTTGAGGTCAAATTGTAATTAATAATACTTTAGGGGTCTACATGTAAATATTTTATAGTTGAGAAACTTTTATGTAATTTGTTATTCATTTATCCCTAACTAGAGTACTCTACTACGAACAAATGGGTTTTATCCCTAACTAGAGTACTCTATTTAGTTCTCAATATTTTTTTTCTCTTATTCTTTTTCTTTTGATTTCTTGATTATTGTGGTAGATTTGTTTATTTTTGTTTGATTTCTTGATTATTGTGGTAGATGTACATGTAACATTGTTTTGAAGCATATCTCTTTCCCCTTTCAATTTGTGTTTAATTCAAGTCTAAATTCGGCTCGGTTCAGCTTGTTTGAGTTTAACGAGCCCTACCGAGCCAAGCTCGAGCTTTGAAATTTTTTCACGAGCCGAACTCGAGCCCACTTGTCTAGGCTCGAATCGAACCCGAGCCGAACTCGAGCCTGATTCATACCTTAGCGAATTGATCCCGAACCTCAAAGGGTTCGGCTTGATTCGGCTCGTTTATAGCCCTATCTATTAGTAACAATTAAATATGTCTAAACAAAACAATTACAAGGCCAATTATTAGATTCTCTCTTATATCATTCTATTAAAAAGATTAATTTTGTAGCATATCATGAATAAAAAAAAAGTACTAATTTTTATATCTACTCTCCAAGAATCCCTCTCAAATAAAAAATGCTAGGAACACATAAGGAAATACACAAATTTGCGCATTGATGTATGAGAATGAATAACCGCGCGTACATAATATTAAACTTATACATGTATAAACTTTTAAAAGTACTATAAATTTATATCTATGTATGTTTTTATAATCTTATATACAGAGAAATAATAATTTTGGAGTTCTAGAACTTACGAGAGCATAAATACTTGACATTTTTTACTCATTTAGGCTCGTAGACAAGCTTGAGTTCGGTTGAAATCTTTGGCTCAAGCCCGGCCTATCAAATTTTCATTGAACTTGAATTCAAATCTCAAGTTCGCTAAAAATTTAACAAACGAACCTAAATAATCTGAAACTCGGCTCAATTCAGCGCGTTTGCAACTCTACACGTAATTCTTTTGGGGAGAGTTGGTATAGGGTCCACTATAGCAATTTCCTAGAGTCTAAGGTCCACCCAAATATTCTCTAAGACATAAGATCCACTAGAATAACAAAAGACCCAACTACCCCCACTTATACGCGACCAAACAGATCGGGAGGGAGTTTTTCTAATTTGCGAGTAAACAGCTCGAAGATAGTCCTTAATTTTAAACGAAATTGTTTCTGGTTTCATTAATTCAATGTAGCTTTTTTCTTGTAAATCCTTCCTCGATGTTGGGCTACCGACAATTTTCTTGGATCTTCTCATCACTGGTACGTGGGATCGAGCACGCTCGATTGTTTAGGCCAATTAACAAGCCACAGGCCAACGTTTTGGAAAATTGTAAAGAAACCAATGTATTGTGATATACCCCATTGTGGTACTCCTTCCCTGGGATCAGTCTTTCTTCCGTTGGCATCACCGTACGTAGTCCTCTCTCGATCGGTATAGTAATTTTTTTTTAAAACCCCATTTAAATCCGCTCGATCGACTTATTCCTCGCACGATCTGATTTATTTTTAAAGATCGTGTTTCTACTTTTTCTTTTGGTAAAATAGAAGTCCAAAAAACGAGAGTAGATAATAAACAAAGATAAAAGAAAAAGAAAAAGAGAGAATATTAATTTGTGAACTGTCCTAATGTGGGTGGATGAGGATTTGATCTCAACTAGTCTTTTTTTTTTTTTTAAAGTTCTAGATAACCACATCTGATCCCAGCGAGCTTTAAAAAAACTAAACCGGAACACTTGACCTGGTTGTCGCCATTCAACTGTAGTGATTGAATCATAAGTGGTTTTTTTTATTTTATTCAATTTTCAGTAAAAATTTTATGTTAAAAGCAGAAGGTTTGTGCTGCTACCTTGTAGTGCTTGGGTGGTTGAGTACTTGATCCCAAGTAAGTTTTTTAAACAAAAATATGTCCAGATAACCACATCTTATGAGGACAGATAACCACCTCTTGCGAGTCAAGATAACCACATCTGATCCTAAGTAGGTTTTCTAAAAAAAATGACATAGTTCAGATAACCACATCTGTGTCGGTCAATTTTCCGGCGAAGTCCAATTTTCCGGCGACTTTTCCGGCGCCGACAGGATTTTCCGGCGAAGTCCAGTTTTCCGGCAACTTTTCCTGCAGACTTTCCGGAAAATGTATATTATGTATTAAATTTAATGTAGGGGTACATTTGTCTCGTAAAATAATAGAATGGACCTAAGAGAATAAAAAAAGTGGTTTGGTGGATTAGAGATGTTATGAAAACATTAGGTGGACTAGAGGTGTTATCAAAAGCTATAGTGGACCCTATAACAATTCTTTAATTCTTTTGTTTAATTTAGACCAAGTGTAATTGATTTTTTTTTTCTGTGAAGGACCAAATGTAATTGTTAATAGAGAGTCAAATGTGTTAAGGTCTTAAAGTGTGGGTTTTGGATTGCAAGACAAAAAAATTGGCGTGGGATGACTCTATAAACGCTCGCCTTATTTGTAAGCATGACAGATTCTTATTTTTACGAATTTTGGATTCGGTTAATGGAGATTGGTTGTTGCTACTTATGTATGGTCATCCGCCAGCATAAGGATGCTTGGGGGCTGATTACTGAGGCTATAAACAGGTACTATGAACCCCTAGTGGTGATTGGAGACTATAACCAGATTTTGGTGAAAGAAGAAAAGTGGTCCAACTCAAGAAGAAAGCCAAGGGGAACCGAATGGCTGCAAGGATTTGTTGAGCACTTTGGACTTTCAGATGTCTCAAGTTATGGGGTCACATACACATGGACTAATAATAGGAGGGATGATGCTCGTACGTACGAACGGCTAGATCGTGCTATGTGTAATTCATCTTGGATGGGACTCTTCCCTAAAGCAACTCTTTTGATCTTACCGATCCAAAGATCTGATCATAGCCCTCTGATTCTGGACACTAATTGGCAAAAGAAGAAACATTATCGACATTTAAGATTTGAGGAAAGTTGGCTTCATTATGATGCAGTTAGATAGATATCAAAAAGATCGAGTTTGGGCTAACCCATTTAATGGATCTGGGTCATTCAAGTTAACGAGGAAACAGGAAATTTTGTTGCGGCATCTGGCCAATTGGAAGAGGCTCTCGATTGGGTACTTGAGGGGAGAAATTGAAGAAAAAAAGAAATTGCTTCAGGACATTCAAGCGAAGCTTTTTAAGGAGACTTGCCCCAAAGCAAGGAAAGATCTGATGAAAACAGATCTGGAAATAAGGAAAGCATTGGATGACCTCTGGTATAAAGAAGAGGTCTATTGGGCTCAGAGATCCAAACATAGATGGCTGGAAGTGGGGGATAGAAATACAAAGTACTTTCGCCGAATGGCCTAAATTCGGGCCAACAAGAACAGAGTGGTGGCAATACGCAATGATCAAAGGGAGTTAATTACAGACTCAGATGGAATAGAACGAATCTTTCTTCAACACTTTGGTACTCTTTTTCAGTGTAGATGGTTAGGACTAGTTGAGGCGGATCTGAACCCAAGGCATGCAAAATTTTTAGAAAACACGGTGATTGCGCCTTTGAATTGTATTTCCAATATTATTTCCCCAAGCGTAGGGTTTAGGCGGGCGATAGCATCAAAACCGGTAAGACCGGGTCGAATCCATAGAGACCGAATGCGCTGAGCGTGATGGTTGACTTGTGAATTACGATTTTAGCCTTAAAGCAATAAACTATGATTTTGTAGTTTGTTTGGTGGAATTCTCTCGACTTCGAGAATGACTTGGAAGTTTAAAAAGGCTAATTAAACTAAGGCAAAGTCTAGGGGTATAGAGTGACCATGACTCGGGTTAATCCATCCCTTCTTGATAACCGGCTCGGGGCATCGTTAAATGCCCCCGAACGGAAAATTTAGAGTTTAAAACCTTTACTAGAAAAATGTGTATACCAAAGATTAGGGGTTCGGGTCGTTTTGCAAACGGATGGGTTGACATCGCCCAAAGCATTCCACGTGCCAAGTGGTGAAACCCTCGGCTACGTAGGATCAAAGGGGTTAACAAACCCACTCTTTGGTACATAAAAGTGAAACCCCAAATTTTCGGTAAACAAACGATGTATGCTAAATGAACGAGATGGATGGATCATTACACGTTTCACGAGAAATGTTGCATATTCACGAGACACATTTTATGAGACATGCTGCATATTCACGAGACGTGTTTTATGAGAAACGACAAGACAAGAAAAAAAATGAAAGATGAGATTACGAGAAAATGAAAGATATGATATGAACGTTATGCGGAATGGATCAATGAGGATTTGATCAGATATGGTAGTGCCGCTTAAGCGTCGCCCCATTTTCGCAGAGAGAACTTGGTGGGTTAGGACTAAGCGTGTACAACAGCATGGTGGACGGACCTTGTATCATGTAGAGGCGGTCCGTGATGACAAGATGATCGGGACCATGTCTGTGAAAGTGCGTGCGGAAGTTTAGCTAACCTCAGTTAAAAGAGACGTAAACGGACCATTACTTCGAGTGACTGGACTGAGGCCCAGTGGACAGAAATAGTGCCCAAACATTGATAAATTTGAAGAAGAATGCAGACATTCAAAGATAAATACGAGACACATTATTCTACGTGCGGTATACCCTGTTGCATTGACACTGACACATGCATTTTCATGATAGATACAGTTATCTATTGAACTGCTGTTATTCTTTCTTGTCCAAAATATTGCTTTAGAATTGCTAGTCTAAAGTTTTGGGGTAAGAGTAGTCTATTAGGCATTTCGCTCACGGTGTTACACTTGTGTGACCCTAACATATTACCACGATGTTGTTTCCGCAACTCTGACGTATTATGCTAGATTATCGAGATGAACAGGAAGCGTATCATGGCCTAGGGAACTATTGAGTCGAAAGAGCTACCAACATGGAGTTGACCAGACCAAAAGCTAGGAGAAGCCGTAGACCCCACTCTATTGGAATAAATGTAATTTATTGAGGAAGAGTTTGATGTATGAAACTTATATTTATTTTTAAATTATTATTTGTAATAAAGTTAACATACCCAAAATTAGGGGCGTTACTGCCATGGTTTCATTTTAATAAATCTAGCCTTTTCATTGTAAAAATCTCAATGTGTTATTCGTTAGTGTATAGAATCTACATGGATAGCAATATGGTTTGACGTAGATAGTCAACGTGTGAAACGACCATTGAAACTCTAAAAAATGGGAGCGGGGTCTTGTAGTAACTACAGGGCGTAGTGAGCAAATCACAGCTTGAAATACTTTTCCATAGAAAAGGCTAATCTTCTGTGGGAAATTTTTTTTTTTAAATTTGAACCATTGATTGCCGAATCGAATGGTTACCGTTGCAGACTACACTCTATAGTGAGTCTCCTCACTACAAGAGCCCCGCCTCCCAAAAAGTCCACTTTAATACTGGTGGTCCATTATCTACACGGAAATATATTTTAATATTTTTATTTTTTCAATATAAAAAATATATTTCAATTTTCTCCTCATATCACATGGAAATATCCTCCGTTGATCAGAAAGTTATTGATCAACGCATGCTATCAATTCTTGTATATGTTTACGGTTAGTGCACATAAACAAACAAAAGGGGCATTTTTTGAGCGGCGAAGAAAATTTTCATTTATCACAAGAACAACAAACTGAACCCAGTACAATAAAAAATAAAGAAAAAAATGAGAGAGCCTTCAACCGTATGAAAGTGTCTAAACTTCTAAAACCCTATGAAACCGCATGATACGCTTAGTGCCTAAACCCGCCAAAACCATATGAAAGTGCCCAAACTTTTAAAACCCTAGGAAACCGTATGATACCCTAAGTGTCTATACCCGAAAATCCTAATGAAAGTGCCTAAACCCACAAAACCCTATAAAAGTGTGTATGCTTGATACCCTAAGTGCCTAAAAAAAAAAAAGAGTGACAGACCTTAATAATAGTAATTAAAAAAAATTGATCGACCTTAATGATGGAGTACTAAATATTTATTTTCTTACCTTAATGGAAATTTTTCCATGAATTAATATTGTTGTAAACTGATGCTGGGGAAAGGGATACAGTCCTAACCTGAAATGCCAAATAGTTTCACCGGCTGAGATATATTCCCAACTTACTAATTAGAAAATCAAGGCAATTAGAAAAGAGCAATGATGCGGCACATATTTATGTGCACAGATACAGCCACATATATGTCTGGAACCATTCGATTCATATGCATAAATCAGCTGTGTCATTTCAGATTATTTATTTAATTTCTCATTTTGGTTCGACAATAAAGAGTGCATGGATTAGCTGACGCTCACCTTGACTAAATCTCCTCTCCAGTCCGATCAAAAACCATTCACGCCGGGACTAGGAGATTCACATCAATTTCACCCACATTAGGGGTCCTCTAATTATGGAACCAGATGTGGAAGGAGCAAAGTTGCATTGAGCATTAGTGTTGGACACGTGTTTGTAATCACACAAAACTTACTCAGAAGACCATTATTCAGTCCTATGCCATAAATAAGCTTAAAACTGGTGAAAAACTGGACTAAGCATATCCCGGACAAAAGGTGCCGGATGGACTCTCAACTGCAGGAGCAGAAGTCCAGAATACCTGCTTGATACCTATGGGAGGACACTTTAATGGACTACACAGTAAATGGGAAAACAGAAATTCACAGTAGATACCATAGCATCGAGCAACGTCCGCTTTTGGATTTATTTTCCGATGATAATTTCTATAAGGCAATACTAATTTGGCTCAAACCCTCAAACACATCCCGAACTTGGTCGTTGTCCCTAGTTATCCAAGAAGTCTGGTTTTTACGGCTCTTAGACGTACAAAGTAAAAAGAAAAACTAGAGAAAATATATATTTGACCCGAACTATTAAATAGGAGTACCAACTATCCAGTCTAGGCTCTAACAAGGAACGGACGCTAATTATGGCAATCGGATTATAAACTATTATATCAAACCGATCCTATTTAAAATGCATGGCATACTGATTATACACTTCTCTTCCACTCACACCCAAACACATAACCCTTGCTCCCTCTCTGTCTCTCTCAGACACACATGATCATGCGTATTGTTCCCCCACATTCCAGTTTTGCTTCTTGAGAGCAGTATGCTCTTCAGAGCCAAATTTGCAGCAAATGTTCAAGCTCATTCGAAAACATAAAAGATCTTCTTGCCCATAAAAGACGGTTACACAAAGGGATGAAAAATCTCACAAGTAGATTTGGAGGCAAGGTAGAGCAAAAAACAAACCCCTTGGTAATTTTTAAGGCTCCCCTATTCTGGATCTGCTACTGAGAAAATAGACCTGCTTCCAGCCTTGAGGGATTTATCGTACGTGCTCTCTCTTGCGCCTGCTAGGGTAATAACGGCTACCCTAGACCTACGTCGCAAGCTAATCCTGCAGATTTCCAGCAGAAGCAATGACTGAACCAACTAGCAAATAGGCAGGCACAGAGTCGGATTTAGCTACCAGACAGACCCAGAGTTGGACTCATTCCAATAGACAGAAGAGCAAGCCTCACTACTGCTCAATAAATCTCGTCACCTCCACTCCCTGACGCACACTCATGAACACACATGCTCAAGCACAAATTCACTAGTCAACACCACAGCATAACAACTTCAATTTCATATTCTTCCCAAAATGATATGAGTGAACTAGATACAAAATGCACCACCAGATCATTGACTAATTTAATGCTAAAAGAAAAGTAGAACCCATCACACTGTAATGCCATGCAATATATGAGGACTCAGAAGTCCACTAACCAGACTAACTTCAAGGAGATATAACAGCATTCCTAGCATGATCAGAAGTCATTTGGATCTTGCCAGTAAATATCGGTTGCAGGCATAAAAGCCATTGAAAAACTGTGTTAAATGGACTCGGGTAAGGATAAGTACCTGAATGTATCTGACTGTAATTTCCATCTCTGAAGGACACACAGACACACTCTAGCAATATATCTGACTGTTAGAATCCATCTAATTTCCATCTTTGATGGACACAGAGACACACTCTAGCAATATTTCTTTTATTTTCCCGTACAAACGGTGTCAATAAAGTGCCAAAAGGAATTTTATGCATTATAAAAGGTTTCTTTGCATAAATTGGGTTAAATTTCAAATAGCAATATAGTCTTTTCCAATTAACATGTCAGGCACGTCTCCCATACCTTATTCGTGTAACATAGCAAAAAACCAAGGGGTACACTCAGTTGGACCCGCACAAAGAGGAAGAAAGGTGCCCTTTAAAGGAAATTTTCTAAGCAGCAATCAAGTCTAAAAAGCAAGGATAAATGCACAAAACCCCGGCATTAATTGACCATGTGGCAAGATGACTATACGCAAACAAACTAAGCCACCACCAATATTTGCTTTCTCCTTCATTGAAGTTCTTAGAATGATTACATGTAACTAAAGTAACACCTGCAATTTATCCCGTGGAAGAAACATATATAGATGGAGTGTGAGTTAACAATAAGCAAGTTTGAGATTCGTACACTACCAAAGTTCTATTCACCAGAAGGAGCTAATTGATGTTGACAGCAATGGACTAACTAGTTTCTTGTTCTTTCAAAACTAAATTGGGTATTCTGTAGTTATTAACGACAAATGTTAAAAGACTACATAACAAGACAGTAATTATCACATTTGCAAACCGACTTCAAAAGTAAAGTTACATCGGAAGTTCACGCCTCCAAGATTTTGAGTTTTATGTGTGGCCTCTTGTATATGCTGTAGTCAATAGTTCAAAAAGAAAAGGGAAAGAGAAATTAGTCGCCCTAGCCTTCTGGGACTCTCAGAACGATCACATATTGAGTATTGCTTTATCTCTTACTCCCTCCGTCCCACAATGTTTGGGGTTTATTGGGAATCCAACTCTTTTAGAAACTTTATCATTACAAGCTAAAAATAATTTAATTCCCCAAAATACCCTTGATTTGTCAACTAGTGTATGAAGCCAAAAGATTGTTCCCAAATTTGGAAGCAAAAAAATTATCCCAAGTTTTTGGTTCAAAATGTAAAAGTAAAGCTTTCTCCAATTTGGGGCTTTAATGAGGCGGGAATCTTTCCCTCATCAACAAAAGTCCGACTTCCCAATTTGAATGTTTTCTTTTATCTTATTATTTAAATGTTGATTGCGACTTTGAAAAGAAAGAGCAAAATTAGAAATATACAAAATTATGCCCATTGAAAAGTCAACATGAGCATATATTTTGGGACGCCAAAAAATGGCATCATGGGCCAAGAAAATGAGACGGAGGGAGTATGTGTTTCCGTTACTATTAATGATATTGATATAGTTTGAGGACTATTAGGTTACAAGATGACGTAGGTCGTCTTAAGGCGAGTCAAGTGGGTGGGATTAACCTCCCTATGTCAACTTAAGAAAGGTTAATCACGGGTGATGGTTTACTATAAATGGCTTTAAATAAAGTAACTAAGGGTAAGGTTTTATAATAAATGGTTTTTGCAAGTAGCTTACGTTGCATCGTATCTAGATGGGAAATATGCGTTGTTCATTACTATCTCTGAATTATGTTTCTCAATTTTATAACCTGATTTTTCAATTTCTCATTGACCTTTGGATACAAATCACGAGACGTCTATTTTCCTCAAACCGGGCATAGAGAGGTAAAGGATTTAATCCTTTCAAGAAATAAAGTTTTTAATCGGAATACAAATTACTACATTGAAAGGCCGTTGAACTATTAAAGGGGGTTAATATAACTTATCATACTTTTACCAATACCCAATAATGCATCTTTAGTCCAACAAGGAAATTGGACACAAATTATGTCCTCAAAATAGGATCTTAAAAGAATCATGAAAATTCGAGTTTAGCTTTCTTAGTTGGAGATGGGGATCTAATGAGATTAGGAAAAGAGGATTAACTTGAATAACTAAACAAGAGGTTCTTTTTCTTTTCCTTTACTGGAGGAATTTTGATAGAACTACCCCATATTTAGTTCAGTCAAACGAACTCTTAGAAAACCTCCCCGTATCATCGATCTGAATGTGAACTAGAGCCACCTATGGTACCGTAATATTATGTTCATTAATTGCCCAAAATATTTCATTTAGAAAGTAAAGACAGTTCCAATGACTGGTTCAGATCGGTACAAGCTTTAAGAGCTTTTGAAAGCAAAACTAAGCTTCATTCAGTTATCTGTAGGGTGCTATCGCCACTGTTCTCAACCCATTCTTAATGTCCTCAGGGAACTATTTTGTACTCAAGTAATGATTCAAATACCATTGCATAAAAGGCCTCCAAATAAGTTTATAAAGATAGCTGACACATCATATTCAACCAAAGAACATCTCACAGCTCAACCTTTAACCTATTAGGTAGTTGCATGCTTGAAAGAATTATGTAATAATGATGAAATATGTTTTACCAAGTATGCTCAGTCGTTCACATCACATACACACTGTGAAGTGATTAAAAAACACCCGTGATCACAAGAAACTTCCCTCATAACACATTACAGGATCTCACAAGATTTCAACCGCTATGTGTATGCAAATCAAACCGTTTTCATTCAGGAACGGCATTTGTTCATTATTCCATTGGAATTCAAAAACGAACTATCCAAGCAGGAAACACAAAAGAATATGCAGATAAACGATACTGCCTGCAATGATAACAGCAAATCGAAATGCGATCAAACAAAGACATTAAAAACTACAATTATTTCCCACAACAATCCTACCAAAACTTGAAACTGTCAGCATGCATACAACTGGCAACCCAAATTCCAAAATCCATTCATGAACGGCATTCATTCATTATTCCATTTAAATTAAAGCAAGAACCCCACATATCCATGGGCACAATACAACTGAATGATCAAAAAAATGCACTAACAAGTCTACAACAGATATTCAAACCTAAAAGCCTCAATCAATTATAATCATCCCTCTCAGCACAAAAACATATACTTATATCATGCAATTCAATAAGATCAAAAACTTTATCTACCCAATCCAAATCTGTATCATACCCGTTAAATGTTAATCTACTCGCTCTTCGCTCTCACCTCCTCCTCACCCCCTCCTCCACCGGCCTCGATTATCTTCTTATTCTTCTCAATCGCCTCGGCCACCTCCCTCGGCATATACTTCTCATCATGCTTTGCCAACACCTCCGTGGCCGAGAAATAACACTCCCCACTCCTAGCTTTCCCTGAAACACTCAAGCTCTTCACCGACAACCCCTCCTCACTCCTAATCCCCTCCTCCATTGGCTTCACAAACCCCTCCACCACCACAGAATGCCCTTCCCTAAACAAATCGGGCAAACTCCCCTCGTACCGGACCAAAATATCCGTGATCAGATCGGTTACGACGAATTCCATCTCGGAAGAATTCGCCGGGTGATTTACGCTGCCCTCGAGGACTAGTCCCCCGAGGCGGAACTTGTTCTTGCTAGGGTTCGAGTTGTATTTAGTTAGGGCGTCGGTTGGGGTTAGGTAGAAGACTAATTGGTCTTGAAAATTGTTTAGGACGATTACGATGAAACCGGCTATACAGCTGAAGGTTAGGGCGTAGGTCCAGAGGCGGCGGGTTTGCATTTGACGGGCACGTGCGCCGATGTCGACGCGTGGGGTGCGGGTCGGTTGGCGACGGACGGTAGAGAAGAAGCGGAGGTGCGGAGGGATGGAGATGGACGGCTGAGATGAGATGATGCTGGCGATCGAAGGCTGAGATTCGAGGACGGCGGCGAGTAAGGATGGGGATTTGGTGAAGGTGGAGATTTGGTGGTGGTGGTGGTGGAGACGAGCAGCTAGACGAGAGGTGAGTTTGAAGGCCATTTGATTTTCAGAAGATTAGGAGAAAGTCGAGAGGGTTGATTATTTGAGAAGTCTCAAAACAAGATTAGGGTTTACAGAACAATCGGGAGAAATCTCGACGACGACGACGAAGAAGAAGGAGAAGACCACGTGGTAAAATATGGACTCATGACCTGGACCCGTTCAGGTTCACCCACATCCGGTTGGGTCCAATATCGGCTTTTGTGGGCCTATATTGGGCTAACGACGATGATGAGAAATCGTTCATTTTGCACAGCTCGTTATGTACGTAATTCAAGCATGAAAAAATTCGAGTTAGGGGATACCCGATGACTTGTGCAAACACATTTTATCTTCAAACAAATTGGGTGGGATTCAATGTGCACATTGCATTTTTTTCCAAGCTAAGCCATTAATCGGTATTCACTGAACATGATTTTTCTTGCACCTGAAGAAGTCGACAACCTCTACAAAATGAACGATTCTGATTATTGTTATAAGACTTGTATAGGCCCTCAAAAACCAAAACTAGAGCGGAATGGATGGGATGTCCCAAAGTAATTGGACAAGATAAACTAGTTATTCGGACTAGCTAATTCATGGACTCTTAATGGCTACCCTGGATTTTTAACATAAATAATCCGCTTCCCTAGTTACCCAATTATCTCTCCTTACCATGAAAAAAATTGAGTATGAAAAAAAGGAATTTTCTAATAAGGCAAGTAAGTAACTTGCTACTTAACCTTTGTCATGATCTAACCCGTAGTACAAGATTACCAATCCAAACACATATTAAACAATACCATTTCAACAATATCTTTTTCTTATCTACCCTCATTTTATCCCCAAACTAGGGCGTTTTGGATGAGTAATGAAATATTGCCATGTCTTCTTTGAAAAATATTAAGAATGTAAAAAGAGGGGGGTGGCACATAGGCCTAGTTTAACCAGCACATAGGCCTAGTTTGCTAGCATTTGCGATCTAAATTATTGAGCTAATTTGCTTTAAAAAACCTAATGAATTGTGTTTGATACGCCCTATGTTCCAAATTGCTAGCCCTTTACGAGAATTCCTAGTTTTTTAAAAAGATACTGTAATAAATACATTCACACTTAGAAAGATACGTTAATTTGCAATAATGTCCATAAATTTCAGCATTTGAATGAAACCATTGTTAGTTGGTAAAAAGACTATTTTGGAAGATTGAATACATTTTTTTTACTTTTCCAATAGGACAAACTATTTGAAACATCCAAAAATAGTGTAAGAGACGAGTAATTTGGAACGGAGAGAGTAATAAGTCAGAGGCGGCTCTACACCCATGGGTGGTCACTTGTACACCTTCAAAAAAATACTCCCTCCGTCCCTTTTTAAATGATCCATATGGGAATACGTGTAATTTGAAACCTCTAAAAAAAATATTTCTATATGTAACTTTTTAATTTGTTTTATATCAAATTAAAGTGCTCATTGAGTACTTTAATTTGGTGCAAAAAAAATTTAAAAACGTTATACGAAAGTACATTTTTAAACGTCCACAAAAATACATGTTTCCCAAGTGGATCACTTAAAAATGGGACGGAGGGAGTATTGTTTAGAATACATGTAATTTTTTCTAGTTATATTTAAGTTTTGTCCTTTTTGAACACTCAAGCTAAAAATATTTGAACACCCTAGGCGATTAAACACCGAACTCGACTATGTGTACGCAGGTTTGCGTACGGATTACGTACGTACACCACACGGGGGCCCCACTGCGGGCCCCAAAAAAATTCTAAAAAAATACCATAAATTTTAAAATATTATTTTAGGGGGCCCTGTAAAAAATCAGCTCAATTGGATATCGGCAAGTATGTTTTCTAGATTCACAGGGACGAAACAACAGATTCGTCCCTGTAAATCTAGAAAACATACTTGCCGATATCCAATTGAGCTGATTTTTTACGGGGCCCCCTAAAATAATATTTTAAAATTTATGGTATTTTTTTAGAATTTTTTTGGGGCCCGCAGTGGGCCCCCCGCGTGCGTACGTACGTAATCCGTACGCAATTCTTGCGTACACGTAGATTTTTTGTTAAACACCTAACCAAAAAAAGTTTGAACAACTAGCCCCAAAAAATCAGCCCACAAACCATCCAAGGTAAAGACCCAATTAAAAGCTATAAGAGGCTCCATAGCTTCCATAGATAATCAATTGAACAAACTAAACCCTTTTACATTTATATTACATGATATAATTTTATCTCGGGTTTGTTTGAACACTTAGTTCTATATTGTGAACATATATAAAAAATAAAGTACATACTCTTAATGACAAAAGCTAAAAAATATATATTTGTATTGATATCGTGCTCTAGTATTTCGCTGAACAACGATCAACTCCATATTTTCAATAAAATAAGAGTATACGTCAAAAAAAATCCGTCTGAATCAATTCGCGAGACAATAAAAACTAATGTGTTTATCTGCCAGTTTAATTTTGCTAGGCCTAAAAAATAGAATTCGCCGAGAACATGCAATTCTGACATATATCCTATGTATTTTCGTATTAAACTATTATATAAAAAATTGTGTATATATGGCCAGTTAATAGAGCAACACCCTGTTCAAAATTTCTGAAGCCGCCACTTTAACAAGTACTAGGAGTTATTACCTATTTAGCTTTCTAGGTTTTTTTACTCAAAAATATATTATAAGCTCCAATCTGAAGCGTTCTTGCTTGTTTGAAGTTGTCAAAACATGAATGGACAAAATAATTCAAACATTTATTTAAACTAATATATAGTTTGTAGGTGCTAGCAATATGGGCCAATAATTTTTTTAACATATTGAGTAAAAGTCAATTTAATTGGGGTACTGGTAAGAGGTTAATTAATTTGCTTAGTTTTTAATTAATAGCTTTTGAAAGAGTTTAAAATCAATTGAGAATCACATACTGAGATATTTGATTGAACTAATTTTTTATACAACAAATCAAACAATTATTCTCTTCACGCAAACTTCTCAAGCCATCTGACTAGGACCTCAGGTGCCTCCGGTTTGGGAATCCTGCAGCGCAGTATATGCACTGCACCAATCCTAAGCGTCCAAAAGTATTTTCAATTGTTTGGATTCACAGGCACTTTCTTACTGGAAAGAAAGTTTCATCGAATCCGGAGGTGCGGGCAGCCTACTCGACCATTACAAATGACCAATGAAATCTTGCTATTTATTTAGTAGTAGCATTCTAAAAAGTAATAAGAATTTCCTCCAAATGGTATTATGATGACGTATGTGAGGAGAAAATAACGTGACTGCAATGGGAAGACAAGCAAGAATACCTTACTAGAAACTTGGCCTAAGAATGTAAACTATAAATTCTAAAAGTAGTGATCTTTCCTCTCTTATTTATTTATGTTCATACTCTCTCTGTCCCCAAATAATAATCTAGTCTTTTATTTTTCAACTATCCCTTAATAAGTATCAATTTTGAAGAGTTAATATATATATATATATATATATATAGAGGAACTCTCTAGTCCGGGACCCTTGGGTCCGGAACTCATAGTTCCGGATCAAATTTCCATGATCCGAACCGTCCAATGTGTTTAAAAGGTGTTTTCCAAGGTCCATGCGGGAAATCTTAAAAAAAAAATACCGGGAAGGGCTTGATCCACGCAATCGGAGAAGAAAACCAGAGGTATCTCCCTCTCTCTCTCTCTCTCTCTCTCTCTCTCTCTTTGATTGGATCTTCGTCGTCGTCAACCGCCTTCGTTTCTCCTCTTCTCTCCTCTTCTCAATCTCACGTAATGTGGAAAAGGGACCCGTATTCACGCTTTGACCCATGAAATGGGTATCTCCTTGACCCGTGACCCGCGAGATTCAATTTTAAGTGACCTCTTGATCTGGGCCGTTGGATTTAATCCAACGGCTGACAAAAGAAGACCGGACTTCTTCCCAAATCAGGGATCCCGCTTAAGAACCTGATTGTATATATATATAACGGCCCAAACCTCCCGAAAATAAGAAAAAAATGATTTTTTTTTGTGTTGCAAATTATTTTTGGAAAATCCGAGCCGTCCAATGTGTTCAAAAGGTGTTTTCAAGGGTCAACGCGGGAAATCTTCAAAAAGAAAAACCGGGAAGGGCTTGATCCAAGCAGTTTTCGCAAAAACTTTATATTTACAGTTTTTGCGAAAACTGCTTGGATCAAGCCCTTCCCGGTATTTTTTTTTTTTGAAGATTTCCCGCGTGGACCCTTGAAAACACCTTCTGAACACATTGGACGGATCGGATCGTTAAAAAAATGTTTGGATCATGGAGGTCCGGACTAGAAGCTAACCCATATATATATATACCTTAAGCTTCTAGTCCGGACCTCCGGAAATAAGAAAAAGTGTATTTGTTTTTGTTTTGCAAATTGTTTTTGGAAAATCCGAGTCGTCCAATGTGTTCAGAAGGTGTTTTCAATGGTCCACATATAGTTTTTGTGAAAAACCGCTTGGATCAAACCCTTCCCGGTATTATTTTTTTTTTTAAAGATTTCCCGCGTGGATCCTTGAAAACACCTTCTGAACACATTGGACGGCTCGGATAGTCAAAAAAATGCTCGGATCATGGAGGTCCGGAAGTCCGGATCCCGGAGGAGAAGCTTACCCATATATATATATTCCGTGCGGACCAAGCCCTTTTTCAACTTTCCGGATCAAATTTTGACGATCCGAACCGCTCAATGTTTTTAAAATGCATTTTCCAAGGTCCACGCGGAAAATATTCAAAAAAAAATACCCGGAAGGGCTTGTTCCACACAGTTTTCGGTAAAACTGTACATATGTACAAGCTAGGAAGTGTGTCCCTAGCTTGCACAAGTGAACAAGGCATTAACTCATGCATGTGCATTGTACTTACATGCATGCACACTCACACACACCTCACTCTCTCTCTCTCTCTCTCTCTCTCTCTCTCTCTCTCTCTCTCTCTCTCCGGGTGCTATGGTAGTGTAACGGATGTGTTACTCGGTCTCGCACGCGCATAAACATGGCTAGAATTTCCTTTATTCGAATTAAAAGAATTAAAATAATATTTTAATAGAAAAATATTCCGATAAACCGAAAATTAAAATAAATAATTAAAATATTAAGCGAAATTTTTATTTACGAAAAATCCGGGTCATTACATTTGTTGTATCCATTGTTTTTTAGACTAATCGGCTGCGCAATTTGAGGTGGCTTCCATAAAATTTGACCATACAAACTTATTGAGAACAAAAAATTATTACTTTCTCAAATCTCGTGCCCACTTGGTCAAATCTTTTGAGATTTCCGAGGGGTTTTTTTTTATAATAAAACTACTACTAGTGATTAGTGATTTGATGTTTGAATAAATGGTTTCGCCTATAGGTATCTAATTTTTATTATTTCACCTTTCACTTGTTGACCAAAAAATAGCCCCTAAAAAACATGATTAGCTACCCTCCTTGTAAGATCCATAAGCCGAGCTCCCTTTTGGGTTGGCACGTTCATGACCAAAATTCACATTTGGTTGTATTCCCCTCTATCGAGTTGTACGCTTTATTGTTCAATTAATTTTTTTATTTTTTTAGAGCATCTATTTTAGGGTGTGGAAAGAAATCCCGTACATTGTATTTTCTTTGTTTTCCATATGAGTGCGTTAGTTGTTAGTCAAGAATAACGCTCCAGCAAGATGAGACTTTGTTACATGGCAGATTTCAAAGCAAAAAGGTTTTGCTCCTGCAAATCTAAGTGAATAATTTACAACATTGCCATCAAGGTGTGGGGCTTATAAACATGAAGCCATTAGGTCGAAATTATATACAATTGAGGTGAAAAGAACCCTATCACATATTTCCATCTCTCATCACTTTCAGTGGCTAGGGTTTTGTGCACCTCGAAAAAATACAAAGAATAGATTATTCTTTGAATCAAGTAACAATCTTCGAGGGGTTTTATCAAATCAACAACATTTATTCTTAGAGAAAAAGCCCTTTTCATGGAGTTCGAAGAGCAAATAGTTGGAAGGCTTGAGGATTCAAAATTCAGCAATCATGCAGAGGCTTGAGGATTCAAGATTCGGCAGGTAGGTCTTAGGCTTCATGGAGAGGATACAAGACTACTAAGTAAGGTCTATTGTATTCACACATGATTTTAGCGTACTAGTCACTTCATGCCCCACCCTAACCCTTTTTTTTTTATAAGCAAAAATTTATTAATCTTTGAAAACGAATTACAAAGATTAAAAGGGACCGAGACTGAAAACGCCAAGGACCCGAAAGGGGAAATAACAAGAAACAACCAGGATGGTAAGATACCAGCCAAACCATAAAACCTGGAAAAAAAGAAAAGAAAAAAACACCCTAAAACCCCGCCACAGGGAAAACTAGAAGCAGAACCCACAGCGCTCAACCCCACCCTGACCCTGACTGTAGCTTGATCAATAACCATGTCTTCCCTTCGAATTTATATGTGATATGCATTTATGAGACTCAAAGTTACATAGCTAAATATCCATGAAATAAACTTATTAACGCTTTTTTTTCCCAATAAATAAATTATCACTCCAAAAATAAGCAGGATTGCGAAGACAAATTTCCCTGAAAAATATGGATGAACGACCACGGTCCACCACTGCTTACAACAGAAATCAAGAGAGTAGACGTGGAAACATTGCGTATTTTGTGTAGCTTTGACCATAAGACCATACGAGCCGAGTTCTATCCATCAAAAGACAAAACAAGAGAGCAATTCTGTCCGAGAGAGAGAGAGAGAGAGAGAGAGAGAGAGAGAGTTTCTGTGCTGCGGCTGATCAATAGATGTAAAAAACAGGTGATGCTTCCTAATAGGAATATGAGCTACGGAATTTCTTCTTTACTTGGTTTACACCATTTACAAAGAAAGCCAAGTAATATACAGAGCTAGTCCAATACAAAGGGCAGAAGCATGGAAGCATCAATGAATAGAGTTTGATAAGCACAGAAAGTATGAGCACAATAAACTTAGTAATACCTGCACAGGTTACAATTATATTCATAAATTGTTGTCTTGTGAAGACTCTCTGTTGCAGATAAAGACTCCTTTGTCCCTTCGTTTGCAAAAGCCGACTCCATCTGAATACTAGAACCACCCAAGGAAGAACTATCTGCAAATTCCGTTGATAAAGAAGAAAATACACATAAGAACCAATGATATAATGAGATGAGAAACGCATTTACTTCCACTTCTAGGGCAAAATGAAATTACATACCCACACACCAGAGCAAAAGAAGAAACCCCTAGCCCCTAGGAAACATAGGTAACAGGTGCATCGATACAGAAAAGTGGATAAAAACAATCTAAGCAAAAACAAAACATGCTAAGCAATAGTGCCAAAGCTTAACTTTAAAAAAATGCCAAGCAAAAAAAAATCTCGTCAAGCTAATTTCATTTTATAAAACAGAAAATACTAGCTCAGGTAAGCGTACTGCATTGGCATACAATGGGCACTGGCAAATTTTGATAAAACAAATTCCGGTACGCGTGCATAGGTCATACAAAGTACCAGAATATAGTGTACTTGCTAGAAAGGGTATGATACGGCCAGTGGTCACGGCATAGCCACTATATTAGCTAGAAAGGGTATGACATGATCAGTGGCGACGGCATATCCTCTAGTATACTTGCTTGTAAAGTTGGCATTGATTTTGCCCGTCGCGATTGCAACAGCAGAAAGAGCTTTTTCGGCTTTCAAATATGTGAAGAACAGGTTGTGCAATCCAAAGGGAGAATGATCGCTTGGTGGCATATCTTGAAAAAGAAGTATCTTATGACCTAGAGACTATCATGCAACGATTCTAGAATATGAAACCGCAACGAATGCAATTGTAGAAGCTTGTGTAGCTTTTTTTTGGTGTGGTGACAACTGAAAAGAAAGAATATTAGAATATGCCTATTGGTATCTTTTGTTTATTACTTGAAACGCTTGTTGAGCTTTGAAAGTGATTTTTTGTTGGAACAAGATTTTTAATTGCCATTACTATCATGTTTCTCTTTGATTTATAGTTGGCAAAAAAAGCCAAGTCAAATGCATTGCAGTCCAATCTTATGACAGAAGAATGAGAGCATCATCTAATACTAGTAAAGCACATGAAAAAGTAGGCATGATGTAATGAATGATACCTTCACACATGACGGATTTAATTAATTGTTGTGTTCCAAAGATTTACTCTCTTCTGCAGAGGGAGACTCCTTTGCCCCTCCAGTTTCCAAAGCCGAATCCATCTGAATGCTAGAACTACCCAAGGGAGAAATGGGGAGAGAAACATCTGGATTAACCGGTTCCTTCCGAGGCTCCTCATCATTCAAAATGGGATGGATAGAAACTACTGGATCAACCTCTATATCAGTCCCTGTGGGTTCGTCTTTGCAAAGCTGCTCTGAATCGCGCACAGTTTCAGAAGGAACAACATTCAACTGGGTTTCAGGCTTCTCATGTGAAGGATCGACAGGTGGAGAGTTTGTTTGCAAATTTGATGTCTTTTCCTCCAAACTTTGGTTTTCAGACACTACAGGCTCTGAAACAAACCTCTTGTTTAGAACTATGTCCATCCGTTCTTCACAAACCTCACACTTGTCCAAATGTGATACATCAACAGCAGGAGGTTTCTCACAAGGAATATCATCCAAGTTCTCAACACGTTTAGGAACATCTGAAGCGCCCTCCACATTAGTCTCCAAAATCAAGTTTTCTTCAACTATATCCACTGGATCAGCCACATTTTCAGAAGAAACCACAGTGATACTGCTATCAGATTCAGACGCCTTAGGATTTGACATAACAGCTTCCTGCGAAATAGGATCACTGCTTTCTTGTGCTTCTACATCAAAATTCGAAGCGCCCTCCACATTAGTCTCCAAAATCAAGTTTTCTTCAACTAGATCCACTGGATCAGCCACATTTTCAGAAGAAACCACAGTGATACTGCTATCGGATTCAGACGCCTTAGGATTTGACATAACAGCTTCCTGCGAAATAGGATCACTGCTTTCTTGTGCTTCTACATCAAAATTCTTCTCAATCCTCCCACTTTCCGCATCAACTGGAGCTGCTTTTTCCAATGTTGACCAAGTAACAAACTTTTTCTCCTCCGCAACAACCACATTGTCTTCAATGGGAACTCTTATGTCTTTATCTTTGACATCATCCTTACCAGATTGATCATCATAGCCCATTGGAATGTCTGCAACAGAAGTTGCCGGTTCGTCACAAGGCATATCATCCAATGGATCAGCATTAAGAGTAACAGCTGAAGTGTCATCCACATTATCTTCCGCTACTGACTTTTCTTCGACTAAATCCCTTGAATCGGCCAAATTTTCAAGAGGAACAACCTCGAGCTTGGTTTTAGGTTCACATGCCTCAGGTTTTGAAACAACAGCCACCTGCGAAGTAGAATCATAGTTCTCTAGTGCTTCTGTCTCAACATCCTTCTCTGTCTTCTCAATTTGACCATCAATAACTGGAGCTTCTGGTTCCAACCTTGACGAAGTTGAAAACTGTATGTCCTCCAAACTCTTACTCTCCCCAGGCTCAGAAATAGCTGCAACATCTCGAACAGGGCATATCATGTCTTGTACTTTGGTATCTTCCTTCCCAGATTGATAAACAAACATATTAAGCGTAGAAGACAAAACAGAAACTTCTGTTTCCAAAACTGAAGTATCAAGACCGAGAGATCTTTCGCAAGGTACAACATCCATAGGATGGACATCAAGAGGGACAGCAGAAGTGCCTTCTACACTAGTCCCAACAATCGAGTTTTCTTCGGCTGGATCTCTCTGATTATCCACATTTTCAAAAGAACTAGCCTTGAATTTTGTTTCAGGTTCAGGAGCTTCAGAATCTGAAGCAACAGCCTCCTGTAAAATAGGGTAATTGATCTCTTGTGCTTCTACATCAACTTCCTTCTGAATCTCTTCAGTCACAGGCTCAACAATGGGAGCATTAGTTTCCAACTTTAACAAAGCTGAAATTTTTTCCTCCTCCAAATTCTTAGTCTCCACAGTTTCTGAAACAACTACAGTGACTGAACTACAACCCGCCATCGGTTGTTCTTTCACATCTCCCTCCCCAGATTGATTGACACATTTATCCAATTTGAGGTCCAAAACAGAAGGAGCATTTTGCAAAACAGCAGCATCAGGTGCAGGAGGTTTGTCACGAGTCATATCAACTAATGGGTCAACATTGAGAGGAACAGCTAAAGTGCCCTCCACTTCAGTCTTCAATGTTGAGTTTTTATCAATTAAATCTCTTGAATCATTCCCAGTCACTGATAAACCAGTATCGATCTTGGTTGCAAATTCACCAATCGCAGGCCCCGAAGCAACTGCAGAATCAAAAACTGGTTGGGCTTCCGAACTCTTACTACCAGCCACCTCAGACTCTGAAACAACAGCTTCCTCTGGCAAAGGTTCTTTCATCTCTTGCGTCTTCAAATCAATTTTCTGATTCTCAGTCTTATCCGACAATATGGCATCTGAACCCTCATCCAAGTTCTCAACACGTTTAGGAACATCTGAAGCGCCCTCCACATTAGTCTCCAAAATCAAGTTTTCTTCAACTAGATCCACTGGATCAGCCACATTTTCAGAAGAACCCACAGTGATATTGCTATCGGATTCAGACGCCTTAGGATTTGACATAACAGCTTCCTGCGAAATAGGATCGCTGCTTTCTTGTGCTTCTACATCAAAATTCTTCTCAATCCTTCCACTTTCCGCATCAGCTGGAGCTGTTTTTTCCGATGTTGACCAAGTAACAAACTTTTTCTCCTCCGCAACAACCACATTGTCTTCAATGGGAACACTTATGTCTTTATCTTTGAAATCATCCTTCCCAGATTGATCATCATAGCCCATTGTAATGTCTGCAACAGAAGTTGCCGGTTCGTCACAAGACATTTCATCCAATGGATCAGCATTAAGAGTAACAGCTGAAATGCCATCCACATTATCTTCCACTACTGACTTTTCTTCAACTAAATCCCTTGAATCGGCCAAATTTTCAGGAGGAACAACCTCGAGCTTGGTTTTAGGTTCGCATGCCTCAGGTTTTGAAACAACAGCCACCTGCGAAGTAGAATCATAGTTCTCTAGTGTTTCTGTCTCAACATCCTTCTCTGTCTTCTCAATTTGACCATCAATAACTGGAGCTTCTGGTTCCAACCTTGACAAAGTTGAAAACTGTATGTCCTCCAAACTCTTACTCTCCCCAGGCTCAGAAATAGCTGCAACATCTCGAACAGGGCATATCATGTCTTGTACTTTGGTATCTTCCTTCCCAGATTGATAAACAAACATATTAAGCGTAGAAGACAAAACAGAAACTTCTGTTTCCAAAACTGAAGTATCAAGACCGAGAGATCTTTCGCAAGGTACAACATCCATAGGATGGACATCAAGAGGGACAGCAGAAGTGCCTTCTACACTAGTCCCAACAATCGAGTTTTCTTCTGCTGGATCTCTCTGATTATCCACATTTTCAAAAGAACTAGCCTTGATTTTTGTTTCAGGTTCAGGAACTTCAGAATCTGAAGCAACAGCCTCCTGTAAAATAGGGTCATTGATCTCTTGTGCTTCTACATCAACTTCCTTCTGAATCTCTTCAGTCACAGGCTCAACAATGGGAGCATTAGTTTCCAACTTTAACAAAGCTGAAATTTTTTCCTCCTCCAAATTCTTAGTCTCCACATTTTCTGAAACAACTACATTGTCTGAACTCGAACCCGCCATCTGTTGTTCTTTCACATCTCCCTCCCCAGATTGATTGTCACATTTATCCAATTTGAGGTCCAAAACAGAAGGTGCATTTTGCAAAACAGAATCATCAGGTGCAGGAGGTTTGTCACGAGTCATATCAACTACTGGGTCAACACTGAGCGGAACAGCTAAAGTGCCCTCCACATCAGTCTTCAATGTTGAGTTTTTATCAACTAAATCTCTTGAATCATTCCCATTCACTGATAAACCAGTATCGATCTTGGTTGCAAATTCACCAATCGCAGGCCCCGAAGCAACTGCAGAATCAAAAACTGTTTGCCCTTCCGAACTCTTACTACCAGCCACCTCAGACTCTGAAACAACGGCTTCTTCTGGCAAAGGTTCTTTCATCTCTTGTGTCTTCAAATCAATTTTTTGATTCTCAGTCTTATCTGACAATATGGCAGAAGTGCCACTTGTTGGCAAAGGTCCTTTCTCTTGTGCCTTCCTTCTGGTGCCAATGGATTTTCGACCAGATGATTCCTGTGGTTGACTTTGTGGCTGTTCATTTGAATTTGGATCCTCACCAACTGGTGCTACTGGACCCCGCCTCCTTCCTCGGCGCAGAGGTGCCTCTACTTCACTTTGAGGCTTACAACCTCGTCCTCGTCCTCGTCCTCTTCCTTTGGGTTGTTTGGGAACAGCAGGACTAGGATTGATAAACTGAGAACCAATAGCATTATAAGTAGATGGAGCATTTGGCCGAGAACTAGGATCTATCCCCACCCCAAATTGAGGCATAGTTCCGGCAACTCCAGTAACAATAGAAGAAGTAGAAAAAGAAACAGGGACAGGGACCATGGGAGTGGTAGAAACTGGTTGGACCTCTGACACCACCTCTGTTCTGACAGTTTGAGCTGAGGCAGGGATCATTAGATTGCTAGAACTTGGTTGTACCTCTGACACCACCTCTGTTCTGACAGTTTGAGCAGAATCTATGAGAACTGGAATAGCATGTGAAACTGGTAGTACCTCTAATCCCGACTTTGTTCCGACAGTTTCAGTAGAAGTTGGAAGTACGGAATGTGAAACTGAACCTTGTTCCTTGGACATGTTCTTAGCAGTAGAAGAGCTAGATCCAGAATCAGGACATGAGGTTGTTGGGAAACTGGAAACCGCTTCTCTCTGAAATATTGTCTCCGTATTCCCAGTTCCAGAAGGTGCTGGGAACACTTGAACCACCGGTGGTAATGAAGCCTGATTATTTTTCCCTCTGCGCGTTTTCCGATTTTGCCCTTTTGCTTGAAGTGGTGCAGAAGAGGGAGTAGAGGTGGACTGAACCTCAGGAGAAGCTGAAGGGAGAGGAGGGTTCGACTCAGAGCTTGGAGCTATCCATACTCCAAATTCAGGGATGGTTCCAGGAACAGATTGAACTGTAGCAGAATTGGGTAATGGATTAGGAACAGGTGCAGCAGGAAAGATGGAAACTGGTCCAGAAAGTGCTGGAAGAACCGCTGCAGGTGGAGATATTTCTGCTTTTACTCTTCTTGGTCTTCCACGACCCCGTTTTGATGGTGGTGTCACCTCTTTGATGAGCTGAACGGCCGGCAGCTCTGCTGGAGCCTGTGGGGACACTACAGGCAGAGGCGCAGGCACTTCTGTTTTAACAGCAGGCACTTCTGTTGTAACAGCAGGCACTTCTGTTTTAACAGCAGGCACTTCTGTCTTAGCAGCAAATAGTAAAGACCCACTTGAAACTATTGGCGAGTTTCTTTCTATCACTGCTTCCTTCTGTTTAGGGGACTCAGGGGACTCGGCTTGACACATCTTCTCAAATTCCTCTTCTGTCCATTGCTCTTCATAGGAGCGCACCTAAGCAAGAGAAGGAATTAAAATTAATGAAACTGGATTAAAACATCAGTAGAACTATTTTCATATAAGCACATTATCAGTAGCAGTAAAGGACAATACAAAAGCACAAATTGTGTTAAACATGTGTTTGTATAAGAGGTTGGCCAACCTCCTTCAGTGAAACACTTGATCAGCCTAAAAATCTCACTATCTCCGTCCCATGTTGTTTGTGCTGTTGGGAGTTTCAAGCTTTTAAGGGCATGCAATTAATGTAATAAAATTGAAGTTTCAAATTATTAGTTGCAACTATACCCACTTCATTGATTTATTTGTGTAAACATTTAAAACCTCCAATGAGTACTAATGTTGGATGTCCCAAATAGAAAGAAGAAGAATAGAGAAGGGAAGGAGGGAGAATATACTAAACCAACCTCTCTTGCTCGCTTCCCCCTTCCATAGTGTTGTGTATCCAGACCTCCAAGACCTCCACTCTTCCGTTTTGCCCCCACATTAGCCCCGGCATCAGAAGCCACCCTGGCAGTGGATGCTTCATATGTCTTTATGGCTTCATAAAACGGCTTCAGTTCGTCCTCTGTTAAAAGCCGAGAAGGCAGGGGAGGTATAGGCTCAGAACCATTTTTACCCTGTCCTAACAACAAATTTTTCCACATTGCCTGCAGAATAGAGCAGCTATTAGTAAGTTGTATTAACATTGCAGCTGTAAACCATAAACTGATGTTATAAATGCAGTGAGAGGGAAAAAATGAGCAGACTCCATGAATGGGTCAAGTGCATACCATCTCTTCTTCAAGTCTTTGCCTGTCAATGGCTTCAAATATCTCAATCTCTGACTCACTGTCAACACAAAAGTATCCTGAGTATTCAGATGGATAACAGAAACAACAGGAAATACGAAGGACCACTCCCCAAGCAAAATAATAAAGGAAAATGTTGAAGTCAAGGCAAAAACAAAAAGGTCAGGACGACCATAACAGTACGCTGCAAACATGACAAAAATTCAAGACTTTGAGCGGCATGACAATGGATTCACCAGGAAATCTTTTCCGCAAACAAGTTGGCTTTACGTTTAAGAAAACCCTCAGCACTCTATTAGGCGTCATTAGTCTACCCCAAGCTAATGGATAACTAGCTAATGCGTACAGCAGCACTCAACCACTAAAGAACTTAGATCTACAAACTATTGTGCCATAGTTATTAGAAGTCATTCCAACTATTTACTCAAACCTCTTCACACATAAAAAATACAAGAACTCCACATAGAGAAGAATTCTAAGGTCAGTGTGCTTCCGACATGAACCAATACGCAAGGGAATCAGAAAATGAGTATGGAAGTAGAAAAAGAAATACCTGCGTGCTATGAGATCATTGAGAGAATCATCATCCAATACAGGTGCAGCTTCCTCTTTCTTACATTCTCGGAGGAGGGATTCCAAGTATTCTCTCCGATCTTCTGCACTGTGAGCAGCAGAAACATAATTTGGCAAAAGCTAATAGTATGTTTGACAACTGATTGAGAGCATCCCCATCAGCCTAAGCAAATTTTGGATCAAATTATAACACAAAAGTTACTTTTCTAGTTTAGGTAATCACTTCTGTAAATAAACACTACATCAGACTTTCTATTCATTAAACGGGTGCTTTTTTTTCAATGGTCGGTCATAAAAACAATGGTTGCAATGTGACCCCGTGACTTGAGCTCACCAAACGACGACATTGCTAGAATGCTCGCATGATCGAGAGACCATGGCAGTATTTGGGCAGTTTCCACATCAGTTTTTTGAATTCATTTCTTTGAAAAATGCATAAAAGGTTAGTAATGGTTGGCACAAAAAATTACGGCCAAGACAGATCCGAGTCTTTCAATCAAAAACCATACAATATCATTTGCCCAACAAACAGTGTCTCGCCAGAACAAGCGATTTGGAACGGAGCTACAAGCCGGATGCACCCTCTTTTTAGATTTCTACTAACTATTGTTCCCCGAAAGTGAATTGATGAGCCAAATGCTGATGCTCTGAGACCTCTTCACTAAAACATGTGTTGCAAACAAAAACATACCTCGTGTTATTGTCAAAGAATCCAGCAGTAATGCTCTGATTTGCAACTCCCAGCTTGTGTTCAGCTGCAGCTCTAACTTGTTCCTCCACAGTTTGGACCTTTTTCCAACAATAGTTCGAGATATTTTAGCAATACACCTTACGCACAAAATATTCACATTCTACATTAAAATTAGAGAGGATTTTGGAAAGTATTGGAACTACTGAGTCATTATAGCAGCAAAATTTGTATTAATTGCCATCTAGATCATCTTTCCCTGAGAACCATAAATGCCATACAATAAAAAACCAAACTCAAACTCAACTAATGTAGATCAGTCCACCTAATCTGACAAGAGGAGATCCATATCCTCGTGTTGGCTCAACCATGAGAAAATGACTCGTTAAAATTCAAAATTGGCTTCACCAAAACAATGAAAGACTACAGAAAAACAGACAACATCAAGTAACCTCAATAGTCAATATAATAGTCAACAATGGCAGCAACCCATTGGCAAGGAAAGAATTGAAGCATGTACAATAAAAAAATAAGAAGCAAAGCAAAAAAAGCTTTGTATACTAGAAAGGGGCAATAGCAATAACGTGTACAATGAATCTATGACATCGACAATTTGGTTCAGGCTAGGTAAAAGTTTCCCTAAATCCCAAGTTTCAACTATGCAAACTAGGTACAATGAACTCTTAATCCTATCAGAATTCCCAACTCCATGAATGGCTAGTTCTGCTCTCTTCAAGCCAATCATATCAAGCAACAAAAACCCCACGCTGAAATCAGAACACCCACAATGGCCATATGGAAGACCCATGTAACCGAAGAAAAAAAAAACAAATTCCACGAATCCACACTGATTAACGAATGCTTAAAAGTACGTAGTTATTTCATTATCCTTGCCCCTTGGGTGGTAATGCACACAAGTACTATGTTTGAGTCATGCAATAGTACACTTTTAAAGGATTCCTTTTTCAGTCAAATAGTTTTACTGGTTTCCTATTACACCAGGGGAACCCAGTATCGCAAAGATTTTTGTAAAATTTTCACTTCTTTTCACTGAGAGCTTTCTTCTTCTTCTACAGTTAAACTATGAAGAGTGGACTTCTCTAACTGCTAGAGTGTGTCTTCAGGAGCTGGAACTAAAATGGTCAAACTATGAAGGCGGATATTCCAGTTGGATACACACTCTCTTTTGACCCTGCAGCAGCCACCTCATTAGCTTCAGGGAGATTTTTTTATATATGTTCTCTTTCTTTGACGACAGGGAGGAATGTGGGGTTCACTTCGTTAGATATACACACTGATAACAAACTAGTGATAAAGACCACTGTTATATGGTTTCCAGTGAAAAAGAACTAAAAAATTACGGGAAAATGTGATACGAAAAGGTCTGTTCATTCAAGCTTAAATTCCTCATTCCCTTATATAATTGGCCATCATCCAGGTGTTTCATGTCAAAAACCTATATTATAGCCAAAAAAAATGAATAGTAAAAATTCTACTTTGGAGAATTAAGTTCTCACCGTTTCTAATCGAAGAACAAGAACATCCTTCTTCTGACCAATCCTATGAGCCCTTGCCTGTGCTTGAAGATCAACCTAACAAAGCCAGAAAAAAGATATGTTTAATTATATAGAGTAATTTCAGTTACTCTTTATAAGTGACCAGGACAGTTATGTGCTTAATACCTGTGGATTCCAATCAGTGTCAAAAATGATCACGGTGTCAGCAGCTTGAAGATTCACTCCAACACCTCCAGCTCGAATGCTAACATCATACAAATGAGTAAATATTTTTTTATCCTTCTCAGTAAGCAAAGAAAACTTTATTGAGGATGGACACATGGCGTGATCACATGCAAAAGTAGAGTCATGGATACCAATATCTAACAAGGACGAGAAAAGACCAAGCTCTATGACAACTTCCAAACATGTCCAGTATTTTACACTCCAAAAGGACATTTTCAAATGCCTACATCTCTCCCCACAAAGGGGAGGTAGTCATCGAGATATAAGCACCGTGCAGTTAACCTCCAACAAAACTGTCTAGCACCAAAATTCCCAACTATCTCAAGATAGCACTTGTGCAGAAAAGCAGAAGGTCCTATACTTCCAAGTACTCACCTGGCTGATGCAGAACCTGTAAGAACCCCTCTGGGCTCAGGCAGGCTCTCAAACATGCAAATGAAAACAATGAGCCCCAAACGTACAAAAGTCCCATTAAACGAAAAACCAGAAGAAATAAAATGCTTGGCACTCGGTAAATACAAAGATCGATAGTGGTATCAAACCAGTCATATATTGCATACGCTAGTTACCTGAGCAGGAATATGAAAAAAGGAGAACCCGGCTTGTTGAACTGGTCAATAAGTGCCCCCCGATCACCGCCAGATGTGTGTCCATCCAATCGAAGATACCGGTACTGTTTCCAGCAGAGATAATCCTCCATGACATCAAGCAGCCTAGTCATCGTGGAAAAGAAAAGAACCTGGGCAACAAACAACGAATCAACTATAGTTACCCAAAAAAACTTCGGAGTATAACATATCAATGTTAAAGTAGAACTGGATTATTAACTGCCACAAACCAAACCACGAAGAAATTGCTACGCGAATTGAAATAGAAGTGCCTAAAAGAAGAGAAAATTGAAAGCAACAACGATCATCCTCTAAGAATGCCTCGCATGGAAAGAAATTGCTCAAGGACAGAAAAAAAGGACCAACAAAATACCACCTAAGGCGTTACAATTTCAAACTTGCAAACTATTAAGAATAAGAACCCCTGAAAGCTGTTAAATGGGAGGAAAAATTGAATAAAAACAAATCCACCAACAAGTATTCGTCACACAACCCCCAAGATTCCATGTAATAGAACTCACGAGACACTTGACAAATTTGTGAGATATAGGATATAGGCATATAGCTCACATAAATTCCCAAATCACTTTAATCTGATGGACCCATAACATCACCGTCACGAATGCACAAAGCAGAAGGGCACACATCTGACAACTAATAAACTTTGTTTTGGCATGAAACACATGCAAGCATGTCCATACCCGATGATCTGTTGCTTTCAGCTTTGGTAGTAATCGATCTAACATTTCAAGTTTTCCACAAATTCTCACAATATTTGGCAGATAATGTTTCGGGACAAAATCATGAACCTACAAAAGGAGAGAAACGTTAGCACAGAGTTAAACGGTACAAGGGCAATCAAGCTTAGCAACTTTCAAAACATAAAAAATAAAAATAGTAGTTCTGAAACCCATCTAAGGTACACGGTTATTCGCCCTTGACCCTCAGGTTTTTCTCTAGAAACTTCCAAGGAAAACAAAATGCTCAATTGCTTGGAAACAATGTCTGGCATTTTCTTCACATTTCAGATCTTTGTAATAACCAAATGAAGACTAAGGAACAGAGAAGAACATGCCTCCTCCACGTGAAGTTGGCTGAGATAAGGATGATTGCAAATGTTTCGTAGCTCCATAACAGAGTTGTGCACTGTCCGAGCCTAATACATTAGTAAAGCCAATGTTAGAAAGAAAATGGACGTGCCTCAAGATAAACATATAGCTTATATACGAAAACATAATAACCAGTATAAACTCAAGTAGGTACATCATACATGCGGATTTTGTAGGTGTGAGTCCTAGCACATATGCTTGAACAAGTCTGAGGGGAGGAATATTTAAATGGGACGCCAATGAATAAAAAGCAATCAACAAAGAAACTGGGAGTAAAAGGCAAAATGCAAAAACCTTTGAAGTTCCAATTGCACCAAGATTATCTTCTACCCTCTTCATCAAAAGCTTCTGATATGAAGAGGCCTCACATCTTACAAGTCTTTCAATCTTTTCAGGTAACTGATTTTCAACCTAGCAAAGCAAATGGAAGTGCAAGAATTTTAGTCCATAAGAATAGCTTCAAAGTTCAAATACTTTACGACAATGATTGGATTGAAATTGTTTTCTTTTCAATATATCAAAAAATTTAGTCCCTCGAGTTCCTCGACTTTTGGAGGTATAGCGGAGCAGTTATCTCAGTTGTAAAACTATGAGAGCAGCCACTTATATTGCCACCGACCCATCAATTGGGGATCACATGAGTACTTATTTCACTTTAGATCTGTCTTCCCACGACCCATCAATTGGAGATCACATGAGTACTTTTATTGTGGTTATTGTCGCAGTATATCGGCACGCCCGTCGATTGATACCCCATTAGACACTTTGCAATCCAAAAAGCCAACCACCCACTAACTTCACTTGTAAAATAAGTGAATAAACATAATAAATTAAAATTTCAAAGCTTTGAACTAAACTGCAATCTAAGATGCATAAACGTCACTAAACGTCTCCCATGTACCGCCAGACCAGCTAATTAGCAGGAAGACTATAAAGGTGCTGTCCGCTTGTTGACACTCCTAGAGACATGTATAACTCACTCTGGAGACTATAATATTGGTTACTGTCAAATAAAAAAAACCAAACCAAAAAAAACTTCCGCAATTCATTGGCGACGGCTACATGAATCGCTTCTTGTAATTCCACCATGTCATGCTTACATGAATGCAACAAAATCACATCAACATTCACCATAATAACTCATGCCAATTTAATACTTCCCTTCTCCCTAGCATTTCCATCGACAATGATCCTCTCATCCTATCACTTTTATAAACTGTTACGGTTGCACCCATCAGTCTTCGTTGTACGCGTCTAACTATTCAAGTATAATTTGCTCAACCCTATCCTCAACAAACAGAGCTGCTGCAGAACAGGTTGCCGAAGAGCTTCTAGAGAAGTTGGACCATCGCAAGTCAAAGTATTCAAACGGATGATTATTAATTTATGACTTGTGAGGATACAAAATACGTGTCTTTCAAAGTTCCAAGGTTGGTAGGTATTGAGTTCTTTTACACAGGAGTCCAAAGGTTCGTTATTTGTGCTTCACACTGGAATTCTAGGGTTGGTTATAGTATTAATTGCCAAGCTAATCTTCTATCTAGTACAAATAGGGTTATAATCTTAATAACAAAGCATCAAAGTTTCAATCAAATTATAGAGTTTTCTGCAAGCGTAGTATTCAATGTAATTATCTTTTCTCGTGAATTCAAGACCCCTTCCGTTAGAATGATGTTTATACCAACGTGTCTACTAGACCAATATCTAGTCATTCTTTTCATTACAAAGCTACGTTGGGTGCTCCTACAATCTCGTGAATGACTATAGTTCTAATTCTCTCTCTACTGGTCTAAAACACGCCCAGAATTAAATATTCATCGAGGTGACACCCATTTTGTTGATAAGCTTTGTAGTTGCCTACAATTCTTCCGTGTGAACAATCACTGGACTCGTAGCACTTCTATTTATCTAAAAGAAACCTTCAAAATTAGTAGCCATTGACTATTGACTATGTAAAATGCCAAGAGGACATATCACTTCAGCCAGTCTACATCCGTTCTATGGACCACATTATCTGCAGCCTCTCCATCTTAATTAATAAACGAGTCTACATAACAAAACTCCACACTTCCTAGTATGCCTTACATCTTATTTCACTTCAACTACTTCCACAGTCCTCCTATTGTAAATTACAAAATACAATCTATTCAATCTTGGTCTAAACTTTTTCAACTCTTTTCTACTACCGCTTGTCTTCAAAATTTCCACTTCAGTATCCAGTACTCTTATATTATAGTTAATATAATATCGTCCCTGAAGATACTGAACGCCAACACCATGGAAAATCATCCAAAATGTATACGTTGTGTAACAAATTAGAGAATCACAAAAAGAAAATAATCAAACTAAATTAAAACTGAGACCAACATAAAGCTGAATTAGAGAAGAAAAAAAGTAAAGAATTAATATAATGTTAGTCAGAATGCATAGCTGGTTATTGGCTATGTCAACTGCTAGGTCTGTGTCCTATTTTATTATACTATGGGTAAAGCGAGCAATAGTTGCTTAGTTAGAACATTGGCGCGCTATGGTGATTGCACATCCTAAGAGCATTCGGCCCTAGGGACATAGGGGTTAGGCCAATAGGACAAAAAAAAGTGGCACGGGATGGATTGTACATGTTTGAAGACGGTCATCCTGTTGCTGTTCCAGTTCTTGTTCCTTATGACACAGTACCATGTTTTCATTATATGTTCAATGCAAAGTTGAGGATAAATTTGTAGACAGTTACAGGAATAGTAAAACTGCTTGGCACGCTTCCATCCTCTTGTGATCCAACACTCCCCTAATGCTTTCATTCTTCCAACGCATGTGCTACTTTCTGAGCTTGTTAGCTTAGCTCATTCCGAATATCTCAAAATGGTACTGCCACTGAAGTCAATTAAGGTCCAAGTGATACCGGTACATTAGCCTGTTTTTACATTGAATCTTTTTGTATAGCCTTCAGTGACATTGGCAAGAATGGTGTATTCTATTTGCATCAGACAACAAAACGTCAGAATGATAACATATATCCTTAGACACGGAATCCACAGATAAACCTTGATTTTCATTACGAATGGTGAAGCAAGCCTCAATTTTCAATGTAATTGAAATTATCGTAAAACAAGTGCACAATCCCTTCGCTCGCTCAGTTTATCATTGGGTAGCTATTACTGCTGCCCAAGTCTAGACACCGATACTTATTAAGACATCAGCACTAGGACAAGTACTACATGATATAACACACTCACACAGACATTAACAATAGAGAGTGCTTCAACAATAACACTCCTAACTATACAAACTCTGAAATACAATGCTTGTTTGATAAGTGTAAATGTGTAATAGAAATGTCAAGAACCTTGTGTTTCAGTCTCCGCAGAACAAATGGTCGCAGTACTTGGTGAAGCCGGTTTATAATCAGAAGGTTCTCCTCCTCAGACAATAAGGCCTAGTCATAAAAGAACAATGAAAATATCAAACATTGCGGAATAGGCATAATAAGAGCAAGGAAGTGAATGGCATCAACATCTTAAAAAAATGATAGATACAAAGCTCACTTGATCAGCTGAATTATCTCCATTGCTCTCAAATGGTTTGTTGAACCACTGAGAAAAATCCTCTGATGAGTTAAAAATATTTGGCAACAAGAAGTTAAGTAGTGCCCACAATTCCTCTAGATTATTCTGCATAGCAGGAACAAAAACACCATCAGTCAACCACAGAAATATGTCAGAAAGAAATTTAGTAGGAAAGTCTAAAGCCTGTACAACGCTGTTCCAGAAATTGCTCTGGGGCGAAAAAATATAAAATGAGAGAACATGAAGGACCATAATCAGTGTCTTTCCATAAACTATTCCAGAAAACTTAACAAAATGGGACATCTTTTCAGGAAACAAACTTCAATAGATTGTGCAATTTAAAATAACCTGAGTTTACTACAAGTAAGAACAAACGCAAAAATAGTTTCCAAATTTCATGTCAACAACTTCCAATATGCAAACCAAAAATCAAAGCCACGAAAAGGAGAATGCCATCAAGCGACCCTTCTATGTCTTAAAATGAAGCATGGAAAATGGATAGATGACAAAAAGCGACAAAAAAATTATGTCCAGCAAGACCTGCAGAGGTGTCCCGGTCAAAAGCAACCTGTGAGAGCTCTGATAGTGCTTCAAGTCAGCATTCAACTTGCAAGAAGCATTCTTTATGCGATGGCCTTCATCGATTATGATATAATGCCATTGCAATTTGCTTAATTTTGGCCTATCATGCTTATTCATCAGATACTCATACGTAGTCAGAAGGACATTGAATTTCTGCTGAACAATTCTTTCCCTGAGATGTGAATTATAACAAAAATCCTTCAGATGTTAATTACCAGAGAATTCTAATACGATAAGTTATATAATGCATATAACCAATACTTGAATAGCCTTCGCCGCTCCTCAGGAGTCCCAGAATAGACAATTCTGTTTATACTAGGGGCCCAAAAGTTGATTTCTGTCTCCCATCCAGGAAGAACTGAGGACGGGACAACAACTAAAAAGGGTCCTCTGTCATTTTTCGTCTCCATGAGGTAACAAATCAGAGAAATGACCTACAAAAACCCAAATTGTAAGGACTAATAGTATGTAATTAGACACAGCATTATAAACTACTACAGGTCTAAAATATCACTAATTAGACTTAAATCATACCTGAACAGTTTTACCAAGGCCCATTTCATCTGCAAGAATCCCATTCAAATGGTTATTGTACAGCGAAAGCAACCACCGCAGACCATTCATTTGGTACCTGGAAGAGAAAAAATATGCTTACACAGCAACTAAAACAAGGGATGACAAGAAAAGTCTCTCTTAATCCACATCCGCAAAGTGGAACATCTTTCCAGGAAAAGGGTAAGAGCAGAGAGAAATGAAAATGATAACTTCAAGCAAAGTAAGTCAATCTTTTTTAAAGGATTTTCTTCTGTGGTAAATACTTACTCTCTTAGTTTTCCACCCACAAGACAAGTTGGCTGCTCCATGATGCTCTCTTTTATACTGCAAATAAATGGTAACAGCTTAGACAGCAATTTCTTTAACAAGAACTTTGTCATGATCAATTTACCACCCAAAAAAAAAAAAAAGATTGAATACTACAGTTGTACATGAACTCCTTAAGTAAGTCACTACTATTGAAGAAGAATAAGAACAGAGAGACAAACAGTTGTAAGGAATACCTATGAGCCATCAGATAGTACTTTTCATTGCTTTCCAAATAATGCTGCAAAACAAATGAAGAATACAAATGAAGCTAGTATATTAGAATGAGAAATAGAAAGCGCACAAACTGCGCAGAGATAACGTGCCTTCGCCTGGTCAGCTTCATCTTCATTTTCAACATCGAATTCCGTGTTCTCGACAACACTTGCAGCTCGGTTCTCTTCAACATCGGTCTCAAATTGTCTCGCCGTAGCCTTTGCATCTCGTAGTTTGGATCCTAGCTTTTGGAGATATTTCTCAGTTTCTTTCAGTAGCTGCTTAACACGATCTGATTTTGCATCCTGAAGAAGTCGGAAAAAATATTATGCAGTATAGTAGATGGGGTGGCACCAGCATGTAGCAGACGTTAATACAGCAACTGACCTGAACCATTCGAAGATACCCCTCCACATCATTTATTTTTAACAAATTAATCTTCTCGCGCTGTATTCTGTCAATCTTCTCACGATGAATCCGTTCCTTCCTCTTATGGAACTCCCTTACGTATTTATTGAAGCCCTTCCAGCGTTCTCTCTTCATTTTAAATGCATCATCCACTCTCTCCCTAACGAAAGGTAACAAAACAAACCCATGATAACAAATCTTAAACGAAAATTGGAAAACTAAAAACAATAGGAGACATTTTGATGACTTTAAGGGACAGCGGATACGTACTTGTGAAGTTCTATTTCACTGAAGAACTCCTTCTGCCTCTCTCTAATTCTCTTTTGGCGCTCTTCTTTCTGCCTCTGCTCATATCTTTCTACTTGTTTTGATCGCCTACCTATTCTATTCTTCTTGACAGATTTCAAACGCTCCATATCAGTTGATATTGGTTTGAAGAAATCATTTAGAATCTCACTGCCCATATCAAATGATCCAGCTGTTAGATTAGAAACTGGATGTGTAAAATGAAGTATCGATGGAGACTGAATCAAGGTAGAGAATGACCGAAATGGTTTGGTTCCATTAAGGTGACAAGTTGAACCAAAGCAGAATGATCAATTACCTACGGAGACGGCGCTGAAGCTCTAGCAATTGAAGCTTTTTCAGTTCGATTACACTTTTGGTTTTTGCAGAAATATCTTCAGAGGAGCTCACATTTTCCTTCATGGGGGTCAAAAAGAAAGCCATAACACGAATATCAGAAAAATAGGACAAAACCTAGACCATGCATCTTCAACCCAAACAAAAAATTTAACGTGGAAATGAGTTGCAAGTCAAGATCACATAAGTACCGATGGCTGAAAGCTTCGGAGAGAGAGAGAGAGAGAGAGAAGAAGCGTATTTCATATATTCAGCAGATAACATATTACAAAGAAGAGAACAAGTTTAAATAGAGCCCTAAAACTAAAAAAACTATACTACCCTTGACATAGAAAAAGATTACAAAAGGAACCCTAATATAAAAGGTAAAATACAAAGTAAAACCCTATACTTTCACACACCCTCAAACTCATGATGCGAGCCCAGAGAGCATCGAGAGTTTGTCAAGGAGGAAACGAAAACGAGCGGTGGTGTGAGTCTTGGTGAAGAAATCCGCCAACTAAAGAGAAGAGGAGACAAAAGGTAGAGAGATAGTGTCGGACTGAAAATGGTGGCGAACAAAATGACAGTCAATTTCAATATGCTGAATGGCACTTTTGTTGTCACAGAAGAGTGGTGTGGGAGAAGAGAGAGTGAGACCCATATCGGATAACAACCAGCGGAGCCAAACAACTTCAGATGTAGCATGAGCCATGGCCCGATACTCAGCTTCGGCAGTAGAACGAGCAATAACGGATTGTTTCTTGCTCTTCCATGAGATAAGAGAATCTCCCAGAAAAACACAGAAGCTAGGGTAGATTTCCGATCAGAGATATCACCGGCCCAATCAGCATCGGCATATGCCCGAAGAGATAAAGCAAAAGTAGAAGATAAAGCAGAAGTAGAAGAAGAGAGAAGTAAACACTGAAACATGGTGCAACGAACATAACGAAGAATACGTAGCAGGGCAGCCCAATGAGTAGACCAAGGAGCACAAACAAAATGACTAACTATATGCACAGCATAGGCAATGTCCGGCCGAGTGACAGTGAGGTACACAAGACAACCAACAAGTTCACGATACATGGTTGGATCAGAAAGAGGAACCCCATCTGAAGCAAAGAAATTAGCATGTAACTCAATGGGAGTATCAACCTTTTTGTCATCAGTAAGTTGAGCTCGATGAAGAATGTCGGTCATACTTGGTCTAAGTTAAGAGATGACCTTTTGGAGAGAAGGCAACCTCAATGCCAAGAAAATACCGAAGAGGACCCAAGTCTTTCATTTCAAATTGGTGAAATAAATGAAGCTTCACTTCATCAATAGCCGCACAATCGGAACCAGTGATGATCATGTCATCAACATAGAGAAATATAAGAACCAAACCATGAGGAGTGCGGCGAAAAAAGAGTGCAAACTCATGCGTGCTTGGTTGAAACCCAATCTGAAGAACCACATCATGAAAACGAGCATACCAAGCGCGAGGAGACTGTTTGAGGCCATAAAGAGCACGACGGAGACAACAAACAAGGCCGGTGGCATGTGAGAGCCCTGGAGGATGACGCATATAAACTTCCTCAGACAAATGACCATTGAGGAGGCATTTTGAACATCCAACTGAAAGAGAAGCCAATGATGCGTAGCAGTAACAAAAATTAAAAGGAGGACAGAAGTCATCTTTGCAACAGGAGCAAAAGTTTCCTCATAATCAATAGCATATTCCTGAGAGAACCCCTTGGCAACTAAGCGGGCTTTGTACCGCTCCAATGAACCATCAGAATGAGTTAACTTTAAAAACTCATTTGCAACCAATGAGATTTTTACCATCGGGGAGAGGAACCAAGTCCCAAGTCTGAGTCCTATCAAGAGCAGTGAGCTCGTCATTCATGGCATGCACCCAGTTAGGATCATTACAAGCATCTTTGTAGGAACGAGGTTCAAAGTAAGTATGGATGTGAGATAAGAAAGTGCAATATGAAGAGGAAAAACAAGTGTTAGTAAAACCAAGTCTTACCGGAGGGTGACAATCACGAGAAGGATACCGATGTGCACGCAGATCAGAGTCATCAGAAGCAGAGGAAGGACTGGGAGTTGGCCAGTGCGACGGGCATAATACTTAGGAAATGGAGGAATGGGGTGGGAATTAGAAGAGAAAGATGGGAGATTAGGAACATCAGACACGTCAAGAGTACGAACATATTCTTCCACAGGAACATCCAGAGGGAAAGGATCTATATGCACGAGATCCTCTTTGGCAACAGTGATGGGTTTGGATGGGAGAGAGAAGAAGGGTAAACGCTCAAGAAACGTAACATGCAATTTTTTGGTCAAGGGGTCATAGCAACGGTAGCCTTTTTGTTGGATCCCATACCCCAAGTAGACACATAAGACACTAAGTTTAGTGCGGTCCTTCTTGGGAAGGAGGGCGAAGCAAGCAAGTGGAGCCAAAGACACAAAGAAGAGAATAGTTAGGAACCTAACCATAGAGCTGTTCGTAAAGGGAGGAACCAGAGAGAAGTGGAGTGGGCATCCGGTTGAGAAGGTACGCTGCAGTGAGCATAGCCTCTCCCCATAATACGGCTGGCACAGAGGAGGAAAGAAGAAGAGACCGTGCAGTATTTAGAAGGTGATGATGTTTGCGTTCAACACGCCCATTTTGAGGAGTGTCAGTACAAGAGGAGTGATGGATGGTGCCATGAGAAGCCAAAAATTCTGTGAACTCACCCAGAGAGTATTCTCCACCAAAGTCAGAGCGAAAAACTTTGATTTCTGTCGAAAACTGAGTTTGAACCAAGGAGTGAAAATTGCGATATGCTTGGTAAAAGTCTGATTTGTGTGTCAACAGATACACCCATGTAAACCTGCTATAATCATCAACAAATGAAACATAATATAGGGAACCACCTTTAGTATGGGGAAGGACCCCATAAGTCTGTATGAACAAGTTGAAATGGGGAAGTAGAAACAGAGGTACTTCTATTAAGGGGGTGTTTGGGCGCCAGGTTTTCCACTTTTCACATTCTCCTTTTCCTCTTCTACCTGTTTGGGCGACTCAAACAAAAACTCATTCCTTCAGAATGCATTCTCCATTTTTGACATTGCAAGCCAAAAGCCAAAAAGAGCTCCAGAGCTCCTTTTCCATTCTACTTCTGGTTTTTCTTTTCTCCTCAATTTATCTATCCCATTCCTACCCCTTGTTAACATTACAACACACAAACCAGAGAGTCTACACGCCGTTGTTCATCGCTCCTCAGAAATTGTTCAGATCTACACGCTGTTGTTGATTGTTGAGGTTCTCTCGGTTGGTCTGGTTGCTACGAGACAATGCAAGATTGAATCTCTTTCTTTGGTCGGTTCAGTGAGTCTTCTCCTCAAACCCCCAAATGTGGAAATTGATTGGTGGGTATTTCGTGATATGAGCAAATTGAAATGGGTTTTTGGTGGTTTATGACTAATCTGACTATTTTGGAGGTGGGTTGATTTATTGGAGAGAGAGAGAGATGGATTTGGTGGGTTTTCTCAAGAGTTCACATTGGAATGGAAATGATGGAGGTGGTGGGAGGTAGAGATTGAATACAGAGAGGACGGATATTACGAGATCAAAACTAGGCTTTTCCTTTTGTACAAAACCTTTCTTCATCCAAAAGATTTTCTTCTTCTTTTTTTTTGGTGCTTCGGAAAAAACCAAAAGGATGCGTGGTTGTTCATGTTTTAATTTTAATTTGGACGTTCTTTTTTAATTTGTGTAATGTATGTAATTGTATTTTTTGTGTAATATGGACGTTCTTTTTGCATAATTCTTATTAAGTACGGAAGAATTTCAATTACCAAAAAATAAAAAGGAGGATCAAAAAATATTTTCAACCAAAAAAAGAATTTTCAAAATAGCATGGGTCGCATTTAAAAAAATATTTCCCAATTATAATTTTAAAAACTTGCTAAAAACACTATTTCGTACACATTCTTATTACTAACATAATTAATAAACAAGGGCAAAAAGGTAAAAAATCAATTCATAACTCATTTTTACCATTGTTCTTCCAAACACTACTACTTCTGTAAAATACATTCTGCGTATATCTCCCAAACACTCCTCCCAGATTCAAAACACATTCTGACCATAATCCAAAGAGTCAAAAAGCCAAAAAGTTAAAAATGAAAAGCTAAAAAGTAGGCTCCCAAACACCCTCTAAAAGGTAAAGCAGACCTTTTGGCAAGTTTACAACCACTGCATTCAGAAATATCGCTGGCCGAAATGTTTCCCAAAAAGCCAGACTTAAGCAAAAGATTCAAACGTTCACTAGATATGTGCCCTAATCGAGAATGCCAAAGATAAAAAGGAGAAGAGTTCTGATCTAAACAAAAGGACGACATAACAGTCGTAGTAGACTCAATAGGAACATGTAAAGTCTCCAAAACATAGAGATCACCAACTCTACGCCCTGTCCCAATCTGCTTCTTGGACACCGATCCTGCACAACACTACCAGAAGAAGAAAACAAAACATCAAAGCTGGAATCAGATAATTGACTAATTGAGAGAAGACTAAGAGATAACTGGGAAACATAGAACACATTTGGTATAGAAAGGGAAGAAGATGGGGTTGGGATAATAGAACCTATCGAGACAACATGCATAGGAGAGCCATTTGCAGTGGAGATACTAATGGGAGAAACAGGAGAGACACAATGACTTAGTAATGACAATGTAGGAGTCATATGGTGGGAGCAACCAGAATCAAATATCCATGTGGTCGGTAGAATACCTGTTGTATAGGAACCATGCAAACCTGACTGAGTGGTGGTCATGGCAGATGCTTGTGAAGAACCTGCCTGAGTGATAGCTAGAAATGCACGAAACTGCTGATAGTCCTCAAAGGAGGGATATTGTTGTGTACTATCAGTGGAAGGAGCTATAAAGGCAGTTGGAGGACGAGAATACTGTGGTGTGGGCCGAGAATACTGTGGTGTGGGCCGAAAGGAGGAGGAGGGCTTCGAACGAGAAGTGCTACCTGTCATCTGCAATAATTCAAGACATGCATGCTTCCAGTGCCCTTTTTGTCGACAGAAGCTACACTCATCCATACCAACACGAGATTTAGGCTTGCCAGTAACTTGAATCAAGTGAGAAGACGGTGTAGGCAAGAGAGGTGCCATATACGGGGTAGGCTGAGGCTGAGGCTGAATCGGTGGAGCAGCAAATACAGATTGAGAGGGAGGAGCAACTGACCTAATCTTGAATCTAGTTTTCCTTAGCTATGAGCTCATGAACTGCCCCATCAACCGTAGGTTGGGGTGAACGATGAAGCATAGCCCCACGAAGAGGCTCAAACTCATCACGAAGGGCCATGAGAAACTGAACAAGATGCAGCTTTTCACAATATTCCACATAGACCTCAAGGGACTGTAATATGGAAGGTTCCATTAATGCAACTTGGTCCCAATACTGTGTCATTTCATTGTAGAATTCTTGAATGGTTTTCTCTCCTTGCGTAGCACGTCGAATAGAACCCTCAAGTTCATATTGTTTTGCAATGTTGGACTCAAGATACATCCTCTTCAAATAATCCCAAACTTCCTTCGCCGTTTCATATTTTGAGAAATTCATACCTATGCTAGGTTCAACTGAATTGTGAAACCATGCAAGGAATTTTGCATTTTCAACTTCCCATTTGGCGAAGTCCTTGAGATAAGTCTCAAGTTTCTTTGCATATTCGGGATCCTTGGAGTCCACTGGAGAGGATTTCACCACAGACCCTGCTATATGACCCCACATTTCCTTTCCAACGACAAAATTTTTGAAAACACTAGACCAATAAGAGTAGTTATGCCCATTCAAACGAACACTGATTGCCCTGTCTTCCGCCATAGAGAGATTGAAAGACACCCACACAGATCAATACAAATATACCAGTAGTTCTCTTCCAGTTATAAAGAGATTCAACAAGAGCAGACAAGCGATGCAAAATAGTCCAGATTACCTTTGGAGAATGAAATCAGCGCTATATACGAGAGACAAGGGTCTAAAATACCTCCAAACCTCATAACCAGGGAGTTTCTGGTGCAATAGGAGATCACCGAAGGTAAAAGAAGATCACCCAGTAGATTTCGAGCTCAAACACGAGTCACCCACTAGACCCACTGAACAGAATGTCTCAAAAGACTGCAGATACAGACAGAACAGATTTGAGGGTGGCCGGAAAACGATCATTGGAGGTCGGCGAGGGTCAGAAATGTGTCACCGGAGGTCGGCGACTACAATCGGTAGTTCGGTGGTGGTTGGTGGTCATCGGTGACTGCTGGTGCTACTAATGTCGATAGGAGAGAGAGAGAGAGAGAGAGGTTGCATCAGAGATAGAGAAAGGCTGCATCTGAGACTGAGAGAGAGATAGAGTGCAGATCCTAGCAGCCACAGGTGCTACACGATTACATGCTCTGATACCATGAAAGCTTCGAAGAGAGAGAGAGAAAGAAGAAGCGTATTTCATATATTCAGCAGATAACATATTACAAAGAAGAGAATAAGTTTAAATAGAGCCCCAAAACTAAAAAGACTATACTACCCTTAACATAGAAAAAGATTACAAAAGGAACCCTAATATAAAAGGTAAAATACAAAGTAAAACCCTATACTTTCTATACTTTCACAATGGCAACAGGTCGGATCAGACCGGGATTGAGATTTACATCTCCCAGACCCAAAACCAAACCGGACAGCATACCGAAACCCAACCCAATGGAATTCAGACTTTTCCAAACGGCCCATACCCGTCTATACTTCTTTCATCTTTATTAATGCAATTCATAGTTCCATCTTCCCATAGCTGCTGAGATTATTGAGCATTTGAGAGAAATGAAAAGTGGGAAGAGTCCGGAGAGGAATAGTACACAGGAAATATCAAGCAGAAAAACCCTAGGTATTATTTAGCTGGATACATGCATAGGTGTTTATGTACTGGCTTGGTATTAGAAAGCACTAGGGTATTCTAGATGGTTCCAAATTATGTATCTAGATCAGTTTCAAGGGAGGTTCGGGTTGGGGGCAACCAAAACTGCATGTGTACCTAAATTTGTATACGAAAACCGCCCTCGAGGGGCTGATGGGATAATAAAAATATATATACATACGACCTTGGGCACATCATACGATCAAATTAAGCTAACAGTTTCGCCAATGGGCACATTGTACTGCCAACTGCTATCTACAACCAAAAGAACCTGCAAATGGCATTTTTCCAAAGTAGGAAACATCTATCCTGTAGCATAAATAAAATCTAGCAAGATACAGTGGAAAAAACTTCTCAAGACCACATATGGCAACTCAGCATCCTTCCTGAAGTTAGTACATATAACCAAATACACCCAAACCTCACAACCTTGGCAATACCTAATTTTTTTACGCAGCACTATATAAACCGTAAGGCAATATAAAAAACTTCCACTTGCGATGTGAACTGAAAATGATCAGACAAACTCTACTCCCACAGCTAATTCACCAAGCAAATTTCGATCAAATAATATTTTCTCGATAATCAAAGACCTTTCACTCAGGCCCTCAATACCAGGAGCAACTGGTTTTTATGGGATACACAGTGCCGCAAACAAGTCAAGATCCTGGTCACATGAGATACTAGAAGGCATCATATGAAAAACCAGACAGAAAAAAAAAACCACTGTATCTGTGTACTGCTAACTATATTTCCTTAAAGCTCAGATTCTGTTCCCTCCACGTAATGCACATCAACCGCATGGGTGCCACCTGCAAACCTTTTGAACCTTATATGACTGACCCCGAACTGCCACAGAAGTCGGCAATAACCCCAAAACAGGTTTTCATCTATGAACTTGGTTTTTCAACCCCAAAATTTTATTGGTTTTATACAGAATTGTTTTTTTAAATTTGCTAGGGCTACACCGTCATTCGGAAGCAAGCACAAGAGATGGAGCAAAAAGTCATTCAAGACTTCTAGTCCAGGGGCAGAAATGGTATTATTGGTTTAATGGGGCATTCACGGCGCGCACACAATACCAAGCAGCCTTCAAAGAGACTGAGCAGCCTATTCTTCTTCCTTCAGCAAAAACTTTGAAACCCTTTTTCATCTAAATCTATAAAGTTAGGAACAAAAGTCTTCATGTTTCACAATATACTCATCTTCTAAACTCGGATCTTTTTCTGAAAATCCCAGAGTTCATAATTCAACCATTTGTCGCTAGTAGCAGAGCAGTGTTGAACAAAGATTGGAGCGAGAAGATTTGTGAATTGGTAGGACAGAGAAAATCTTGAGCATTAGAAACACATGGAGTGGAGCGGCAAAATTTAGGGAAGATAAGTGAGGTCTTTTCCATATGATGCGGTTAGTATGTTCATCTTGATTATTGTATCTCGTGGTAAAATAACGAATTTGGGTGAGTGTGATGAGGTTTTTTCCATGTTAAATTGTATATCTTGCTACTATCTATGCCATTGCATAACTATGTCTCGACATCATGGTGGGCACGTGACTGCATTCCTTATTCTATCTTTGGTTTTCACTGCTTCCCAAACTAAACTGCTTACACTGCACTGCTTCTTCCAACAATACTGGAAGTGGAGCTGATTGATTTGCAAGTTCGATTCCTAAATGATACGGTACCTACTTCTCACCAATAGGTTATTTAATTGGTGAGAAGTAGTTCACGCCTGACCTTCACTCCTGAGAGATACTACCATTAGTAGCAACAACAAAAACAGCAATAACCAGGTAAAAGTTATTTCCACAACTGACCTTTAATTTTTCAGAACAAGCGGCAATTCTTTGATCTGTCTTCTTCTGTTTAAGTGCCCAATTTTGCTCAATTACCAATTTCCTTTTCTGCTGTTCCATAATCCACTTCTCAGATGTGGTATATTTCGGACCTGGTGGCACATCTGTACCTAAAGAGATACGTTGCTCCACTTGATCAGTTCTCAATAACGTAGGGCTACCATTCTTCCATGTGTCATCGACAACAACAGATTTGAATCCATCTGGAATGCTTCTTCTCTGAATCTCAGAAATTCTATTAGCATCTGCACAACAAATGCAACAAACAGGATAAGCAACAGAGAAGTCATCACTAAAAGTGTATTGTGTAAGACATATGCTCTCACCCTCAGACATATTTTTTGGCAACACATTTCCATCCTTTACTGGCATCTTCGTCAGATGTTCAGCTTCCATTCCTGATATGCGCTTCCGATCATCACTTAATGTGAAACTAGTCAAATGGCTATCAGCATTTTGGTTTCGTTGAATATTAGTGTCAGCAGGGATTTGAGATTGACTTGGAGAAATATCTTTTCTTTCTGGCACTGATTCATGTGGAACCATCTCAGGCTTGATCTGCTTGCTTATTCCCTCAAAAGAAGAAGCTCTGTTTATAATACCAACTTGTCCCTCGTCCAAATTATCCTTATCATAACTAACAGCTAAAGTCCTTACACTTGAAGAATCTGGTCTTGATCCCATCGGTAAAAATTCCTGTGATTCTGCCATTTCCCGAATTATGTTTGGGCCCTTGGATTCTTTCAACAAGATTGCCTCAGGGACAGTTCCAGTATATGTGGTTCCTTGTCGGACTATTTCAGATTCCCTCATATCATTTTGTCTGCCGAACAGCATTGTGCCTTCAGGAACGTTACTTTGATCATTAATAGACAGCTCTTTTTCTTTATTGTCAATCAGCTCTTTGCTAGGTCCATCTGCAGTGCCATTTGTTATTCCAAGAAATAATGGGAAACTTTAAATAGATTAAGTAGTACTTTACCTTCTTTTGGACTGAAGTTACCAAGTGCAATTTCAAGATGTAATTTTTTTGGCATCATACGGTTTCTGCAGGTAAAGAACAGTTATTAAAACAGTACAACTAGAAGCAAGTGTTTCTACACCTCCTTTCCAAAGTAACCTACATCCCAAACCACAAAAGCTAAAAGATTGAATCATTGAAGAACAAGCTGCTTCAGTGCCATACCTAAATGCCAAAAACACAAGGCATTGTGCTCTGAGCTGTTTCAGATGTTGTTCCTTGAAAGGCATGTTAGGAACACCAGTAGCCTGGAAGATTGGAGATTTTCCTGTATCTCTGGGAGCTGCACCTCTAAGCATGTTCATTTCAATATTATTGCCTGGAATGCCACTCTGCTTACGAAAAAGTCACATAAGGCAAAACAGAAGGTGTCAAATTGCAGGCAGATAAGACTGCAAGCACAGAAACTAAAAACTATGTTAAAACAATTGCATAACACCACATCAACACAAAAGGCCTGTGGTAATAACAAACTACTTGCAAACAATCTTAGAACTGACAGCAACTGCTAAGTCCTCGAGGAGAAACTCTATAAATTCACCATTTCTCAGTAATTGACAACTGCAATTTCGTTTTTCTATTTTATCTTTCCTCCTCTGAAGCTCACCTCCAGTACCTCTTCATGTTTAAGTGTATTTCTTGCACTGTTCCCACACTATACTGAAATGAAATGTCGTACCCACAACGAATTCTCTTTCTTGTCTTTTGTGGATCTTATGACTACTGTCACAGAAATTAGTATGCCAAAAGATTTGTGCGCACAACAAGTGGCAACCAACAAGCAATGAATTACCTAAAAGAGAAAAAATTGCCATCGGTGTCAAAACTATTACACAAAATTTTGACAAGTTAAACAGCAAATAGTAAATGCCTAAATTGATGGCATCAATTCAAGATTATGTATTCCGGGAAACTAATTTGGAAAGAGGTGACATGGATTTGTCTTCCATCTTATGGAACAGACATTCAGTTTCTGGATCAGCAAACCAAGACTCCAAGGCAATCGATGGAGCTTATGGAACAGACACATTCAGTTTCTGGATCAGCAAACCAAGACTCAAGGCAATTGATGGAGCAATAAGCTTACAAGTCCGGGGATGTTATCTTCAACCTACTCAATGTTTTGACTGAGGATCGATGTAGTGATTGAGGGGTGGTCTTTCTCAGTAGCAGCAGAATATATGTGGGTACATACTTTATGTACCACACCATAGTTGGGTCCTTGTTTTCCATGTGTGAAGATCTTGTTTTCATCCGTTCTGTTACCCTTAGAACTAGAAACATTGTTTTTGTTGCCAAAGAAATAAATTTGGGAGACCCACATAAACCGAGAAAACACTGTCCAGCACAGATAGTGATAAGAAACAGACGAGTACAATAAATTGGTGCTGTTAAAATGGAGAAGAATTAATAGAAGACCCAAGGAGAATCCTGTAAAACACCTTTGGGCAGATGAACACTCACAAACTCGCATGCAAACACACACACACACAAATATGTGATATCATCCCAAGACAATGCATACCAAGGAACAGGCATTCTACACAATGTCTCATCATGCAGGAAATCTAATCCTCATTGACAATAATAAAAATGGAATGAAGGCCAAATACAATTACTATAATTTGGTAACATTACCCCAACCTAACTTTGCTACAATGGAAACTAGAACAAATAATCCAATATGCATTTGCTGACACATTAGAAGTTCCTACCTCAGTGCCGAAGGCCTCCCTTGAAGCACTGCCGAATTGCATTGGACTTGATACTCCTGATTCTACCAGTGGAAACGAACCAGAAGCACCAGGGGAAGCTCCATGGACAGAAGCACCTGAAATTCAAGCAGTGCCTTGTGAGATATTACAAGTAAATATTTCTACATTTTATACTGAAGAGATCTTAACACAAGTCAGAATGTCAGCCTCACACAGAGGTGAAGGAAGTGTTTACTTCTCAGCAAAACACACGCACAAACAAAAAATTAACGATATGACCTTGCATCCTCCAGCAGTTAAAAGGCACATAATTATCCTACGTTGCAACAATCAGAAAAGAAAAAAATTCTTCCGCAAGAAAGTTTACAAGTTTCCAAACGGTTATATGATATCTAGCATTTTAAGCATTGTAAATCCTGGTCAACAACACATAATTTACATATTCCCAGCCAAAAAAATCCACGTGTATAGTCTTTTCACAAACTAAATGGTGATAACGCTACTTATTATTTAAAAAACTCCTTACCTGATCCAAGAGAAGCAGTGGACTGGTGCATAAACATTTCTGCCATTGAATTACCAGAAACAGCAGTAGACGGAAACCTTGGTATTTGAGTATTTTCAATTGAAGATCCTATTCTATTTTGATTCCATAAAGCCCTGGAATTAAGAATGTCATGCGGTGACAGCCGAGAGCCTCCCTGCTGCAGAGCTAAAGCACTATGAGCAGAAGAAACTTCAATTTCTTCACGGTATTTTGGATTTGCTGCTTGTTGCATTGAACTGGCCAAATTGGTCGATCTCATGCTATTAGGTAAAGATGGGATATGTTCCATCTGACCACTGCCCTGAACCATATTGAATTGACTATGCTCGCCGCCTCTAGCAGGCAAGCTCCTAGGTGGTTCAACCTTGTTCGCCATTTTTCCCTTCCTAGCATTAAGGTAGGAACTATCAACTTGCTGGGAGTTTTCAATAGGAGGCTCAATGGTAGAAGACGAATCAGCCCTCTTTCTCTTACTGCTTGCTTTCTTACTATCATCTTGATTTGATTTGTCCAATGCTGGATCATGCCTTTCGTGCGACTGAGAGTTCGCAGACTTGGTATCATAACTGGAAGGACTTTCCTGATCGACAGACTTAGAACCGGGATGGGATACAGATCCTTGATAAATATCATGCCCTGCAGCGCTTGGTCCAACCGGTGGCCTGCTGGAAGCTTGTGGATTGGCCCTTTCATTTTCAGCAATTCCTGATTTAGAATCATCCCCAATTGCAGCTGTTTGAGAAGAACCTGCATTGGCAATATCTCCTCCCTTGTTAGTTAAGACGACTTCATCTCTATGCAATGAAAGGTGATCCACAAGTAATAGCAATTGGGTAGGTAAAAATTTACCTGCAAACTGGTTAGATGAAGAATCACCCATGTGGGTTCCACCAGTCAAAGGACCACGTGATGACTTCAGAGAGTCAACATCAATACCATGTTCATTAATAACAGTCTCCATTGCCCTTAAAAGAAGAAGCAGGTTAAAAGAAAATGAGAGAGAATCTAAAAAAAACATAATAATAAGTTAATAACCAAGTCAACAAACTAACATGCAGCTTGGAGCACACAGAAATAAGAAGTTAAGTGAAACTGCTGTCTCTTCCTTACAACCAGGCCTATGTCTCCTAGTATCTAATAGCCCAAAACACCCATAAACCATATTTATACGACTAAAACATATCAAGAAATAATGCAAAACAGTAATAACACAAGATGGAATGTGAACTCTAAAACAAAGAGAGAGGGATTGGTGGGGACAAAAGTAATAACCAAAAAAACCTTATAATGATACAAATACTTAAGTAGGAAAGTCCAGACTATGGGATCATCCTGAAGCTCCTAATGGATCTCCCTCTATTGTCTTCTCCCATTTTAGCGTTCACCTATAGTGCTTTTGAAGAATAACATCTACCAATCATTCATGTTGCACAAAGTCTGAAAGTAGGGTGCTTTAATGGTTGTGTACTTGAGAAAACAGCCAGGACTCAATTTGAGTTCAGAAGCCTTCAGAAACATGGACCACAATAACACAATATCACCGGAATTTACATGCAGCCATAACTTTCCTCCAATGTTCCTTTTGACCGCTACGAATATGACAGTTTGTCAGGCAGCCAAAAGGTAAAACTATACAATCAAAATCATCTATGGTAATTGTTAGAGCTTGTCCCAAATTGATTGCTTATAACCTCAAAAACTAATATATGACCACGAGTGGCCCCTCCACTCATTGACAATTGATTTTGAGTTGGATACTTTAACATGTTATCAGAGCTCTGCTTTCGGAGGCTTTTGAACAAGACTCTTTTGATTGATAGCCCAGTTCTCTGCGCCTTGAGCACACCATGTTTCATTGTGATTCCAATTTTATTGTTTACGTCCCCACGTGCGGTCTGGATGGGAAAGTGGTAAAGCTTGTCCACATTGGTTAATAATAACCTCCAAAACTAGTATATGAGCCTCGGCAGCCTCTCCACTCATTGCCAATTGGTTTTGAGCTAAGTTCTTTAATCCTTTGTAGAATGTCCACCTTTTTTAGGCTGTGTAGACTTTCACTTGCCAATATTTCCCTTTCCAGATCAATTAATTTACCGTTCACTTCTGTTTGGTTTTCATTAACTGCTTGGGCCAGTTTGACAACCTCGATCTCCAGCCCTAATCCCACCGGGGCCACCCCGCTTTCCCGAACAGATTTGGAAGGGAAATTTTCTATCCCAAACCCAGGACCCGTCCATAATCATGTCTGATTGCCATCAATTCCAGCATGTTCCCACAACCCCCACTGGAGGAAAAAAATGTAGGGCTGTGTTCTTGTAGTCGTCCATTTATGATTTATCCTTTGGAAAGACATTTTATTCATGATGTCTTGGTCTTCTTTAGGGCTCCCCAAATCCCGATCATATAATTTCTTCTTCTTATCAATTCTTTCTACCATACCCAGCCATGTTATACGACACAGAGTATTGGACAGCTAAGAAAACAAAATATGCAGACAAGTAAGATGAGGGTAGCTCAAATGAGAATGTTGAGAGGAATATGTGGTAAGACTTCATGAGACAGATTTAGAAACAAAAACCTTCGTGAAATGGTGAGGTAGCACCTATAGAAGATAAGACAAGAGAACATAGATTGTAGTGGGCCGCACATGTCTATCTTAGGATGAGTGATATGGTTACGATAGAAAGTCACACAGGGGAGGAGGTAGACCAAAGGGATTTCAGAGGCAGTAGTTCGAAGGTATCAAGGTTTGTAGGACATCACAAACCACAATGCATTCAACAGAGCTCAATTGAGCCAACGGTTTCATGTGGCCGCCTAATTGACTGGTACTAAAAGCTCTGTTTAACCATTACCATTGGCAACTCATTAGAAACAGCATAATGCCCACTAGACACAACAAACAGTATCAAACAGTAAGCTGTTGTGTTTCTGTGTTCAAACTCAAATCCATCTGATGATGTTATTAGAACCCAAAAAGGTAGAATACCAAAGATATACTCGAATACATATGTTTATTTATATGTCCTGCATGTCAGTGTGTATGCAAATAAATTATTATCATTTACCAAAAAGAAACTATGTAATAATTTTGGACGAATTCAGTTTGTTTGCTTTTGTTTCAAAGTGGAATGACGTCAAAAGAAGGAATCATTTTTTAAAAATCTTCATGTTTGTCACTAACATAACAAAAAGGTTTATTTTTCATTTATTTTGCTTATTTTCTACAAAACTCCTCCACAATTATATGTTGAATTCTTGTTATTGAGATTACCATCGCATACGCATCCCGTGCACTTGCCCACTAGCATGGAAACCATCATCTATTTATCATATGAACATTTTCGATAAAGGATGTTGGAAAGAGGTAGATTACACATGCATTGCATTGAATTAATAAAGTGGCGTAACATGGAATTTTTCATAATTCCCATATTATCATCACAGTAGAAATATAGTTGACTCGATGTGTAATAATACAATGGTATAAGAATAAATCATAAACTATTTTCGCATTTATTTTAAAACAACTCAACTGGAACATTCAATAACACTACCTGAAACCATAAGGTAGCACTTCACCAGTACAAGTAACAAATTGCTTCATTCCTTCATCCATGATTTTAGTAAACATGAAGACTATTGTGTCACTCTAAACTCGATCAAACAAAAAAGTACATTATTTTTTTCTCATTGAACACAATTTATGGGCTTTAACGGCTACTCATGCATATGCAACTGAGTAATGAGCCTGCCATGTACTTTTCAATACCTTAGGCCTTTTGAAAGGAGACTACTATTGCCTATGCATCTCATGCGCGCTCACGGGCTCATTGCTCAAGGGCCTAATGTAATTTAGTGGCTTTAACTTCTATAGCTCCCAATACTTCAATGGAATAATTTGTACAATCGGGACAGAAATTTCAGGACATAAGGCAATTGAAAAGTATAAATGAAGATGGAAATGCTTCACCTCGATATCACTTGATACGGCATTGAATTTTCCTTCCCGCTTGATCTCATGTGTTGCAATATCTGAAATATTAAAAGATAATAACTACAAAAACTAACATATGCTTATGTGAATATTACAAATTTACAAGACAGAAATAAATGTCATCAAGCAAATACAAAAGGAAATCATACGCACCACATGAAGTTTCGTAGCCAATTTTTTGGGCTCATCTTTAGATTCCTGAATAAGTTTATGCAGAAACTTTGCAGCCTCCAGCTCAACATTACTAGGTGGAGCCGCCATCTCTTGAACTATAAAACAATATCAACAATCAACCCTCAAATACATTTAAAATCCAACCACATTCTAATCAAGCTAGATTTTAGTACTCCTTATGCACAATATTCTCATAAATATCATACTCGGGAAAAGATTGTAGACATCAATGCAGCAACAACATAATCACTGTAACCAAATAAACACTTTGAAGCAAAAAGCGTACACACACACACACAGAGTGCAAGGAATAAGTTACGCTTCCCATAGTCCTGCCTCCAACTAAACAGAAAATAACATAAATGGATGTATGATTTATACAACCATGACAACAATATAACACAAAACTATCAGGTTTCATTAGTTACAGGTTGAGACACGGGGAGCTAGAATGGAGGATTTTCCAAATGAAGCAGAACATAAAGATTAAGGAAAAAGACAATAAGATAACATACTGCTGACTAAAACACTATTTGATTAACTTAACCATTATTTTTCCCTTCCTCTATAAATCCATTTCACAAATCCATCAACATAAAGCATCCAACAAAAAATATACTTGAAAGTTGAAACCCAATTCACAAGACAGGTATCAAATTAAATCTTTCCAATGGAAAACTTCAAGCTTCTTAAAGGGAAGGGGTTTAGCTCCACTCCACTTCTCATCCACATCTCCTTTGGAAAATCAATAACCCAAATGAGTATCTGAATCTAGTAAAGAGGTTTTCCCCGCATAGATGGAAAGTATTTCGGCTAAAATTCATTACAACCACAATAATTATTCATATATCTCGGAATCTTAGTCATATAATCCTTTAGTGGGACCCTCCATTCTCAATCCTCCCTCTGCGGTCACGCTCTCAATCCTAGCTCTCGCAAATTTTAAGCAGTTTGAGATGTTTTGGAAGACGCTTTCACGCTCGCTCACACACGCGCTTTAGCTCAGGCTTTGAATCTATCTACCAATCTGTCTATATAGACATAATATATATATATATATATATATATATATATATAGAGAGAGAGAGAGAGAGAGAGGGAGGGAGAAACTCATATGCCTTGTTATGATAAAGGAAAGAATACACTTCCAAGTCGTTACAGTGAGGGTTCCGTTTAAGCAAACAACACTACCACTAACCAAAATACGTATAAAGACATGCATGTACGTTAATTCATCTGTTCACCATGTAGCTCAACAAGTGGAATTCAAAAGCATCTATACCTGTACACCCGCACACACATATATAGATGAACATGAATAAACATACAGGTGCGAAATTTAGTGAATTAGGGCGAATCAAGGGTCGGGATCAACCTGATCGAAGTTCAGGGGAGGAAGGATTGTCGCAGGCGGTGTCTACATGGAGCGCGAAGATCACTCCTTGGGTCGCTGCGAGTGGAAATGAGCCCTAGAGAGAGAAGGAGAACACGGGGTTGCGTTTCGCATAAACGTCTTGATCAGGTGTAGGGGTGTGGCCGTTCCAGAAAACAAAAATGAAAAAGTGTAGGGGTGTGAAATACCTCCGCCCGGGGAAATAGTTTTTCGATTACGGGTACTTTGGCAAAAAAAAAAAACCCAAAGAGTGTGGTTTTTTTTTTTTTTGTTGTCCTTATTCAAAAAAAAAAATTATATTTGTTAGTTTTGCGTCAAATTTTCGTGATTTATGTCGAGACAAATCCAAATACTATAAAATTATGGTCGAAACTAAATTTTTTTGAATAAAGCCAAAATTAAACAAATAAACTGGAGAATTTTGATTTATTTTCGGCTTTATTTAAAAAAATATTGTTTTTTACCATAATTTTATACTGTTTGGATTTGTCTCATTGAGACGAATCCATAAACCATGAAAACTTGACGCAAAATTAACAAATGCAAAAAAGAAAGAATTGAATAAGGACAAAACAAAAAAATAACCGAAAAACTACTACTCCACTTTTTGAGTTTTTTTGCCCAAACACCCCTTAGTTACATTTTGCCCCCTTAAACTATTATAGTTGTTCAAAACTCCCTAAATTACAAAAATATACTTTGGCCGTCTAAGGGCATCCTCATCAAGCTACCTAAACTAGCTTTTAAGCTGATATAGGGAGCCCCCCCCAAAAAAAAAAAATCAGGCTATCTATTCTCCCTCCCCAAATCCCAAAAAATCAGGCTATCTCCCCAAATTAGGCTTACTTTCTTTTTTTATTGTTTTTTGTTGTGGGGTCATGGGGAACCGAAGAAAGAGAGGGAGAGGGGAACAGAAGAGAGAGATAGAGAGAGAGAGAAAGGGAGGAGAATAGTTTAAGACGGAAAAAGTGGTACTTTACTGACAAACTACTCCTCCCAAGGCGAGGAGATCAATATTTTAGGAGAAAAGTTTTTCTTTTTTATAGACTTGAGGGGAATATTTTAATATAGTAAAATTTGGATAGAGAATCTGATTTTTTGAGTTTTTGATAAAGTGGCTTGCTAAATTGTAAAAGGTATTTTTGTGGTTAAATTTTTTTTTTTTTTTTGTGAGGCTGATAAAAATGCTCTAAACTATTCAAACATTTCTATTGGACCCCTTCTTCTCGACTGTCATTAAGGGGGTGTTCCACTAACCCAATTTTTTGAAAAAATTGGTTTTTCACGGTTTTTTATGTCATGTGTTGTGAGAGAATGACATATCTCGGTGTTTGAAAAAAACAGTTTTTTGTTAGTGGAACACCCGTAAATAACCGTTAAAAATGTTAGAATAGTTTCCAAATCTTATTTCCTCCGAACATAGCAAAAATGTCGATAATGATGCATATAGACCTACATATCTACCAAATTTAAATACTATAAATTTCTCTAATTATATCCAAAGCTATTTGACATCTTGATGGTTGTGGTGATGCAAGGTGTTGAGATGTGTTAATGGAGATAACATTAAGGGAGATGACTTGTGAGTGGAAGAATGCAATCCAAAAAATATATAGGGTTTTGATTTTGTAATATATGTGTATCATTGTGTGCATCCTTGGCATATTTTCATAAAATAACATTTGAATATTATTTTGGGCTCTTTAATGGTCTGTATACAATTTAAGAATAATAAATGGTTAAAGTTGAACGATTTTAGAATTTTAAGATAGTCAAGTGTAAGGTTACATAATTTATTGGGTAGCTTGAAAAAATACGATAGTCTAGAGGATCAAGATGTAATTAAAACCCTTTTTGTCCTTTTAGACTTACTTTTGGCTAAACTAATTTTCTGGTCCATTATTTTCGGGTTTCATTTTAGTCACTACAATTTTAATGATGTCAACTTTTGTCCTTGTAATATTGAATCTTGTTCGATGTTAACCTTACTCTAATTCCTATTTAGATGGTAAATGGTGGTTGTGCATGAAATAAATTTATGGAGTTATTTTATCAAACAATTAGAGTGCCATTATTATAAGAATTAGATACGTGTCAATTTTGTTGTTCACGCATAATCAAAGAGATTAATAACCCCAGTTTAGATTTGAAAGTAAGAACTTAATGCATTCACACACAAGTTTTGATATTCAATAATGAGAAGAACATGGTTCACCTAGGTCATAGAATTAATCTCACCCTAAGACCAGCTACATGAGGCTCCCTTCATTGTAGAGAAAACCAACAAGAAATAAAAAGAAAATACACCAAACATGTAGAGAAACTTGGTCAATACTTGAACTTGCATTGAAGTTGCAAGGTACTTCCAAGTTTTAATGGAAAATTGCAAAGAGAAACGAGAGATCCAAGCTCGGAAACATGGAGCTTGGGAGCTAAACCTAATAGGGAGGTAGAAAGAGTGTAAACGACATGTTTATACCCCACAAAATATTCCAAAAGTAACCATAATTGTCCGTTGGTCGGGTTAAAATCGGAAACTTTTGAAATAGTTGCTACTGGTAGAGTTGTTTTACCAATAGCCAAATACAGTAGAATCCTGATTTGTGGTGCTACTAGTAGAGTAATTTTGGCACTACCAGTAGCAATGGTTGATTTAATAGATATCTTACTTTCGTTTTTTCTTTGCCTCGGCCCATCATTAACATTCCAAAGCCTTTTGAATTGACTTCTAAGCTTTGGCAATTTACCTCCATGGTAACGCGGGGACGTTGGGTACTCTTCAGGACCAATAAAAGCTTTTGAACGCTTCTCTAACCTTGAATTATCTAAAACTAACAAAAGCATACTTTGCACACAATATTATGTAACATCAACAAGGATATCTATGGAATTATGACAAAAAGACGCGATTGTGCCTAATAAAAACTCCTCATACCAATGCGATTAGTTGACTTGTGGTGATAGTGATAGGTAATTCACAGGCGGCTATGAAAGAATGACGACTATAGGAGTATTTTTGGTAAATGATGATGACGAGTGTGGTGGTGATAATGCGGTGATTAATGTAAAGACCAGTAATTTTACAAGACTTTTCGAAAAGTAAATTAGGGTGTGGACGCTGCCACGGGGCTCTAAACTTTGTCGGTTTGAAAGTTTGATTGATTTTGGAGTCGCCACCCGGGTTTGCAGATGATCACCAGTGAAACCATTATGAAAAATGTGACTTCTGTGCCGTTATTTTGGAAAAGGCTTCCCGACTGATCATTTAGAGAAAATGTTTTTTGGTTCGGAGCCAAATTACGAGAGGGGAAGGTTTTCACGGCACCCCTCTCGCCCGACACAAAATCGGTCTCTACTTTAACGTTCGTGGGATTTTATAAAAATTATTTTATTATAAAGCTTGACACGTATGGGGATAGGGAGCAATGTAAATATAATATGTAACTGAAAATGTATATTATGCAAACATTAAGAAAAGAAAGAATTTAATCAAAACTAACCACAATTCACATTTCTTTTATGATTTTCTCGTAAAATTAATTATAAAGACAAATGGACTTCTTTAGAAAAATAAAAGGAAATGTGATAGACCAAACTAGACATGGGGAAAACGGCTACTGAATTGCACTTGTATGCACCAATACTACATGGGCGCACAAGTGTCGTGCCATTTCAGTTTCAGAAGCCTTCCTTTCCTTAACTTTTACTGCCACAAATGGTGTCTTTTCCCCTCCTCTTTCTTATCTTCTTTTATGTTCACTTTTTCTCCCTATTCGACCCCCCCGCGGGAACAAGAAATTGCCTTGAGTTATTGGAGTATTAGACTTGAATTCAGTAAGCACGAGGTGTAAAGCAAATACATGAGGTGTCCTATGCACCATTTAACTAATGTCTATTCATATAATTGTGCTCATAGATGGGAACAAAATAGGATATCAAAGGCTGATTCTCAAACCTTCCATGGCTTTCCATAGTTTGTCTGATTTTCAATTCAAGTCCAACAATAATGCCCTTTAAATATAATTTGTTGGAAGATAAATGACGGTTTTCCATGTCAGGGTATTACAGTGGAGAAAGATGAAGGGTTGTCCCTATGGAAGAGAAGGGAGAAAATTTGTGGATAAAATAGTCATTACACACGAGGGTATTTTTATCTTTACATTTGTTAGTTTTTATTCGGGTATATTTAGGAATTATCAGAGATGAAAATTTTCAAGCTGACCAATATCCAATTGTATTATCGGTCATAAATGAGTAAAAAACCGTTGACCCCGTGTATACATGGGTTTCAATATGTTTAAAATGGGTTCAAGGACTGTGAGCGAGCTAAATACAAGAAAACGAAATCCCATGTGGTCCAACATTGTCCGTCGTTTCGGAAAACCCCAAGCCCACAAGCACTTCCTCAAAAGTTGCCACGTCATCGTCGGAGATGTCAATGTTGAAAATCTCCGAGAGGTCCACGTGGTTTCCAGCTAAGAGTCACAAATCGAATCTCCCATTGGCGTGCAATTTCTCTGTCTCTACTTGCTTTATGTGTTGTAATCTCTTAAACTTACTTTTATGTGGTTTTGTTCAATGTTTTAAAAATCGGATCAGATCGACCCGGAACAGATCTAGGCAACAACCCAATCAACATAAAATCGCTCTTATTTCAAAACCACTCTAGAAAATCGTAGTACCTGATCAACCCAGTGGTTGAACTATCAAACCGGTAATGGGTCACTTGAACCGATTGGTTATATTCTATCTAAAAACACTTTTAAAAACTAGGCCTCCTCCTTAGGGATGACAATGGTGCGGTTCGATTCGGTTCGGTTATAGGCATAATCAAAACTAAGAGCAAAACAAATACCTAAAATCGAACCATAACCAAACTGGAGGTTTTCAATTTATCTAAACCAAAACCATGGGTTACTAGTTCGGTTCGGCTTTTCACCAAAGCAGGTGATTAACATTTTTACTCCCTCCGTCCCAAATTACTCACCCTTTATGGGAAATCGTGTATTTTGCTAGCAAAAAATAGTGTATTAGCATGATTCTTTTTTCAGATTTTTAATAGTAATTTAAAAATCTTATTGAGAAGAACAATTTAATGCAAAAAATTTTCAAAAAAGTCTGATAAGTACATTATTTTTTGCATGCAAAATATACTATTTTCCAAAAAGAACTAGCAATTTGGACGTGGAGAATAATAGAATTAAGGACATTAAATATACAACAACAAAATATCCATAAAAATTCAACAAAATAATACACCGTGAGTTTTTGGAAAGACAACAAGAGGGTAATACATTGTGAGTTCAAACTCCCTGAATATCCATTATTTAACAACAAAATAAAAAAAAATGGCAACAAATTAATACACTGTATCTATTAATTAAATTCTTGCTTTTAATTATTAGTGAGAGTGGAAGAGGTGCAACCCGCAAGTACTTAAAAGATTTTGAGGACTCCTTGTTATCATAGGTGTATATATAAAAAAAGTATTTAGGTAATTATCTTGCGGTTTGCTTTTGATTACGATTCGGTTCAGTTTTTGGTGCGATTATTAGTATATGAAATCGGGCCGATTTTTCTAAATAAAAACTACATTTGAAAAAGGGAGAGTTAATTAGACATCCTGTATCAATAATATCCTTATGATTTCATCCTATAGAGTTTGACTACTTGTGATTACATCATGTCTTTTAAATAGGAATAATATGCAAAAGGCCCTTTATTCATAATTAGAATACTTATGTTTATTATGTAAAATCACCGAAATGGTAAAACAATAAACAAGATTCACTATGTAAATAACCCTCTTTTAAAGGACATGTAAATATGGTCGATTAATTCATCATTCTTTCACCAAAGTGGTAAAATAATAGACCGTATTTACTATTATTTATCTTCCCTTCATGAATTTGGTCTGGGCAGCGGCTCCCTTAAATTTTTTAACCCTGATTGCTGGATCAATGATTTTTGGATGAAAACATAAAGAATTATGGCACAAATCATTTATGTGCAAAAAATCTTTTATGTTTTGGAATTTTAGGCAAAGAATCTTGGATTGAAAACATAAAGAATTTAGGATGGAAACATTATTTATGTTTTCATCCAAAAAATCTTTACCCTATAGACAAAGAATTTTAGGATGAAAACATAAAGAATTTAGGATAAAATTTAGAATGGAAACATTCTTTATGTTTTCATCCCAAAAATCTTTACCATACAGTAAAGAATTTTAGGGTGAAAACATAAACAATTCATGATGAAATTTAGGATGGAAACATTTTTTTATGTTTTCATCCCAAAAATCTTCATAGGGTAAACATTTTTGGGATGAAAACATCAAGATTTTAGGATAGAAGCATTTTTTATGTTTTCATCCAAAAAATCTTTACCATGTAGGCAATGAATTTTAGAATTAAAACATAAACAAGTTAGGATTGAATTTAGGATAGAAACATTCTTTATATTTTCATCCAAAAAATCTTTACCCAATGCAGAAAGGATTTTAGGATGAAAACATAAAGAAAAAATCTTGTTTAAAATTGGTTAGGGAGTCGCGTGCGTGAGCCAAATTCATAAAGGGAAGTTAAATAATAGTGAACATGGTTTATTGTTTTACCACTTTTGTGAAAAAATGGTAAATTAATCAACCATGTTCACATATCCTTTAAAATAACCAATAAACAATATGGTTTATTGTTTACCACTTCGGTGATTTCACATAATAAACATGATAATCATGGTTAAAAATTTTAAGGGAGCCGCATGCACATGCCAAATTCATAAAGGCAAGTGAAAAAGGCTTTTTGATTGGGTGGTTTGAATAGTAGATTTTATTCGGAAATGGAATAGTTTGATAATGTTGTGTTCCATGGGCCCTGATAGGAACTGAATCTCATTATACTAATGACGTAAATAATGGAATAAATAAAGACATAAAGGTCCAAATATCCAATGTCGGGATGTAAACATAAGTGTTGAAATCGTATAAGATGACAACATAAATAGAATTTCTAAACATGATGTCTAATTAAAATTCCCTTTGGAAAACTGGTTAAATATGGCACTAATTTTTTATTTTTTATTTTTTGCCAAACAAAATATAAACACAACACTAATCGATTCAGTATGGTTCGGTTAACCAAAGGTAAATTCCAGATTGCCATCCACCTATCATCGGAACTACTTTTGTCTCTCTCTCTCTCTCTCTCACACACACACACACCCCGAGAGACCACCATCTCTCTGTCTCCACGAATCCCACCATTGTGGAGTGGTATATAGATTTCTCTCTCTGCATCCGACCCAGATAGAAGGAGACGATACATTGAAGCAGACGATGACTCCACGCAGAGCCGTTCAATCCGGCGAATATTCGGCGCATTCCTCCCTTCGACGTCACATCTCGGCCGCATCGAAGTAGCCACGTCACAACCTTCGTCCTCCACACTCTCAAGGTCCTACTTTTTTTCTTCTTCTTTATGTTTCGTCTTTTTTGCCCTCTGTTTTTTTATCTCGCTTTTCGAAGGTAAAGTCGAATCTGAATCTCTCTGTGTGGGTTTGTTGTTCTGCTTTTGTAGTCTCAGCCTTTGATTATTGTTCTTTTTGTCTTAATCTACTTGAATTTACTTGGAATTAGCTAGCTTAATCACATACCTGGGTTTAGTTAGTGTGGGAAGTGCTTCTCCGATATAACCTCTTTGGACCTTCTGGAACGGGGTGAAGGGTTGGAGAAACGGTTGAACCTCGCCTGAAAACGGGGTGAAGGGTTGGAGAAATGGTTGAACCTCGCCTGAAACCCAATAGGGTCGCCTGCGAAGATGACCTGCACGAGCAGCACCCGCATTAGCGCCTAGCCCGAACGGTGGTGGTTCGGGAAGGCACTCCGATGGTCTAATGACTGACCGGAAGTGATGAAAGTGACCGGAAATCTAGGGAGAGAAGGTGTAAGTGTAGAGAGAGTGTGGAGAGAAGGATCCCGAATGAACTAAGTGAGCTCCCCTTTTATAGGCAAAAGGAGACATGCTCACTAAGTCATCTGTGTTCTTCACACGCGTCATTCATACCTGACCCAGCAAGCGGGTGGTCATGACTGTCTTGGGTAGCCCGCCGCTTCTGCTGACGTCATGCCCTGACACGCCTGATAAGTGAATAAACCTAGGAATACTCCGCGGTCCGTTACGTGCTCCGTCAGACATCACGTGCACGTCGTCTAGAGGCCACCTAACACCACATCTGTCTCCAATCACATCAGTCAATGCCCTATTGGCTAAAGCTTTTGGAGCCCTAATCGTGCAGCGCAGCACGGAACGCCTTACGCCCACACGCTCAGCGTCAAGAGTCTCCACTGAAGCCCATCGGCTCGGCGGAAGTAGGATGTCATGAACCCACTAGTTCAGAATTGTTCAAGGGACCGCCGACACTCACCGGCTGGGCAGAGTCCCTTGCGACATGACCATGACTAGTCGTTATCCCTTCGGAGACGCCCACGGCCGAGGGACTTGCTTCGGACGGAGCATCAGTTCTTGCCAGGACGGGTGTGAATCCCGCCCTTTGATAAGAGTTGCTACATTACAAAGTTGACAACTGGCTGCCGGGCTAGCAGAAGCGTGCCTCCCTACCGAGGCGTTGTCCCGTCTTTGACATACGGTACTCGGCCATAGTTTAAGTCGTTTGGCCTGACCCTTAGCTACTCCGGGCCAACTTGTCTTCCCAGGGGTTGGGAGGAGCCGAAAGCTAGGCCCCTTGGTCCCCTGGGGACCCCGGCCAGTATATTTAGTTTTGTACTCAACTGTTTTTTATAAGTCATTGATCTGGATTGAATAATATCAATTCTGCTTTTACTTTAGGTTTATTTATTTGTGTATGATGCTTTTTTGCATTAAAAGTGGAGAAAAATAGATGACAGTATTGTGAAATTTTGAGGAATTATTTGGACTCATATTTCTTTCTTTGCATATTAAAAATATATGTTTATGAAGTTATCATGATGTCACGGTCAGTTCAACCGGTCCCTTCTTTGGTTCATCCTCTGGACCGGGTTTCAAAATATTAGTTTTGTTGATTTGGTTGACAGACATTAGCTTTGATCAGCTTGAATGCACAATGTAATTTTGATTTGATTGTTATTCCTTGTACAGTTGGGGTTTATGATTTTCTTCGATACTGAATTATTGTCTTATTTCGCTTCTGAATTGAATTTTGATATTGAAAATTCACTTCTTTGGGAGTAGATTTTTGGGGTCTTTGCTTGGATACTGTGAATAAGGGAGACAAAGATGAAATGCAGAAGTTAATTTTTACGCTTTTGCTAATTTTTAATTAAACACCGGTTGAGTCGAGTTTTATGCGTATGACTTGATCCATATTCGACCCATCCATGTTAAACCCACATTATTATTGATTTATATTCAACCCATGACCTGTCTGAACCCAAATTCAACCGTTTGCCACCTCTAGCAATTATGGATTGAAATTATGGGTTGCAAATAGAACTGGTAACCCTATTTGTAGCCTGAAGAATCTATATCCGATCTATACTCTATATTAAAGCAAAGGGACTTTTCGTGAGAGGAGCTACGAATGCGCCACGTGTCCAGTTATTTTTATATTTGCAAAATTAGTAAGCACAATCTTATTCAATCCAACTGTGTAGCTTTTACAATTTAAAAATCTAAGGCAAGATACAAGGAATTTTAAGGATGGTTGTACATATACTCTCTAATTCTTGCAATTCGAAATTTAGAAGGCAAAGGTAAATAGGAAACCAAAATTGACTCCTTACGGAAATATGAAAATCTTCCTTTTCTTTTACGTTAAGCGTGGTTGTAACAGGGTAACCCATTTGGGGACTAAAAATGCCGTGTTTGACATTAGGACGGAGAGATGGAGGGGGGACTGTCCCCAATGGCTGTTTGACCTAGCAATGGAGGATTTTAGGGCCCTTGGCCCATCTATGTAATAAATCTACTTTGTTTCATGGGAAAAAAGGAAAGACTTTCAAATTACAAATCCAAGAAGGGAAACAAATGGAAGGTTTTATTACGGGCTGCTCCACTTTGAGAGCCTTATACTCCGCGCGCTCCGGCTTAGTATCAAAAAAGGACAGATAACTCCGCAACCCAATTTTCTTCCGAAAATATCCCCAAAGCAACAGCGAAGACCAATCTCTTCTTTTCCTCCTTCTGATTCCCCTTTCCCCAAGAATAGTCGGTCCACAGTTTTTAAGGTTTTAATGTGCCCATCTCTCTCTCCCTTCTTGTTTTATTTATTTATTATTCTTTAAGATGTAAATTTTTATTCTACACGTCGGATTTTAGTGTACATTTACTGTAAAATTATGTGTAAAAAATAGCTTACATTGTTAATTGTAAAATTTACATTGTCACTTACAAAATTTACACTGTGAATTGCAAATTGGCACTGTTAATGGTGTATTATGTTTAAATAAAAAATAATTTACACTGTTAATTACAAAATTTACACCATTAATTGTACATTTTTGTGTAGACTATACATTTTTATTGCATTTTGTGTACACTATACATTTTAAGTGTAGACTATACATTTTTGTGCATTTTTGTGTAGAGAATTGTGATCTTATAGCGTGTCAAATCTGTATTAATTGTTAACAGTTTTTTAACAATTAATTCTGTAATTTTAAATTCTACATTATAAATTCCAAAGTGCCTAAATGTATAGTCTAAATTCTAAATATATGGTCCAAATTCTAAATTTTAAATGTACATTCTAAATTCTAAATATACGGTCCTAATTCTAAATTTTAAATGTACGGTCTAAATTCTAAAATTTTAATTTTAATTGGTGTTGGTGTACGGTCCAAAGTTCCTATCGATACTTGGTGTTAGTGTATGGTTCAAAGTGCGTAAATATACGGTCCAAAGTGCGTAAATATACGGTCCAAAGTGCCTTAATGTTGGTTGTTGTTTGCTTTGTAAATTTTAAATACACAGTAAAAAATTTGAATTTTCAATTCTAAATTCTAAATGTACGGTCTAATTTCTAAATGTATAATCTAAATTTTAAATGTATGGTCTAATTTATAAATGTACAATCTAAATTCTAAATGTACGGTTTAATTTCTAAATGTACAATCTAAATTCTAAATGTACGTTCTAAATTCTACATTATAAATTCAAAAGTACCTAAATGTACACTCTAAATTCTAAATGTACGGTCCTAATTCTAAATTCTAAATGTACGGTCTAATTTCTATATGTACAATCTGAATTCTAAATGTACGTTGTAAATTCTACATTATTTATAAATTCAAAAGTACCGAAATGTACGGTCCTAATTGTAAATTTACGGTCCAAAGTACCTAAAAGTATGGTCCTCGGTATTGGTGTACGATCCAAAGAGCCTAAATGTACTAAATGTACGGTCTAGATGTCCAAAGTGCCAAAGTGACCTATTTAAAAGTGCCTAAACCTTAAAACCCCTAAATTCAAAGTGTGTAAACCCGAAAATGATGAGATTATAGTTCCTCCGTTCCAAAATAATTGTCTACTACCAAAAGTCGTGCTATTTTTTCAAATAAAAAAATAAAGTACTTCTGTGCATCATTTTTCGAATTTTTTCACACCGAATTAAAGTATTCGACTGATTTGAAAAATGGCAAAAGAGAGAAAATGGGACTATTATTTAGGAACGGATGGAGTATTAATTACACCAAACAACAATAAGGTAATCTATTAAAGGAATACTTTTTTATTTACTTTCAGTGGGGTGATAAAGGACACATGTCTAGGCAATGTACATGGTGTTCGATGTGTTAACGATCCACTTGTTTAACAACATTTGCTAAAATGCTATACACGTGTGTGAGGGAGGGATAATTTGGTCAGAATTATTTGTCCAGCGGGAGTTAGGCGTGCATTTTTGGGGCAGCTTGGAGTTAACGGGAAATCAACTCCAAAAAATGGAGCGGCTGGTAAATTGCCCCAAATGGAAAGCTAAACTGTTGGCTGTTGCTAAAGATGATTGATTAGTGCAACTAAAAAAAAATCAACCTACCTCTTTCACATTGTGACTCTAAATTTAAGAAAATAAAAAGAAGCCATAATTTTCTTAAAGAATACAAAAGGAAACAATATCAAAAGCACAGCAGGGAGTTTAGAATTCTAAAAAACATAATACCCAAATAACTACAACAGAAACAATATATTTGCAACTATAAACCAAAGAATTCTCAAACTTTAAACAATGTAAACAAATTGACTTTCGAAGCTTAAAGATAATAGTAAGAATTCTCAAACTTTAAACAAATCTTATTTTTTCAATGTGAATTTTAATTATAATGTTACAAAATTTAAATTATTTTCAATGTGTAAGTCAAAATTTTACGCAAAATTTGTACTCCCTCCGTTCCAAATTGTTTGCCCCTTTTGGGAAAATTAAGATTTTATTTTTTCATAATTTCACATTGAATATGGATCTCATTTTCTAGATCTTTTCGAGTAGATTTTAAAATATAGGAGTATAAATTTCATAAAAAGTGAATATATAAAACAAAAGTTATAAACATTTTAAGATTTAAAATAAAAAGAGGAGAGTGAGGTGGGGGTGACATCAGCATTTTCCGTTAGCTTTTCTAACAAAAGTTAACGGAGTGGAGGTATGTGACATTTATTTTCAAAAGTAGGGGAGGCCAGTGGAATTTCAGAAACCTTAGGGGAGGTCTCTGTAATTGTCAGAAACCTCAGGGGAGGTAGGTGAAATTTACCCTTTTTATTTTATTTTATTTTATGGATTTCTAGGGTCCTGTGATAGCTTGTTGTATTTGTTAAGGTTAGGTTTGGCCTAAAAAGCTAACTTAACTTTTTGTTTTGTCTTTATTTGATTTTTTTTTGCGTTTGTTCGTTTTGCATCGATTTTTTGAGTATTATTGGTTCGTCTTGGTGAGAGAAATCCAACAAGGTAAAAGATTATGACTAAAACTTTCAATTTTTTTGAATAAGATCGAAAAAAGTGTAAAAAACTGACTTTTGGCTTATTTTTGTCTTTATTCAAAAAGAAATTTACTTTTTTTATTCCTCTCGCCGAGACAAACCAATAATACACAAAAAGTTGATGAAAAACTAAAAAACACAAAAAAAAATCAAATAAAGACGAAAAATAAGCCAGCTAACTTTTTAAGCCAAACCTCATCTAATTTAGGATGTATTTTGGTGGGATATATAGGCATAACCGTATATGCGAAGTGTAAGCATTGATTTCATCCCAAGTTCTCAACATGTATGTCTTACCTTTTAAGAATCATGTGTCGATGTCGTGTTGTAACTATGTCCTGTGTACGTATGTGTAGTTCTTAGCCTAAGAAGCACAACAATAAGAAGTAGGGATGACAATATCGACCGAATCGATAGGTAACCGAGTAACTGTTTTTTTTTTCCCGAACCATACCCGATTTTTTTTCCCCAGTGGGTGTGGGTGTGGTTTAGACAGAGGGAAAACCGAACGGGTTAGGTTCGGTTTTGATTTTACCCGTGAACCAAACCTATACCCGAACTGAACTGAACCAAATTGAACCGAAACTTGTAAATTACATATGAACCCCTTATATCATATATACATATTACATAAACCCCTATGTATATTTTAAAATTACACTATTACCTCTTATATGTATACATAAGATATCCACACTAGGAGTGGGCATGCCTGACACGAAAAATAAAATAAATCTAGATAATTGAGCTAAGAATAAACATTTTTATGAGTAATTTTATACATTAGACATTAGTTTGATCCTTTCAAAAAGACATTAGTTTGATGAACTCTCAAGTTATAACAATAATTTTTTTGCTAATAGTAGGACTTTTTGACACGACAAGACAACCCGAACCCAACACGATCCGAAACATGACACAAAAAATTGACGAGTTGAAAAATATTGTGAGAATTTATAAATAAAATTGTCATACATAACACGAAAATGACAGAAGTTAGGTCTTGCCCACCCCTAAGGCCCTAATCCACACAGGTTTTCACATCTCAGTATTTCACCTTACATCTCGAGAGAGGGCCGAGAGAGGCGATTTCTTCTTCCCCATGGATCGACGGCGACGCTACTCGACGGTGACGCTACTCGTCTCTGAATCCGACCAGTGACCACCCGTACTCTCTCTATCCCTCTCTCTCTCACACGCACACACATTTTTGCGTGATAATCTTACACACATTCTGCGTTCATTTTCGCCATTGTGCTAGGGTCTTTCGTGTCTGCTTCCTGTAGATCTCGTTAACTTCCAGCCGCCATGAAACACCTCTCAGCAGCATCAACTTACTCTAATCGGAATCCTGTCAAGTTCAGAATGTAAACGACTCCCTCGCTCACTATGTGTGTATACATGTTGGTTGCGGTTAACATTATTATTTACTATCGCACCTTTTTGGAATGCAGTCCAACATCTGACAATCTAGTTCCTATTCGTCTGGACATCGAGATCGATGGTCAGAGGTTCAGAGACGCGTTTACCTGGAATCCTTCGGGTATTCAATTTCCTTCACAACCCCTACCCCTTCTTCTATCTATCTCTCTGTTTCTTTCCCTACTTTTATGTCTAATTTTGTTATGGACTTGATCAAACAAACACACCCACATGCACAAAATAAACCAAAACAAAGAACACAAACGATTTTACGTGGTTCCCAAAATCGGGTATGTCCAGGGAGAGAACACTTTTCACTATATTGGATGAGTTACAATGAGATAAAAAAATACCCAACCCAAGCCCACGCTCACATGTATTTTTATCTCTCAGACACTCACCAATTCTCACGCTTTCTCTCAATACACACACTATACTTTTTAGTACATTTCTCTCTCACTTTTTCACTTGCTCATACACGGCTCACACACTGCACAAATGTTTTTCTTTCTTTTCCTTTTGCACACGCACGGTACACTTGCACAACCCTTCTTAAATATATGGCATGGGAGAACCCTTCAAATGCCCAAGAGGCATCAACTGGAGCTATAGCATTGGAAAACTCATTGGAACTCACATGCACAGCCGAACCAGATTTGCTCTCTCCACCGAACCAATCAAATTCCCATGCAAAAATAATACTCTTGGACTATGAGGTCAACCAAACTCATTAATCACCAAATATTTCCAATGCAAAACTAATTTGTTTCTTTTCCTTTTCAAAAAACATTAAACATGTGCAAAATCCCAACAAATTTATGGATTTGATTGTTTCTCTTTCTATCATTACTGGAATGGTTGAACATAGTAAAACCACGTGATGACAATAAATTTCAATAATATATGCATTAATTCACATGCGTGAACATGCATGGATATTGGTGAAGAAACAAAAATATGCATGGATATTACCTATGTAGCACACGTATGGGTGCTGGTATGATACGGGTACGTTGGTACAACAAACCAACGGCTGGGGTACGCCTGTAAAAAGAAATATTTGGCTATTTGACTGCCCCCATACTATTGGCCACGCCCGCTGGGGTGACTCCAGTGTCCCCTTGTACCAAACAAGAAAAATGCTCAACTAAGGTGTGCAAACGCGGACATGCAACTTGATCTGGCATAGTGATTTCCAATAAATGCATGCGGAGTCGTAGCCCAGTTCCATGTACTCCCATGCATTTGACAGGGTTTCAAACCTCACTAGCTACAACTAACATCTATGACTTTTGCCGAGCAAAAAAACAAAAGAGCGTACTAAGTAATTACTTAATTACTTCAGCACTAATTAACTCATGTTATATTGATCCCCCATTTTTGGGGAAGCACCCGTGCCGATACGATACGACACAAGTGTGGGATTCTTACTTGATATTGCTACCAAAAATTTGGACACGTGTGTAGAGCTTTGACTATTTTTTGAGCAATAGATCGCGGAGGAAGGAGAAGAGTTAGAACTCAAATGTCAATCTTCAAACATAACCAGGCTTTAAGAGTTGGAGAAGATTGTAATCCAAACCACAGAGATGACTCTGTCTTTGCAAACGAATGAGAGTGAGATTGTAGGACAAATAGCTAGAGGAGGGAGAGAGATCTGGGTCTTTTGAAAGCCTTGTTATCAAGCTTACTGATGTGCTGTCTTATTTTAACTCATGTTTCATGATGGACTAGTTAAGAAAGTATTTATGTAATGTATGCCTGTACCCGGCCTGTATCTAAAATTTCGATCCATATCCATGAATCCTCTATCTTTAAGATTGAAGTGCCCGACTCCGAGATCTACACCTGCACCCTGTATTAAACTGTGTCTTGTAACATACAATGAAATTTTAAAATCCCATATTTTCTGTGACTTAAACACCAATATCATCCCATGTTCCCAAAAAAAAAAAAAAAATCAATATCATCCGTGTAACAGTTGAGTTCCACAAAAAGATGTTACATAAATTATGTATCATTTAAGCATGGTTCCACCAATTCATATCATAGATGGCATCTAAAACGTCTAAAGGCAAGGAATCAATGGGTATAATGGGTCATCTAACCTCTGTTCCATGAACAATGGTAAGAGTCGTCCCAAATATAGTTACTACTTTAACACAATATTCATATTGCGACGCTTGTATAAATATCTGCAATATTCAAGTGTTTCAGTGAGTAACTTCATACATAAATGTGGAGGTCATTGTTGTTGAAATCGCATGATTCACGATTCAATTTGCGATTGGATTCATGATTTGCACAAAATGATACGAATCTATAGGTGAATCGAGGCTTATATAAGGTGAATTGTACGATTCACGATTCGATTCACGGTTCATGCGAAAATGGTATGAATCCATAGGTAAATCAAGCTTTATCACAATTGTTGCATGCAACAATATAAAACCACTTTTGTGGTTTGCCTGGATTTTCCTTGTCTTATAGAAAAGCAAGAATATAAGATCATATACACTTTTTAGGAACGAAAAACCTTATTCCCATGCAAAATTTGTTAACAATTTTTCTGATCGGTATTTATTCTGATCTGGGGTAGGGCTCAGAGCCTACGGCAACCCACATAATGTTTTCATATAAGCTAGTTTCGTACCTATTAGGCTACAAACTTTTGTCGTGTGAAGGCTAAGCTTTCATTTTTATAATGAACCCATATCTATATGTGCATATCCTCTTTATTATAGAATTTATTTTCCCATTAGGTACAAGTGTCTTTCCTATTAGACCACGCGATCAATCAATAATGAAAAACGAATTTGAATATTGATTTAAGCTTAAATTATTCAATTATACAAAGTATCATTATTTTTTAGGTGCATAGAATCATAGATACATTTTTCCAATGTCCTTTTGAATTTGGACCGAATCATTACGATTCATGAGTTGAAAAAGGGTCAAACTCATTCTGGATTTGAATCGCAATTTGACAACCTTGGTGGAGGTTATCTACGACCCAATATTAGCACTTGGTTTTTTTGATATCCTTAGTTCTTTTCTTATGAAATAGAAACGTGTTTCATTTGTGATGGACATATGTCTCCAGCCTCAGTTGAGTAGCTTGATATATATTGTTGGGCCCATTTCCAAATAGCTTAAAGCTTTTGGGACAGTTGGTAACTTAACATGGTATCAGAGCTCAGGTTGCAAGAGTTCTTGCGTTCAAGTCTCTCTGCTTTCATTTTGTTCCCGTTTGCATTCTGCTTCTTCCCTTTGCATTCTATTTTCACTGTATCCGTAAATTTGTATCTCCACATGCAAGGCAGGTTTCGGGTGAGGGAGGCCGTCGAATAGCTTGATATACATTGTTAGGCCCATTTCCTAACAACTTAAGCTTTTGGGATAATGGGTAACTTAAACAACTTGTATAGTTAAGGATAAATGAAAAGGGAGCAAGACAAGTTAGTGTGTCTTGACTTTGTCGGGTGTCCTTTGAGTGTTGTTCTTGGACACGTGCCTTACACAAGACATGCCACCTTCTTACTAATGTTCGTTATTTTTAGATGGTCAAACTCTTTGTTATCTGTGCTCCAAAACCACCCTCTTATTTTTATTAGAAGAATGAAGAATATAATCGCTTGACTAATGAAGAAATATTTACGTTCGTCTCGGTAAAGTGAGACTTCCCCCTAAGGAGGCCTCTTCTCTTAAAAATGGACAAATGAGTCTCTCCAGCGAGACCTCCTTTCAGTTTTAGATCACAGATTCTCCGAAAAACTCCACTTTAGGAAATGGGTTTAAGAATGTATCTTAAACTACCACAGTACCAAAGTAGGCAACAGATGATGTGTTCAAACCTCACCATCAACCAAATAATGACGTTTTTCTCAAGTGATTGGGCCACCCATGGAGACAGTTGGATGACTAGGGCGTTAATTTTTAAGTTACCTCTTTCTGTAATAAATTACGATTGTTGATGAGTTATTGACCAATAACTCATGTTCCTGTATTATGACTGCCCCCCCCTGGTTGGTTGGTAGAACTGGGGAGGCCACTCGAAGCTTGGTGAGTGACTACAATACAGCCTAAAGGCATTGTTCTAGCCCATCCTTGGACAGTTGATAATATGTATCTTTCTGGGCTGAGTGAAAGGATTGTTAAAGTGTTGATTGGTGACATTCTTTTCACCTGGAAATGCCAATGCACTCGCAATGCCTTAGAGTCAACCTAGCAACTTGAAGAGGGAGTATTCGAACATGCTCCCAAGGCATTGAGCATGCTTGCATTAGTTGCTTGCCAAGCTGGCTAAGTATAGGTTTCAATAGCTGAATTCTCCCTCATGTTGTAACAATTTTTGTGAGCTAGGGAGTATTCACACATGCTCCCAAGACATTTAGCATGCTTGCATTAGTTGCTTGCCAAGCTGGCCAAGTATAGGTTTCAATAGCTGAATTCTACCTCACATTGTAACGATTTTTGTGAGCTAGAGAGTTGAGAGAACTCCCAGATACTTCCTCTCTGTTAGGCCTCACTGCCCTCACATCTCTCTCTCTCTCTCTCTGCTTAGTCGTGCAATTTAGCACTGGAGGTTTGTGTTGTTTCAGGGGAGCAATTTGCATACTTCACCTCGTTAGTCTTTCTACTGGGGCCTTCAATATGACCAAAACTAGGAAGGCAGGAATTATTTTCTCTTGCTCCTAGTGTGTGTGGTTCAGCAATAACAGCACCTTTGTGAAGCCAATAGATGCACCATTTTTGCTACTAATCAACAACTGCACTTTTTAATTGCAACCAGCAAGAGAGAACTTATCGCCTATCTTCATTTCTAACTTGCTTTACTAGTTTCTTATCATGGTCGGAGCCAAGGTCGTCACCTTAATATACGTCATAGTGTATCTGTTTCATATATCTGCTTGTCAAAAGAGAATTTGCTGGTGTAAACTATTTTGTGATGAGGCCAATAAATGATGTATTTGCCAGATGTGATCACGTCATGCGAGTGTTTTTAACTGCTTTTGTTCGATATTCGCTCTTGAAATGAGTGTTTAGTATTGAAGATGTGTAAATTCTTCTTTCTGTCCAATGGATATTTTCACATCTTTTTAATATCATAGATCCAGATTCAGAGGTGGTGATATTTGCAAAAAAGACAGTTAAAGACTTAAAGCTTCCTCCAGCTTTCGTAACCCAGATTGCTCAATCCATTCAAGTAAGTGGATGCTTGAACTCCACAAGAGTACAGCACCTTAACAACTTACCTACACTTATTTGCAAAGGATAGTAGTGAAGGAAAAACAACTTGCTCATTATCTTACTCTTCTTATTCCTCCAATTATGTGTTATTGCAGTCACAGCTAGCAGAATTTCGATCACTTGAAGGGCAAGATATGTATGCTGGGGAGAAGATTGTCACTATCAAGGTCTGTTTTTGTTATCACATGATGGTTGTTCTTTCATCTGCAAACAAAACTATATTTTTGTGCTCATGTTTGTTCCTTTCAGTATCTCATTATTAAAGAAAGAAATTATGGCCTTATTGGTGCTTCTTTATTTGCCTCTTCCCAGCTTGATCTTCGAGTAAACCATACTCTCGTAAAGGACCAGTTTTTGTGGGTAAGTTTATTAGAGTATGAGTATCAGGTATCTCATGGGGTCAAGTAGGATGGTCCATTTTTAACAGTACGTGCAGTTGTTTTTAGATGTTCTACATGCTTTCACTGCCATAACACCTTCTTGATTGATTACCAGGACTTGAACAACTTTGAGAGCAATCCAGAAGAATTTGCAAGAACGTTCTGCACAGATTTGGGCATTGAAGACCCTGAAGTTGGTGTAAGTAAAGCAAATTAACTACATCCTTTGGGCCAGAGAGTGATTTTTGTCACACAGTAGTTTTACATTTTTCGTTTATTTATTTACCCTCTTTTTCCACAGAGTAGACTAGTAGTGATGAAGCCGATTTGCGGTGTGACATTATTAGAAGATAATTTGCTGATTCATATTAGGTGTCTAAACTATGAAGCACCAACACTTCTAGAGGTCGCCATGTCCATGTATCGGACACACACCTGTCCCACGAGGGGACACGTACTGGCGTGTCCCTTAAATTAAATTATTTTTTGGCGGGCGACACGCGGGCGACACGGCATGGACACGCGTGTCCCACATATTACACTCTCTCTCGCTATATACAGTATATGTATATATATCTATGTATGTACTAGTATATATATTTTCGTTGGTCTGTGGGTGTATATCTTATATATATACGTGTGTACCAATATATATATACACGAGTATATAACAGTGTAGATATCTTACATATCAAAAGAAAAGTTTATATATCTATGTATATAAACTGTTACTGCATATATAAGATATATTTATATATAATTAATTAATTAATTAATTATCTATTTTTGCCGTGTCCCCCTACCACTGTGTCCATTTTTTAGAATTCTCATGTCCCATGTCCGCATCCGTGCTTCATAGTGTCTAAATCTTGTTTGGTCATGTAACTAAGTTTCAATTGAGTCACCATTTGTCATATGGACTTAAGCTATCACTGAAAATTGAACACAGGCTACGCGCATTTATTTAAAGTTATAAATTTGTATCGAACTTCCTGATTTTCCCCTCTAGTATGCCCATATCTAGAACACCTTTCTATCGGTCCTCAGCTATGTCTCTCTCATGTAGGCATAAGTTTGCTAGTTATGGGAGTGTAGCTGGATTATTGGTTTACAATGATTGTTTGTTGGAAACCTGATTGGTGGTGGTGGTGTTTATTTATTGGTTTGGCGGTGGTCATGATGGTTGTCATTGTTATTATTTGGGAGCCTAAGAAGCATGGATTCGGATACGGGAAATGGATACAACATGACACCGCTAGGACATGTCAAGTAATATGTTCATGTTTTGTCTCCTCAAACCAATAACTCTTTTCATAATCTACATACTAGATAAGTGTGATAATAAAGACCTAGCCTAGGTTAGATTTTTTTTTTCCTTCTAGTATGACACTTGTCTAAATGAAAGACAATCAATATGTGGAAAAACAGTTTCTTTTCATTTTATCATTTGATTGCAAGTTGCTTTCCAAGCTCACAATTTGATTTATGCATGATCTGCACTCTGCAGTGTGTGCTATCCCATAGGATTATGAAAATAAAAATAGGACACATTTAGACAACTGTATGAAGCTTTCAGAGATTTGCCAAAGGGTTTTATACTTTTATGTTCTAGGGAGGATGGCTTACTTGCCAGTTAGTAGAAGTAGATCTTGATGGGGAGGACTGGAGGAGTGCTGATGACGACGATTGAACCGGATGGTGTATGTATGTGGTATCACTTGAGTTGTTGAGGGTGACAATAAAGATGCTTGGAGCAGATATTGTGGGAGAGGGTTTGGGTTTTCTGTTTTGCTTTGCGTCAAGGTTGAGATTGGACGGAGGGCAAAAGTTTGGGGTCGGCATCAGTTAGATAATGTTCTTGTGCATTTTATATGTATATTTGTTTATTAGTTGAGCATGATTGTTGTGTGAATTTTTTATGCGTCCTCGTTTCTTGACTTTGCGGTGATGGTAATGGTGAAGGCACTGCTGATGACCAATAATAGCACTGTCATTGCATTCTGATGACCCTAATTCTTTTTTTTTTTTTGAACTGCTGATGACCCTAATTGGAAGGTGCAGATTACTGGAGGTCTTTCTTTGTTAAAATTTGTTCAGTTATTGTGAAGAAAATGATAATTTATGTAGTTTCAAAAAAACTATCAGGTGCATAATGCTTATGTTGTTTGAAAGGTAGAGACAGCGTTTAGGGTGTTAAGTAACCCTGATACTTAGATTACTAATTTGGAGTATATTGTGTGAGCACAAGAAGTGATTCAAGTGCCCTCACTCTCTTGTACTTAAATCACGTAAGACCTAGCAGCAAATCCAGTGTTAGATCAAATGATCAATACCCTAACACTCCCCCTCAATGGAGAATAAATATCTCTAAGTCTCAGTTGATTACATAGTGACAATCAACTTTAATATGCTTAGTCCGCTCATGAAATACTGGATTGGGTGCAATATGATTTGCTACTGAATCATCACAGATTCATAGGCAATTGTACATTGAATCCTGTATCGTCTAGAAAAGAGCTCACCCTACGATCTCATGCGTCATGTGAGCCATGGCTCTATACTCTATTTCTGCACTAGACTGCGCAATCACTGTCTGGTTCTTATTCGTCCACATTACAAGCTTTCAACCAAGGAAGACATAATATTCTGTAGTGGATCTCTTGTCACATAGTTTTTCTGCCCAATCGGAATCAGTAAAAACCTCAACACGTAAAAAAGTCCACTTGCTCGGTAGAACAGACCACATCCTCGATGAGTCTTGAGATACTTCACAATTCTAAGAACAGCCTCCCAATGTGGAAAACAAGGAACATACATAAACTGACTCACAATATTAACTACAAACGAGATATAAGGGCATGATGGTAAGATAGTTTAGCTTACCAACCAAGCGACAATACTGATCAGAATTAGAAAACAACTCCTCATGATGAACACAGTTTGACGTTGGGATCCATAGGGGTCTCAACAGGCCTACTCCCTAGCAAACGGTCTCCTCCAGAATATCAAACACATATTCTGCTGAGATATGCTATTACCATCTTTTGATCGTGCCTACCTCTATAACAAAAGAGTATCACAATTTTCCTAAGTCCTTGGTATGGAGCTGAAAAAGTAAAAAAGTTTTAACTCATCAATTCCTTTTCGATTATCATTTGTAATTGTCATATTGACACCAATCATCAATGAATGCCAAATTGCAAAACATCACTGAAGCTTTACGGGACTTCTTAAAACCATACAGTGATTTGCGTAGACAACACACTTGGTTATGCTCCCCATGAGCAACAAACCCGGGTGGTTGCTCCATATAGACTTGCTTCTTGAGATTCTGGAGAGAGAAATGACCAAGACAATAATGATGTTGGTAGGGTGAAACTGAGGACTAAAGAGAAACAGAAGTAGGTAGCTCGTCATTGGTAAAGTTGTACAAACCACCATGCTCAGCTCTGCCACCAATTTTCCTCCCCGTCTTGAGATCCTGTAAAGCACATTAGACAGGAAAGAATGTGACGGAATAATTTAAGGATTTTGTTAGCTTACTGATAAGAATATATGAAAAACGAGGTACATGCAAAGCATAATATTACTAGAGCGATGAATTAAAGGAAGAGAACCCAAACTAGCAATATCAGTGGTGGAACCATCAGCTAAGGTGACACTGGAAGGTTTCCTAATGCGTAAATGGGCGGCCATAAAGATCCCAACAATACTCAATTGTATGATTATCGCCATTGCAATGAGTTCAATGCCGAGGAACACGACCCCGACCACTGCCAGCTCCCTTTGCGTTCGACCATCACTCCCAAAATCACGCCTCCTCAGCCCAGCTCGAAACCAATTAAACCATCCAACCAAAACCAATTGGCAATGAGTGGAGAGGTCGCTCAGGCTCATGTATTAGTTTTGAAGGTTATAATTAACCTACTCGGGACAAGCTCTAACACTCCCCTAGACGTGGAGAGGTAAACAATGGATCCATAGATCACAACGAATAACGAAACAAGGTGCTCTTAAGGAACAACCTACAAGGCAATCAATCAAGAGAGTCTTGTCCAAAAGCCTCTGAAAACATGTTGTTTGAGAGGTAGAGAAAGTGTTTAGGGTGTTTATTAACCTAATACGCACATTACTGATTTATATGTTGTGTAAGTACAAGATACAAAACGGCTTAAATACCCTCACTCACTATACTTAAATCACATAACTCCTAACAGTGAATAATGATCCTCTTATGTTTATTCAGCTCATTGTTTGTGAAAATGTGAATTTATAATTGGCTTATCTTATGACTGTGTTAAGCATTTGACATTACTTCCTTATTGGTAAAAAGGGTTGTATATGTGAATGAGGGGGCTGCAACTACTATTAGATAACCTGCAAAGAACCAAGTGACCTTTCAAGTTTAATAACATTACACCAAGGGCCAGTCTTGTGCCTTACTCATTTGCTTTACTTGTGGAATATGGACCGATTGACTGGACACAATTTGGATGTGTTCACTGATGATATTGTGTTGTAACCTGCAGAATTGCAGAAAAAAAATTATAGTTTGGGTCCAAGATTGCTATGAAATACGATAAGTTGATTGTATGGGATAGAAGCAAGAAGATAGAGGGAAGTAAGAAAGAGGGAGATAAGCAAGATACTCAGACCACCAAACCTATTCTCGACGAAAGACTGGGTTTATGTATATGATAGAATGCTTTGATCAATTATGTTATGTTGTTAACCTAACTCTTATTTGGATGAGGTGGGCTCACCTAAACTTGGGCAAAAAAAAAAGTTGGGATTCTATTTTCACCAAGCTCAGCTCAGCAAACTTATTGAAGGTGAGCGCCTGAGCCTAAAAAACTTTGTTGGACAAAACAAGAAGGCTTCGCGTTTGCCCGACTCAATTGACAGTCCTAATTTTGGGTTGTAGTCATGCCCTGTAATGGACTGTTATCGATGTTTTGGAGAACATTATGCTGAATTAGAATGCAAATCTTTCTATAAGTGGTATTTTTAGGGTGGACTATCATAGAAGAATGAATATGCTTATTTTGGTCGTTAATTCACGGTATTTACCAAACTCCTGGTGTTTGAGAAATATGGAAGTTTCTGGCTTTTTATATTGCATATAAGTTGATTCTCCATAAATTGCTTCTTTATAGTGAACACATTTATATGTTCTTAATGGGATAGAAAAAAGGGTAAACATGTGAACTTTGTTTGACCCTTAGCTTTGTAAGTGATCTCGTCTGCAACATTTCACTGTGAGTAGTTTCTAAATCCTTGCTTTGAGAGCTTTCTTTACTCTTAATGGGATAGAAAAAAGGGTAAACATGTGGACTTTGTTTGACCCTTAGCTTTGTAAGTGATCTCGTCTGCAACATTTCACTGTGAGTAGTTTCTAAATCCATGCTTTGAGAGCTTTCTTTACTCTTAATGGGATAGAAAAAAGGGTAAACATGTGGACTTTGTTTGACCCTTAGCTTTGTAAGTGATCTCGTCTGCAACATTTCACTGTGACTAGTTTCTAAATCCATGCTTTGAGAGCTTTCTAAATCCTATCACCTTTTCCTCATCGTCAAGGTTTTATTGCCCGACCTTTTTTTATCCCAAACAACGTTTTGAATCTGTTTCTATGGGTGAAGAGAACATTTTTTTGGAGTAATTGTGATAGTTAAACTTCATATCAATTGACTGCAGCTCTTATTTGTTGTGAAATATGAAACGCGTAAGAATCTAATCAAGGCAGTCACTAGTCACCTTATGCTATTGAGTGTTCTTGCGCATGTCCACCATGCTCTTGAATCTGAACCTTTTGTCTGTAGTAAAAGATTCCCGTTATTTTATATTCTCCGTAAATGTTCTGCAGCCTAAAAAATGAGTACTATCTTGCAGCCTGCAATTGCGGTTGCGATCAGGGGACAACTTTATGAGGTTCGGATGCAATGCTCTTTCATATCATAAGTTGTTGGTGTCCTTTACCGGAACTTGTTATTCTGGCTCCCTTGACCATATTTATAAGTTCTTGTGCTAGATTGCAATTCAAAGTGTAGCTTCAGCAAGGGAAACCAGAATAAATAAGAAGGGTCGCAGAGGGGCTGAACAATTCCCGGCCAGGTATATTTTATTGTTGTATCTTGCATGTGGTAAGGAGGGAGATTACCTGATAAAGATGAGTGTATGCTAGATGTAGATGATAGTTTGCGTGTCATTATTGCTCATCACTAACAATATTGTGCATCTCCACCCCGCCACCGGGCCTCTCTCTCTCTCTCTCTCTCTCTCTCTCTCTCTCTCTCTCTCTCTCTCTCTCTCTCTCTCTCTCTCTCTCTCAGTAAGGCAGGTGGAACTGCATTGGACTTGATGAAGTCGTTTGGTTACAGATCGAGTGTCATTAGGTAAGCCTTTTCATTTCCTTCTATTTCGTGACTTGAAGAATGTGTTGAACTTTTTGTTATGAAGTGCTTGGTCAGCATGCCAAGATTAAGCGATTCAAAAACCAGAATAGCACTTACTAGCCATAAAGTCATCAATCGCACAACGAAATTTGAAGAAGTGTGTTATTAATTGTCTGCTACGATTCATTCACGGTCGCTGTCAAGTTAATCTGCATCATGTGTACTCAATGTAGTGATTAGATTAATAAAATCTGTCTCATACAAGACACCAACTGCCAATCTTTTTTTCTTTTTCAGGAAGAGAAGGGAGTGGGATGTCTATGAACCAATTGTTGATATTCTGTCAAACGAGGAAGTAGAGGCCCTTGAAGCCAAGGAAGAGAGGATTGCTAGGGCGTGAAATCACCGCTCGTTGTGGTATAGGTAATGACCTCTCGATAAGCGTATTTGTAGTGAATATTTCATTTGAATGAAAATTTCACACAACAGCACAATCTTGTATTCAGTTTGTTGGACAGATAATGTAACACAACAGCACAATGACGAAACTCGGGAGTTGATAAGAAGTTCGCGTGTAAAATTTCTAGTAATTTGCAAGTGTTTTGACTATTTTAGGATTCTCATCTGCTTCATTTTTCAGGGTTGACATCGAGCTCTCTTCTACAGGTATATGAAGAGATGCATATTTAAAAGCACAAATAAAAGAAATTGAGTTTATAACCTCTAAAATAGAGAATTTTATGGGCTGAGATAATGAGATTTGTATTCGTTCGAGTTTATTTTTCTTATTTTTCATATTTAAAAGCACAAATAAAAGAAATTGAGTCATCCGTAGTCCAATCAGTCGAGTAGATTACAACTTGGTGTAATCTAAAATACTAGTAGTAGAAGACATTTGATTTTCTGAACGCTAGATAATAGTATAAGCAATAGGAAAAAAAAAAAACCAATTTAAAATATTTTTAGACCTTTTAAATTATCAATGCTTTTTTTGATAGTTGGTGCTACTTTTTCTTTAAATTTCTATTATCTATACAACTATAACAAGTATATACTATAAATATATACAAAGGACAACATAAAATCATAATAAATGTACCGACTTTTTGGCTTTTCACGGTTTTTCACGTGATGTATTGTGAGAGAATAATATGTCTTGGTTTTTGTGAAAATCTGTTTTTTTGTTAGTGGAATGGAGACCGGGGGGCGGGGAGGTTTCTGAATAAGGTTTGGTATAGATCGAATGATAAATGAGTTTGTCTGGACTGCCTGACTATGAGTTTATGATGGAAAAGAATGTGTCTGTAAAAAGTAGTACAGTAATGCTACTCTTACACCCATTCTCAGTTACACTCTTCTACACCCAGCTTATGTGGCACCTGGGGCCCACCCGCTTAACCCCCCTCAAAAAAAAAAGAAAAAAAGAAAAAAGAGCAAAGTTCAGTTCGAGAAGAGAGAGACGATCCAGGCGATTGCGAACCGGTGGACCGGATACTCCTGCATTCCACCACGAAGAGACGATCTAGGCGATCGCAAACCCGCTCCACCGGCGATAAGGTCAGAATGGGAAAAGTAAAGAGTAGCATTATTGCAATGGCACAAAGAGGGGAAAAAGTGAAATAAGGTCAGACTTGGTATTCATAATCAGGCAACAACAGAAGGAAAATTATTTGTATCTCATCCAACCCAGATGGGAGGGAAGTTGAATTGGCAAAAGAAAAAATCAGTTTCCAATTTGATTTGGTTCTCTTATTTTCCTTTCTTGATTTTTGGAGATTCGAAACAACACTACCAACAAACCCAAGTCGATGACCAATTAAAGAAAATAAATGGAGACGATCTGAAGGCTGTCGGAGAGTTTTCGAGCAGCGGTGTACTCTGGTAGAGACGGTGAGGATTTTGAGGGTGAAACCGGGTGGGGTTGGGAAATTGATTTCGAGATTGACCTTTGGAAGCTATTCGATTTCGTTTTAGACCATGAGTCATCTATTGTCGTACCAGTAGAGAGACAAAGAAAAAGATGATGCTGTGGTGGTGGTGGTCGTCGGCGGTGTAGTGAGTAGTGGCTGGGTTGGGTCGCCCCCCCTCTCTCTGTTTCTGTTTGTGGTGGTCGGCGGCGGTTGGGTTGTGGTCGCCCCCCACTCTATCTGTGTTCCGATTTTCCTTTTTCTTTTTTTTTTTCCCTCAAGGGGTTAAGTGGGCGGGTCACGCGTGGAGCCCACGTGCCACAAGAATAATAGTCAAAATGTGAGGCCGACAAAAGTGTTAGGAAACAGAAAAATAGTACAATGCGAAGCGGACAAAAGTGTTGGGATAGCTGCCGAATTCCATGCAAAAACCAAACACGTATGAACCCTATAAACAACCACGAGATTATCTTATTAACGGATGTGGTGCAAACACCCATTTTGGGTCTCACTGTGCGATCATTGCAATAATCTGAACCGTTCATCTTGTAAGGCCCGCGAAAAATCAGCTTGATCGGACATATATGTCAAAAGTTGAATTTTGGTTTTAAAAATGAACCAAATTGCTTGGTCATCGATGAACCCTGTTTTGAATATTCATTAGGCTTTTCGTTTGTCCAATTGCTGTCTCTCTTGATGAAACAGTTTCATTCCCAAATGGCCTCAGTACTGCAGCAAGTGCCTAAGCTATTCTGAACAAAACTCAAGCATCCCATATCATATGTTAATTGATAGATTCCCACTGGATATGCGATTTGATCTTCCAGCATCTTCTTTTTCTATAAGCTTGGAAGGAAGGACGAAGATCATGGGTTTTTTCTCCGCCTTCATGAGCACATATTGCTGTGTAACTGTGCTCGTCGATGGCATATTTCCAGAGGAAGAAGCAATTTTCGGAATTTGGATTCGACGTATCTGTTTTGATTGATCTTTCATCCTCGAGAGAATCGTAATTGCTGCTATTTTCTTGGGATCATCATGATTAGCTCCTTCATTGACTTGCGCTTGTTGGAAACTCTCTCTATTGATCTTCTTCTTATTTTGTTGATCTCCATCATAAATCTTCAACATAGTCCTTTGAAGGATTTCCAAATTTAGAGCTTTCGGTCTGCTCGAAAAACATTGCACTTTGCTGGAAATGGGCACATAATTTCTTGTTTCTTTGAGTCTCGCTTTCGTGTCTCATCTCCTTTAGCAGTATTCTGTTCCCAAATTTGTCAGTCTTTTCGGACTAAATGCTGCTCAAAAACTACGGTTCTTGGCAATTTATCCTTGTTATTTGGTGTCGGATCTCACGGGAAGAAATGCAGGAAATAAGCATCAGAATTATGCTTTGTTCGGCTTTGTTCAGAGATTGAAAAGAAGAAGTGTTCTTGAGCTAAAGAATCTCACTGTTGGTTTGTGTTCTGGATTTTTTTCGTAGCATGAAAAGTTTAAACCTCGCGACTTAAAGCTGCGAGGGGGAAGAATGACAAAGACTACGACGAAAACTATTGAGAAATTTCTCAATTCTTAAAATTTTCGCACCACGATCCAGAAAAAGTGTGCAGCGCAGGAACACTCGTCGTCCTGTCAAAAACAAACTGAAACACTGTTAGTTTATTAGGGGACTGCGGTAAGTCATGAGACGTTTGCCGGAGTGTGGAAACTCAATCATTTCAATGAAAAATGTTCTTGAGAAACGATCCATCGGTTTATTTAGTTTATCAGAGCAGCCATATCCAGTTGTTCAAATCAAATATCCGGCCAAAATTTAGTTCAATTCATAGCTAAGGAAGTGGAACAACTATTTTACGTGACGAGTTTTCTCACTATCCATGTTAAGTGGGAAAATTTAATGAGAGTTTGAACACACCCCTTTTTCACAGCTGAAAAATACGTACGAAATCCTAATTCGTTTACAAGTTTCCATTTGATGCGGCTATATGATATCTAGCATTTTAGCATCTTAATTTAAAAATGTGTTCACAAACTAACATGCTTGTTCCAAAAAAAAAAGAAAAAGAAAAAAAGAAACTAACGCGAAGATTTTGTGCAGCTTAATTTAAAAATGGATTATTAGTTTGATAAGAGATTTGGAGGGTGGGATTGGATTGTGAAAGTGGCGGCTCTAGGCTAATACAAATTCCCCCGACAATATAAAGCTGGTTTAGTTCATGTTTTTTTTTTTTTACATATATTTTATTTTATTTTAAATATGTTTTTTTTTATAAAAATTATAAGCAGACTATCGCCGAAACTTGTTCCTTTTCATTTTAATAAGCCACTGGACTTTTTTTTTTCTTTATTCCTTTTTTTTTTTTTTTGCATTTATTAGTTTTGCGTCAAATTTTTATGAATCATTGATTTGTCTCAAGAGAAGAATTGAAAAAATAAAAAAATTATGATCCAAACTCAAAATATTTTAGTAAAGACAAAAATAAGCAAAAAGGACACATAATTTAACTCTTTTTTTTTATTCGAAATATTCTGAGTTTGGATCATTACTTTTTTTCTAATTCGATTTCTCTGTCAAGACGAATCAATAAACAAAAAAGTTTGACAAAAAAATAAATTAAGTGGCTTATTTAAGCAAAACCAAGCCTTAGCATGCCTATTTTTTTCTTTTCTTCCGTAGGGATGCACATACACCAGGCCAGACTTATACTAGATAATAAAAAGACTTGTGCAAGTCCAAGACCGGCCATCATCGATAATTGAGGCCGTTTAATATGTCGAAGCCCAATCCAATTAAATATTTAGTTTCCCGAGCCCGTCCAACAACCCTATCTAATTTTCTAAAGCGTATCACAAAAATAAATTAATCAATCATAACGATCACAAATTCAAATTCATAACGTAATAAAATATAGTTAAAGTTCTAAATTCTCACAAAACTAAATTAAATAACCGTTAAAAAAGTAGAGAATAAATTGAAGAGTAGAACACAAAGATGAAACCTATTCTTTAATAAGAGAAGATGCTCGCTTCAAGAAAAAAACCACTAAGAAATTAGGACTTATAGCAGTAACAAGTACATATTGTATTAAAATAAAAATATTATTTAATAGGGCTGGCCGGGTTAGGTCCCAAGGGATTTTCTCAAACTTAGCTCATTTAGTAAACAGGCCTAAAATTTTAATCTAGTCCAGTCCTATAAGCCTAATTATTTACCCGAACTCTCAAAAAATAGATTGAAATGGGCGGACGCACGGGCCGGTGTGTACCAGTAGAGTACATCCACTAATGGCGATTAATTTTACCTTTCCAGTCCAATACAATTAGGGCTGTAAATGAACTGAGTCGTTCATGAACTATTCGAGGCTCGACTCGGTAAAGGCTTGTTCGAGTTCGATTCGGATACTAAACGAATTGAACCTGAACCTCAATTTTAGGCTCGTTTAATAAACGAGACGAACTTGAACTTGACAATATTCGGCTCGATTAGGCTCGCGAACTTTGAATATATGTATATCTCATAAGAATTTCCTATATAACCTTGGATATGTATAAACTTTTACATATACATAATAAATTTTTTATAAATTGTACTTGTATAAACCAATAAAAGTATTATAAACTTAAATTTTACTAATATGTTTTTATAATTTTATACATGTATGAACTTATTTATGTACAAAATAGATTTTTTTTGAAGTTTTAGACTTATATTAGAGCATAAATATCTAATATTTTTTTCCTCGTTAAGGCTCTTGAACAAGTTCGAGTTCGACTCAAACCTATGCAAGTTCGGCTCGAGCTCGGCTCGTCAAATTTTCATTGAGTTCGAGTTCGGCTCGAGTTCGTTTAAAAATTTAATAAACGAACTTGAACATTTTAAAGCTCGGCTCGCCCTAAATACAATAACCTTTGTCTGGTCGGAGATTTATTTGATTTCGAAATTCCGGACTCAGAGAGCGACGAGACACCGTCCCATTTCCCTTTCCCAATTGACACGACGACGAGGGAGCTGCGTGTGTCATACTTCCTTCTGCTTTCCCAATCTCCATTATTGATTTCTTGATTCCCTTATCTATAGCTCCAACTTTTATTATTTACTTAAGCGGATGAAGAAATCTCTGTTATCGTTCTTCTTCAGTTTCTTAGTTTCCCACTGAAGATGGTCTTCTCTCATTGCTTTTCTCTTTCCCAATTGTCACTTAAGGTATGTTTTTCCCTTCAAATATGTATTATTCGGGTTAACTTCGCATCTGTTCATACTTTTCCCAATGCTTTTTCGTGACCTTGGGCACTTTTGAAGTAAAAAAAAAATTCGGGTATAATGTAGTTCTGATTGATTAGAGTTGGGTTTTCGAAGGGGGTATGTGGGCATTGACTTAATTTTTTGGTAGAGATGGGTTGGATTGGTTCTTTCGATTGCTGTGTATGTAATTACTAATACCAACTGGGTTATCAGTTGTGCATGTGACACTTGTATTAGGTCAATGCTTTCCATTAGAGCAATGACAAAGTTACCAATTAATAATTCAATTACCACCTTTGTCCCTGATTTGTCTTTTAGTTACTCAAGTTTTGTTGGATACTGACATGTTAGCTGATTGTAGGGGAGGTCAGCGCGAGACCCCCGTTGACTGAAGTCAACGTTGACCTACCAATGAGAAGATAACACGTGTTGCCCAGGTGGCATGATTTCCGCGTGACACGTGGCTCTCCCCACGGAAGGATCCGCGCGGTGGGGCCACTGACGCGTGCATGAAGGGGGCCACTGACGCGGGACCCTCTCGTGCCAGGCGCCTCCATGGCGCGCACCCCAAGCCCAGTAAGGGCGGTGCTTGGATAACCATGGGCCATCCGAACAGGAGAAAAGCCCATGGCCCATTTGACTAGAGCGGCCCAGAGCATGGGCGATAACGCGAGAAGCTAGTCCGATTTAGCCCAGGTAATTATACCTGCTGCGGTTTGAAGGCAGGACCCCGGGGGCCCCCTGAGGCTTGGCTGCGGTATTGGCGCGACCGAACAGGTCACGACCTTGCCCTGACGGGAATAAGGGAGATCTAGTGGCTTGGTGGCTAAGAACAGGAGGATCGCTGCGCGGGGGAATGGCTTGTCACCGCGCGAGTTAGTTGCGCGGTGATGACGTCACCCGTACGGTCAGGTTGTACGGAAAGGACACGTGTTATCATATTATAGGGTGACAGCCTGACGCCAAATGATTGGTCCAGGGCGCCTATAAATATGGGACATTCCCTTTCAGTGCCCAGGGGTTGGTGAGATCATTGTAGAGAGAGAAAAGGGAAACCACCGATTGAGAGGAGGATATTCTCTCTGCAAAATCGGTCCCCATCTCCTAGGTCACCAAGGGTACCACGGATTAGACTGAGAGCAATCCACTGCCTTAGTCCTTTCTGTGCACACCTGCTCTGCTCTTCACCCTTTCTCTAGACCACCCTATTCTCCCTCCATGCTGTGACTTTACTGTTGACTATCCATACCTCTCCAGCTCATCATTTATTTGACTGTAGCAAGAACCATCACCTACACTGATTAATTGACTGTGTTCAACTGGATTTTAATCGTACATGAATAATTTTTTTTAAAAATTTATTTTTGAGCTGGACTTGTACATGAAATTTGCAAGACTCCCTGTCCTCGAAGGGGGAAATGCAATGGAAGATTTCCCTTGAAGTTCAAATACAAGCTATCAGTTCTTTTTCTAGATTGCAATCCTTAAAAAGAAAAAAGAAAAAAAGTCTACCGGATCATACGAGTGTTTGTTCCTATTTTTACTTCTGTGTATCAGAAATTTCAGTAGGGTTGCTTGTTAGAACGAGAAATATCGGTTGGTTTTTATATTTCAATCGTAACTTGCTTGAGGAGGCTTAGACTAGAGCCTGTTTTCTGGGGGATGCAATCTATGCCATTGGGTGTCCCCTAGGGAATACAGAAATGACGGTGTCTTTCATTTAAACTCCAATGGATACGTCTCAAAATGACAAAACAATATTGGGTTGTCATATGCTGGGTATTTACGTAAACTAACCATTATTTGCCTCATATTGTCCAAATACTTCTACTTGTAGATAAATAGTTCTGTGGTGGTTACTAGACCGACCTGCAACCAAAAGATCCACTTTTGCTCTTAAATGCACCAAACTCTTAATTTATGGCCAACGAGTTCCTGTAAAGGTGTCCAAGCTGCTAAGTGACTGGAGTTTCATGGTTGGATCAAGAACTATCACTAGACCATACCTGCGGAGTTTCCAACCTTGTAAAAGGAGCTGTGTAGTTCGTGCTTCATGTAATCCTCTCATTTCTACAATTTGTGTAGTTTGAAAACTAATGATGCTCATTTAGTACATATGTTCTGGGTTTCTATTATATTTATAATAATGATAATCATGTAGGAAAAAATGATGAAGAATTTGATGCACATGCATGCGTAAGAGATTATTGAAAGTTAAAACTCATTTACCCCTTAGTGTCCACCTAAAGGTTACTTAAAACAAAGTGCAAGTAGTAAATTTATTTATATCATGTGGAAAGAAAGGAGCAAAATTTATCACCAGTCTCAAACTTCAGGTATTTTTTTCGGGATGAGCTTATTTAATTTCCTGGTAAAGTTTGCTATGCTATGAGTTTCAGTAAGATGCAACCCGGAACATTATGATCCCATTGTATGGCTAATTTTTGCCATCTACATTTCTTGTCTTGAAAGCGAAGGGCTTGTCATCTACATTTCTACCTTTTACATTTGTGCTTTGAATTTGTTGTGCTTCTAAATTATGGGATTTGTTTACACGGACTCTAATTGCGACTTGTGCGAGAGTGAAGGGCTATGTAGTACCGATACAGACACGTGACACCGCACGGACACTTCGAGAAGTATATTTTAAAAAATTGGAGGACACTGACATATTGGGGGACACGTTGTGAGAAATATGTTTTTATACTATTATACAGTGTTCTAAAAGTCGCTAGTCGCTCCCAGGTCGGATGGCTGCCGACTAGCGACTAGGGGACTAGTCGGCTAGATTTTTTTTTTTTTTTTTAAAAATATATATTCTCCTTCATCCTTCATAAGTTTTGAGTAAGTAGAAAAACATAAGTAGCAAATCATCAAATAAAAACATAGTGACAACTAAAACCACAACAAGAATAATTAATCCTTAGTGGCAAACCACAACAATATACAGTGTGTTAATTTATTGATTTATTCTACAATCTACAGTACGTGGAAACTGTTTTTTAATGTATATTCTACAATCTATACGTGGAAACCACAAACCTTAGCCTCTCATAATGATAGATAAAGAGACAATTAAATTATTAAAACTGTTTTTTAATGTACTGTACATCATCCACAGTTTTGAGTTTGACCGAAAAACTCAAAAAAGGTATTAAACAGATACATCCTCCATAGTTTCTGGTGTAGTGTGACTGTGTGATAAACGGAGAGAGAGAGAGAGAGAGAGAGAGAGAGAGAGAGAGAGAGAGAGAGAGAGAGAGAGAGAGAGAGAGAGAGAGAGAGAGAGAGAAATTGTACAGTGTACATACACGCACAACTGTACAGCAAAAAGAATCATGTACCTGAGAAGAAAAGAAGAGAAGAAGAGAAGAGAGAGCTAACCGAGAGAGAATAGAAGAGAGAGAGCTAACCGATTTGACTGTCGGCGTTCTCCAGCAGCAACAACAATCGCTTTGAAGAGGTGAGAGAACAATTTGGGGATTTAGGGTAAAAAGTTAAAAACATTCAAAACAATTACACTGCAGCCCCAAAAATTTAGCAAATTCTGTTTTTTTACCCCAATTTTTCCGATTAGTCGCCGACTTGACCGTTTTTTTTCGATTCGCAACTTTTCCGATTAGACGACTTGTCTAATTAGTCGCCCACTTGAGCCCGACTAAGTCGGCCGGCGACTAAATCAATCGACTAGGCCCTAGCCGACTCGGAGAGCCCTCGACCCCGACTTAGTCGCCGACTAGTCCCGACTTTTAGAACACTGCTATTATATGAGTATATACACAAATATAAAGTTGTAATTAACTAATTATGAATATGTAATGTGTACCTTCAATGATTCACATTGGTATTTTGACAAAAAGTGTTTCATCAGTTAGGTAATAAAACATCATCGGTTGCGTAAACAATAAAACTTCCGTAATTTTTAATTAAAGCCTATCATTTCATTCTATACTGCCGACTTATTTTGCGACTGTCCTGAGAGTGTCCGGAGTATTTTTTAAACTGTCCCAGCGAAAAACGTTGAGGGAAATATGACACTTTCGGATTTAAGTGTCGAACATGTGTTTGGAGAGTGTCGGAGTCCGACAAGTTTCTGAAACCGGTACGTGACCTTTGACAAAGTTTCCGAGCTACATAGGTGAAGGGTCAGAACTGCCAGATTGTTCCCCCACTTGATGGTAACTAATTGTTGGGAGAATGCTAGTTTGGGTATTGAGATGAGTTCATTATTTATCTTCTCCAAATAAAGAACCCGGTTTCTCGTCTTCATATTTTTTCCATCAAAACTCCAGTAATGTGAGCCTTCATGCCAATTAGGAGACTAAGTCTTTTAGTTGTACTGGGGAAAATGAGATGATGCTTCACTCTCACAGCATGCTCAGATCTTCCTTTCAGTGTTCAATTATATCTAGATACACCTATGACCTATCTGTTTTCTGTACTGCTGCAGGGTTGGCAAGTCCTCAAATTGCCAGTAGTGTTTTTACATTGGGAACTGCAGCTGTTCTTCCATTCTATACCCTCATTGTTCTGGCTCCGAAAGCTGAACTGGTAATTCTCTGCAGTTAAGTTTTCAGTTGTATATTTTGTTTAATCTCACAACAGGTTTTTTGAAATTTTCTCGCTTCTGCTTACTGTTATGAAAGCCATTTACAGAAGGCTGGGTACAAAGACAGTTGATAAACGGAAAGCGCTTCCTCCATCTGATGCTCAATCTCTTTCTCATCAACCTCAGATCATTGACACCAAAACCCCTCACAAACACATCCTCCTTTTCTTCTCTCTCTTCTCTCCACACTCGCTCTCTCTTACCCCACAAGGACAAACCCAACAACTGGAACACAACCCACACCTTTGTCCTCTCAAACCCCTTACTCTCTCTCTTAGAACAAAAATGCACTTCAATGACCCATTTGAAGCAAATCCAAGCCCAAATGACGGTAACCGGATTGATCTTAGATGGGTTCGCTTCAAGTCGGTTGGTTGCCTTTTGTGCCATTTCGGAATCGGGTAATCTTGATTACTGTAAAATGATATTGAAAAATACTCGGTGCCCGAATGTGTTTTCGTGGAATGTGGCAATTAGAGGTTTTTCGGAGAGTGAAAACCCAAAAGAATCTGTTCGGTTGTACAGAGATATGTTGAGGAGTGGTGGGTGTAGGCCTGATAATTACACTTACCCTTTGTTGCTTAAAGCTTGTGCTCGATTATCGTTGATATGGATGGGTCGTGAAATTATAGGGCATGTTTTGCAATTGGGTTTTGATTCGGATGTATATGTGCATAATGCCTCAATTCATATGTTGGTGTCATGTAGAGAATTAGACGTGGCACATAAGGTGTTCGGTGAAAGTTGTGTGAGAGATTTGGTTTCTTGGAATTCTTTGATTAATGGATATGTTCGGAGTGGGCAGGCGAATGAAGCACTGAGGGTTTACCGAGAAATGGAGGCAGAGGGAATTCAACCAGATGAGGTAACAATGATTGGGGTAGTTTCGTCATGCGCGCAGTTGGAGGAGTTAAACCTTGGAAGACAATTTCATCATTATATTGCAGAGAACAAATTGAATTTAACCATTCCACTTACTAATGCACTCATGGACATGTACGTGAAATGTGGGGATCTTGGGGAAGCAAACTTGTTGTTTGAAAAGATGGAAAAGAAAACCACAGTGTCTTGGACTACAATGATTGTTGGATATGCCAAATCCGGGCATTTGGAAGTTGCACGAAGGCTTTTTAATGAAATGGAAGAGAAAGATGTGGTTCCGTGGAATGCCATGATTGGTGGTTATGTTCATGCCAAGTGTTTCAAGGACGCATTGGCTCTGTTTCATGAGATGCAAGCTAGCAACTTGAAGCCTAATGACGTGACTATGCTTCATTGCTTATCAGCTTGCTCACAACTAGGAGCACTTGATGTTGGAATATGGATTCATCGTTACATTGAGAGGCAAAAACTCTGTCTTAATGTTTCCGTTGGCACTGCTTTAGTTGACATGTATGCAAAGTGTGGTAATATTGCGAATGCACTTCAAGTTTTTCATGAGATTCCGGAAAGAAACTCTTTGACTTGGACAACAATAATTGGCGGTTTGGCACTTAACGGTAATGCACACGATGCCATATCCTACTTTTCAAAGATGATTGACATTGGTGCGATGCCAGATGAGGTTACATTTCTTGGTCTACTATCCGCTTGTTGTCATGGAGGTTTGGTTAAAGAGGGTCGCAAATATTTCGTCCAAATGTATTCCAGGTTTAACTTATCCCCCAACCATAAACACTACTCTTGCATGGTTGACCTTCTTGGTAGGGCTGGTCTCTTGGATGAGGCAGAAGAGCTTATTAATAGCATGCCCATTGAGGCAGATGTTGCGGTGTGGGGTTCGTTGTTTTTCTCTTGTCGTATTCATGGAAACATGAAAATGGGAGAAAGGGCAGCTAAGAAACTACTTGAGTTGGATCCTCATGACAGTGGAACTTATGTGTTGCTCGCAAATATGTATAGGCAAGCCAAAAGGTGGGAGGAGGCTAGGGAAGTGAGGAAGGTGATGAGAGATAGAGGCGTGGATAAAACTCCTGGTTGCAGCTCAATTGAGGTGAATGGCAGCGTTTTTGAGTTCATTGTGAGAGATAAGTCGCACCCTCAATCGGAGCAGATTTTTGAATGCTTAGGTCAACTAACAAAGCAACTAGAGTCTGTTGATTGTGCATGTGATATTCTTGTTCCTGGACATAACTTTCTTCCTGGCTCTGAATCTTGGAATCAAATATGAAGAATCTGGTCAGGTAGATCTCTGCCTCTCTTTCCTGTTTGTTGTTTCCTTCTCATAGTATTTCAAATCCCTTTTCAGATCATAAAATAGATTTAGAATTGTACTGCTATTTGCTATATGAACGACTACTTAACCACCATTTTCCGCTTCGGCTATTTTAGGTTGGATAGTTTGTAAGTTGCAATGTTTCTTCTGTTCTTTTCCACTTTTCCATGTTCTGTATTCCTTAATCTTGAAGTTCTGTGCTCTACAATAGATTTGGTAGCTATAGACGCTGTCGTCATGGGTGTAAATTCCACAGTTGTGTTCGTTGGATGATGCTTAGTTGTTAATATTCATTTATCTTTCTGCTGAGTTGCAGACATTAAAGGTGGAGGATCACTCCAAATTAAAATTAGTGTTGTATCTTTGAACTTGAAGAACTAGTCGGCTCAACATTTGTTTCCGTATGTGCCACAAGTTAATTTCTTTGTCACTTTGACAGTTTGACTGGGGTTTGCTCTATGCAAGCTTATGTCTCAATTTCTTACCTTTCATCCTCTTTCTTGTATCTTCACTGAGCAACTGAATGGGAGCATTTTGACCTTAATTTGGCTCAGGGACTCCTTAACTCTGTAGTTTACAATGGAGGGAGTAATATTCATTTATAGATACAGCTGAATTAGAGCATATCTGATTTCAATGGAACTGATGATGACTGTCAATGGGGGGAATTCTGACCTGAATGATATTGACGATAAAAGCGAGAAAGATTATTTTGGTTGATTATCGCATTTGGATTTTTTTGGGCTAAACTAAAAGATGAAAAGCATGGTCTCACTGGGAGACGAAGAAGAGCTGGTAATACATGCCAGCCTGCTGAATTGCCAACTCTTCTTCGTTCATTATGTTGCTATTTTGCTGATTTCATCACAATTTTTTTTCTGCAGTGCAACCTCAAGCTGTCTGACCCCAACAGAAAGGCGCTGTACGGACCAAGGGCAATTGAGATAAAGGAAGCAGCTAGCCCTATGTGAAACCTTGCAGCAGGAGAGTCATTCTCCAATGAAGATAAAAAACCATGTGTGTGTTTGTGCCCTAACATTTCCCCTGGCTCCAGATTTGCAACCTAAACTACTATCCAGTTTCAAACTTTCAAGAGATATCAATGCAACCCCAGGACAAGGTATTCTTTAACCTGGTACTCTTATGCCAATGGTTAATGGTGGCCCTTTTCCCTATCTTAAACTTGCTACCATTTAATGCTTATAAAGGTTTGGAAGGTGAACTGATGGCTGCTACAGAAGAGGAAGGCGATTGGGTAGTGTAGATGGTTTCTATTGAATTCACTCTGATAAAAAGGTATGGGTTGGTTGTATTTATGTTGCAACAACAATAATGTACGTGAAATGAACTTAAAATGTAAAATTTGCTACAAAATATATATAGACAACGAGTCTTTATGTAAAACAAATAAGTTCATAGATTTTTTTTGGAAAATTGACAAAGATACTAGGGGATGTAAGTGATATAAAAGGGAAAATATGTACATATTTTTGTGATACAAATTGTCATGACCTTTATTATTTAGGGGTATAATTGAAATAATTGGAAAGTGCAGTGTGGCTGTGCCACCACTGGTCTTGCACTGCCTCCACCACTGAACATGTCACTTGTTGAGAATTTGAAATCTATGGTACTCCAAATCCATTGATCCTAATGGGGACCTTTTGTCCAATTTCTGTTTCATTGTAAGTGCAGTGACTTAAGGAGACTTGAACCCAAGCAGCTGGCATACCAATAGGACATGGCATTGGTAAATTACCGTGTGCATCCCAACAACTGTTGTTGGTTAGTATATTAGACCGAAGAGTCACTTCTCTGCAATTCTCATACGATTATTCTATCAGAGAGATTGATGTTACTGATTTTTGTGGGTAGTTACAACGAATTTGCTGTTAGTGGTTAAACCGAGTAATTTGGCCAGTTGGTATGAATGGGAGTTAACAGTTAGAAGTAAATTTCTTGGAAAATTAATCCTGCGTGGCCTAAACTTTCACCAAAAGCAGTACCCAGAAATTGCAATCTATGTACTGGATTCATTCACAATGCTACCCATATCACACCAGCTTTGAATCTAAACTGTACAATGTACATGCTTGAAAATTTTCAGGTTAGAGGTTCAGGGTAATGTAGCATTTGCTTGCAGTAACTATCTTATAGTCCACAGGCTTGATAATGGTGCCACAAAGATGCTAATGAACTTGGATTGACTGTGCAGCTAGCTAGCAATATGGTCACAACTCACAACTACCCCGCTACTGTTTTTTTGGCACTAATTTGTTTGGTGTTATTCCATGAGGACAATACTAGGAATCTAGAGAATCTGATTTTCTAGCAACTTCCTACCTGTTCTATTGAATTTTATCGATACACATTTCTATGACATTTTTGAACATGTTACAATGGACTTGTAAATGTATAAACACACGTTAGAAAACTCTCAAACTGAATCTGCAAAAACTCTACTAAGTTTTCAAGTAGTTATATGTAATATTTCTTCTTACTTTCCTGTTAGTTCATTGTTTTACCCAAAGTACTGGGGGCATTTCCTCAAAATTTCCAGAACAATATTGTTTTCGTTTCCCGCGCGAAGTGCAAGAAATAGGTTCCACAACAGTTGTACGTAGATACTGATCAAACATATATGCAAAATACACCCCTTCTTACTAGAGGTGGGGTACATTGTGTAGCTGTGGAACCTATTTCCTGTGAGAGCAGTGTGTTCGGATCTGCGCCCGGTAAGTGTGCACGTTTCTTTTGTCATTTCCAATCAAATTAGGTTTTTTGAGAATCTACCAATTAAAGTACCCAGAATTATTTCCAATCAAATTAGGTTTTTTGAGAATCTACCAATTAAAGTACCCAGAATTATGCGTCTACGTTGGCAATGTATGAATATCCTTCAAGGCCTCAGGAAAGATGATGTGTCCTAAGACTCCTAACACTCCTAATTGCAAGTGAAGTTTGACTGTGCATAGCCCTGTTTCCAGTCCTGTACTTAATCCAGGGCTGCACAGAATCCCTGAATTTGAATACTTTCCTGTTGGTCCAGGAGGCATTCGCAGGAATTTTCATTTGCTAAAGGTTCTGGTCCTTGATGACATTCATGTGAATCCATTTTATCTAAAAGGTGTCAGCCTCTTTACTGATGGCCCAAAGATGCCTCGACATTGCTGCAACATTCCAATCAATGAAACTCCTGAAGCCCAGACCTCCCTCCTTCTGAGCAGCACAAAACATCACACCATTTTATTTTTGCAGCGTAGCTTTTTTAGTCTGGACCTCACTAGAGAGCCTGATGATATGCTATATTGATTTGAGAATCATTTTAAGAAGAACAAAAATGGAACTCCTATAGATTTGGATACCAAATAGAACTGATCTAATTAATAGGATAAAATTTGTTGGTCCAGGACTGCGCCCTAGCAATGTTCTTATTTCCATCAAGGAATGCAAGGCCTTGATGGAAAGCACAAGGTGCACTCTCAAGCACATTTACCGCGAAGGCAACAAGGTAGCCGATAAGCTTGCCAACATGGGTGTAGATCAAGATGACAAATGGGTCTCCCACATATCGCCACCGGAGATCATCATTCCCCTTCTCGAAGCCGACATGAGGGGTGTGGCTTTCGAAAGGGTGTAATCTCCTTTTCTGTTTTTTGTTTCTTGTTGCTTCCTGTTAACCAAAAAAATTAATCAGTTGTGGACACTCCTCAGCATGCAGCCTAGCGCAAACAAGAGGAACACTCAAAATACCTTCCCAGCAAGGTACCCACGCTGTTCAAAAAAAAAAAAGGTACCCACGCGTATGGAAAAAATGGTGTGGAGATCACTTTGCAGTACTGCATCAACTCCGGCATAGAAATACAGGGCTTTTTTGCAAATTTGTCTCAAGACTATATAGCCCATGAAAGTCCTGAAGCAGATCATGGATTATTAACCTAAAAGATTTGATCATCAGCACAACACAAGATGAAGAGATCATCAGCAAACATTAACAATGAAATGTTAAGGGGTGTTTGGTAACGTTTTTGTTTTTTGTTTTTGTTTTCACTTTTTTGTAAAACAAAAAACAAAAATGTGTTTGATAATTTATTTATGTTTTGCGTTTATTTAAAAACGTTTTCAAAATTTCTAAAAATGTTAAAAACACAGAAATGGTGATTTCCCTTGTTTTTAAAACATGGTCGTTTAAAAAACACTCCACATCTTTTGAAGCCGATCAAAATCACACCCCACAACTTCTGAAGCCCGATCAAAACTCATCATCTTTCTCACACTTCTGAAGTCCTATCAAAATCCCTCTGGTAAGCTGTTGCCACCAATTCCTCCAAGGACGGGAGAAAAGGGGATGGTCAACACCTGGTGGTGTAGAAGATGCGAGGGCGTGCCAGGAGATGTGAATCTCCGAGAGAATAAGGAAAAGCGCCTGAAACTACCAACTTCTTTCAAGCAAATGTGAAACTTGACTAAAAAAGGAACTAAAGTTACAACGGTTCGTGGGCCTTGAACAAGGACTTCCACAATTGAAGAAAGACTAACTTTTACATAGAGGAAGAAGAAGAGAGAAGAAGAAGAGGAGACGGGGTAGAGGTAGAAGATAGACATAGATAGAAGAAGAAGAAATCGATCGACTAACTGAGAGTTAGGAGATAAACTAAATTAACTTGCTGCAGTGAGCTTTGTTGGTGCTTGGACCTCTACAATGTTGCACAAAGGTCTTCATTTATAGACTCTGTGCCCAGTTGCAATCTTCAAGTGTAACCGCCCATGAAATTAGGCCATTATGCCCACGTTTTGCATTCACTACGACATCTTCTTGAAAATGCATGAGGAAATGACATGTGTCCCTCTTTCAGCCGAAAAATAACTACCCATGTTCTTAGTATAATTAACACATGTTAATTTCGGCCTTTATCAACTCGTTTTAGATAAAATCCCCTTTCCTATAATTTAGGCAACAAACTTATCTCCTAAATTATAGATAATTCGGCCATTAAATTAAATCCGAATTGAATAAAAATAACTCTCAACCAATCCATTTGCCACGTGTACAATTTTAAAAATTATGGTACAAACACTGCCCCCCATAAACTCTATTTTAAAAATAAAAATGGAGTTTATTAGAAACATGTTTTAGGTGATAAATGCAACAAGAGTCCTTAAATGTTTAGGAGATAACGGCTAGAAGAAAATGAACCGAGCAGGACTCTTGTTACCGTTTATCCCACCACGTGGCATGACTGGACTGGTTTGGGAATCAAGATTCCGGAATACTCGAGATACTCCATCAATACGTATCCATAAAAAGGGATTTCAGAGGGAGATGTTTCACAGTAAAAATACTCTCTCTCTCTCTACCTTTACCTTTTCACCGCCATAGCCCAAAGTTTGCTACTGTAGCAGAAAGAAATTTCACCATGGCCACCCTTCGAGCACAAGCTTCTGTCGAAGATGAGAACAATACGGGTACAGTGATGAAGAAGTTGATTCTGGAACAAAAGCCCAACATTCACGAGGAAATTCTGTTCCAGGTACCCAACCAAAACGAACATTCTTCTGGGTTAAATAAATATGGATTAGGGCCTTGTTTTATGGACGCACTCCCAGAATTCTTGGATAAATATTACCCTCATGATATCCCCTTCCCTTGGCCCGATCTTCAACGGATTGGGCCCCAGATTGGGAGAATTACTCGAAGTCGACGCCCTTCAAAGTGTGGGTTACCTCCACTTTAGAATATAATGATTGACTAATTAGGGTTGAAAAAGCAAAAGGAGCTGTTTGGAAGAAGGCCGGAATCTATGATGCCATTCTTATGAGCTATGACATGCCAAACCCTGACACTGCTCTCATTAGTGCCCTAGCCTTCTTCTGGTCTCCTAGCACAAATGCTTTCCACTTCCCTTGTGGGCCTATGATGCCTACACTCCAGGATGTGGCGTTCATCACAGGCCTACGTCCCCACGGCATAGAAGCCAATGACGCCCTAGAACCCCCAAAAATGAGCTTTGAATATCCTAAGAAAAGGGATATTACCTTTAACTACTTCTTGGAGCAGAATGCTGTGACAGATGATAAGGTTGAAGTCTCTGAGATGGAGCATATAGCTTTTCTGATCTACTGGTTGAACAAATTCATCTTCTGTAGCAGTCACTTGAAGATTACCCGGTACTACACAGATTTGGCCAAAGCCCTCTCTGTTGGTCAGGAGATCGCTTTGGCCCCAATCTTTCTTGCCCACTTCTACAGATGCATGAAAGATTTGGTAGATCATAAGATATCAAGCTGTACAGGTCCATTATGGTTGCTGCAGTTCTGGGCATGGTCTTACTTCGCAGACTTAGCTCCTGAGGAAGCGCCAACGCAGAAGCAACGAAGAAAGGTAGGGGAGAAAGTCTTCTGTGGGTTGTACCTGAAGTCCCTTGTCCCGAAGGAGCATTCATTTGATGAGTGCTTCAGGTATCTATACTGCCTTGCAGAAGATCCACGTCCAGACTTTTGGACACCCTTTGAAAGAAATTCCACTTGTCCGGATTGGCTCCAAACTCATACAGAAAATTTATCTCCAGAAGATCCGGTGCACGGAGCAGTATGGGCCAGCTTCTTGGTAGCCAGGGATCTCCCTTACGGTATGGGCTCCAGTGGCCCTAATAACAAGTGTGGGGTAGAGTATTATAACCCTACTCAGTGCGCCAGACAATTTGGACTAGCCCAGCTTATCCCCATCCCTCCTTACCAAACCATAAATTTTGATCTGAGTGAGAGGATGTTACTCACTCTAGATGATACGAAAAAGTTAATGGAGAAGAATTCTGCTTTAATCTCAGAACACTTCAAACTTGCCCCGTTTCCTGACTTTCCTCTGACGACTCCGGCTTTCGAATCATGGTGGAAAAATGCCATCTTCAGTCAATTCTCAGAATCTCTGGAGTTACTGTTGGGAAGGATTACTCCAATGATGGTGCCAGAAGAATTACCAAAAACCAAAGAGGCTAAACAGGAGATGTTGGCTAGGAAGATAAAGGTTGCAGACAAAGCCAAGGCAAAATCTGCATTAAAGAAGAAAGGTACGCCTTCTCGTGCCGAAATTTATCAATCTATTCGTAGATTTGAGACCTTTTTTAAATGCAAATGGAACCCTTGTAATCCTGAAGCAATGGAAGAGGCTAGGAGAAATAGAATGACTGAAATTGAGACTAGGCAAAGAGACTTAGCCGCTGCAGCCTGGTGGAAAATATTTAAATCTACTCCTTCAGGGCAACCTCTGCCTTCTTTAGAAGATTTAAAGAAACCATTTGGGAAACCTATTCCCCCAACACCCAACACTTCGTTTGTTATTGCCGACACATTGGCGTATGAAGGCATGTACGAACTTTATCCAGAAAATAGAAGAGTCACAATCGTTAAGACCGATGCCCCCCAATGGGAAATAGAAGATTTCTATAAGCGTGGGATAGTCAGGGTTATAAATTCTGCTAAAAAAGGTCAGAAATTGATATGAGATCTTCTAGTACCTCTGTCTGTAATGTCTGCTTGCTAACTAATGCCTTTTCTTTCAGAAGCTGCTCCTGTAGTAGAATTGTCTGAACATGATGAGGAGGAAGAAGAAGTTGAAGAATCTGAAGAAGAGGCACCAAAGACTGAGAAGGTACTTCCTCAGAAGACAAAACAGAGACTGATAAAGGTAAAGCTTTTACTTCCTCTTGCCATACACTGCTTCTGATTGGGTTTCTATTGATAACAGTTCTTCTTTCCAGGAGATCCCTGTTGTCAAAACCAAAAGAACCCGATCTCGCACTAGATCAGAAGATGCACCAATCTTTGCTTCATTAGAGGAGGTATTGGAATTTCCCAATTTCCTCCTTCTTCTACTTTGAGTATAACTGATCATGCTATTTTTCAGGCTGCGGATAGTAAAGGACTGAAAAGGAAGAAGGTGAGACATCAAGAAAAATTTGATGAGACAGAAGACAAAACCACCTCCAACCTAGGGTCAAAAATCCAAAAGACATTGACCGGACTGAAGAGTACTGAAGCAGCTTCTTCTGAAATTGGAGTTTCTTCAACGGAGAATGTCCCACTTTTCATCTCAGTTGGAGACATGACTGTCGTTGACCCAACAGGAAACTTATCGCAGAGCTCCACCATCCCAGTAAGTAATCATGGCACTATAATACCAAGATATACGTGATTTGCTTCTAAACTGTTAAAAACTTTGTTTACAGGCCATCTCCAAAGGCTCTAACATGGCTTCTCCCACACGCTCTACTGCTATAACCAGCAAGGTTAAATTAGAGCCTCGGGAGCTTCTCAATCGCCTGAAGGAGAAATTGATGAAGGAAACAAGCAGCAGCCAGGTGTCTTCCTCTGCCACATCTTCTGAAAGTATTCAAAAGAGTCCTTCGACAGCGGAAGTGTCTAAGGCGAAAGAAGCTCTAAAGACAGCTTTGAGCTTTAATTTCGAAACGATGATCCAACCCGAGGTTTTAACCAAGTTGAAAGATGCTCTAGAGGTTCTTACCTCTTCTGAAAGTATACCCGATGTGCCTCAAGACAAATTAAGGCAATTTAAAGTTGTTCTGCCATCTCTCATCCAGGATTACAACAAAAACATGACTGAAATCCAGGAAATGAAAGATAAACAAACTCGCTTTGCGAACCTTGGGCAGGATTTGATTATTGCCATGAATAAAATGGAGAGCTTCCAACATCAGAAAGAACAACTATCCACTCAGAAGAATAAAGGTCTCAAGAAAATCAAAGAGATTCAAGATAATATTGTCCTTCTGCAGCAGCAAGTGGTCTAGCTTCAAACGGATGATGCCAGCCATGACGAGAGGATGCAGAAAGTCTTACAAGAGGAAGCAGAAGTCACTGATGCTACCCAACCTTTGGTAGAAGAGCATGACGTTTCTGAATGCTGAAATTCCTCATGTAGAAGCTCAGATTGAAGTATTGGTAACCAACTTGTCTGCATCAACTGCTCCTTGGGACAAATTCAAGGCTGAAGTTCTAGAAAAGATGTAATCTTTTCTTCTTGTTTGATTCCTGAACTTTCTTTTGCTGTTGAACTTTAAGAATTCTGATTTCGTCTGCTTTAAGTACTTTTTGTTTCTTGAACAACTCTTGTGGGCTTATGGAAATAGCTGTTTGCATCCATCATTTCCCACATAGTTGGGTCCCATTTCTTCAAATATTTTCCATTGATCGGATGCTTGTGAGGTTCTCCATCTAAATCATGCAGAAGATAAGTACCTCCTCTAAGAATCTGTGAAACTTGGAAAGGACCTTCCCAAGTAGGAGACCATTTTCCAAACTTATGATCCTTTTTCTTGAATGGTAAGACTGCTTGCCAGACCAAATCTCCCTCAGCAAAAGATTTTTCTTTAACTCTTTTGTTATATGCCCGAGCCACCTTCTGCTTCTGGGCTACCAAATGGTCTAAGGCAGAAAGCCTCAGTTCATCTAAATCTTCCAATTCCATAAACATAGCCTGATTATATTCTCCATAATCTAGGCCATTTTGGAATGCAATTCTGGCGGATCTAATGTTTACTTCCATTGGTAAAATAGCATCGTGACCATAGGTAAGAGTATAAGGAGTAATACCAGTGGCAGTTCGCTTAGAAGTTCTGTAAGCCCACAGTGCGTCTGACAATGCCTCATGCCAAGTCCTTGGTTGATCTTCTACCATTCTGCTTATAATCCCCTTGAGAATTTTGTTAGTAGACTCAGCTTGTCCGTTACCTTGGGCATAATAGGGAGTTGAATGCGACAACTCTATCCCAAACTGAGACATAACGGCATGAATTCTATCTCCAAAGAAAACAGATCCTCTATCGGCCACTATATGTTGAGGAATGCCGAAGCGATGGATGATCTTCTCTTTGATCATAGTGATAATGTCTTCTTGACTAACAGCAGTCATTGGAATAGCCTCGGCCCATTTGGTGAAGAAGTCGGTTGCCACGACTATATAAGTGTGTCCTTTAGAAGAAGGAGGGAAAATTTTGCCAATCATATCCATGGCCCATCCTCTAAATGGCCAAGGCTTTATAACTGATCTCATTAAAGAAGCTGGAATCCTTTGTACAGGACCATGAGCTTGACAGGCTTGACATCCTTTAGCAAACTGAATGCAATCATTAAGAATAGATGGCCAATAATAACCATATCTCCTTAAAAGCCATCTCATTTCCTTAACCTACCAAGGTAAAGAAATCCAAATAACTCCCATGACCCTACTAGACCATGGTTTCCTTCGTCAGTTAATTTTCACTTCCCCAGATCAAACTCAAAGAGTCACCAGAAAAATAGCCATTTGTGTCAACAATATTTTTGCTTCGCCAAAATATGATGCAGTCAAATGTCAAGTATTGATCAGAAGTAAAATGCCCGAATGGTCATCTTTTGGGACAATTATTTCTGCTCAACATATTATGCATATCACAGTTAATTGGCCGTTCAATAGGAAGCAACCACCAATCTTTCTAATGGGCTGTGAATTTCCTACTTGGATTTGTTCAAAATCAGTCAGAAGTCAAATTAGGCATCACATTGCCTACGAAGTTGCAAGTAACCTCGGAGATGCAGATAAAAATATCTACAGCCTCTACAGCTACAAGTTATTCAGTGAAGATCCAATTCAGAAAATTAGAACTATTGACGATTTAGGAGAAATTCCATTTCTTTACCATACCAGGTATAAGAATTTAGTCAAATTCTACCACAGTTATTTAGAAGTTCATGATGTATCTGATTCAGACAACAATGATGGGCGTGATTTATGGAATGATGAAGATATTGGGCATGATTTTTGGGATGATCTATCCCCCGAAGATTTAGAGAATATTGACAACATGATGGAATATTAAAGTTGTCACAAGTACAAGAATCATTTTCCCCAAGGTAAAATTATTTCCCCACCGAAAGGCAACTCACATCCCCAGGCAAGTCACATGCAAGATACCTCTCCACCGAAAGTGAAGACAGCATCATGCATGCACTGGAAAGTTGAAGAAAGGTCACCACTTTAGTCAAAAAGTAAATTATTGTGAAATAGTTAAATTATTGTAATTTCAGGACCTTATTCTATAAAAGGATCCTTCTAGTTAGGAAGTAGATAGGCTAAATTTGAGACATAAATTCTCAAGTTGTAAAAACCTCCCTTTTCTTCCCTTGTAAGCTCCTCACGAGCAAAGTCACTTTCTTTTTCTCCCCACATATAATTCCCCATTCAAGTTCAGGCCACCTACCGCCATGTACCCCCACCTTTTCTGATTAATCAAATTGAAGTAAGTTTTCAACTTCCATTTACTTGTCAATTCTTCAGCACTATTCACGTGCACTATTCACGCACGAATTACTATTCACGTGCACTATTCACGTAATTATTATTACTTTTCATTTAATTATTACTACTTTTCTTCTTTAATCATTACGTTTGTTATAATTACGTTTGCTTTCCACCGTTTCGTACTTACTTTGTTCATGCTCCTCTACTGTGTTTGTGCTTCCGCCCCTTCCATGGCTCTGATACCATGGAGGGGGCGGAAGCACAGACACAGTAGAGGAGCATGAACAGAGTAAGAACGAAACGGTGGAAAGCAAACGTAATTATAACAAACGTAATGATTAAAGAAGAAAAGTAGTAATAATTAAATGAAAAGTAATAATAATTAAATGAAAAGCATGAATAGTAACTATGAATAGTGACTTATGAATAGTAAAACGTACGTGAATAGTGCTGAAGAATTGACAAGTAAATGAAAGTTGAAAACTTACTTCAATTTGATTAATCAGAAAAGGTGGGGGTACATGGCGGTAGGTGGCCTGAACTTGAATGGGGAATTATATGTGGGGAGAAAAAGAAAGTGACTTTGCTCGTGAGGAGCTTACAAGGGAAGAAAAGGGAGGTTTTTACAACTTGAGAATTTCTGTCTCAAATTTAGCCTATCTACTTCCTAACTAGAAGGATCCTTTTATAGAATAAGGACCTGAAATTACAATAATTTAACTATTTCACAATAATTTACTTTTTGACTAAAGTGGTGACCTTTCTTCAACTTTCCAGTGCATGCATGATGCTGTCTTCACTTTCGGTGGAGAGGTATCTTGCATGTGACTTGCCTGGGGATGTGACTTGCCTTTCGGTGTGGAAAACTTGCTTTTACCATGTGACTAAGACTTGCATGTGACTTGTCTTTTGGTGGAGAAATAATTTTACCTTGGGGAAAATGATTCTTGTACTTGTGACAACTTTAATATTCCATCATGTTGTCAATATTCTCTAAATCTTCGGGGGACTAAGAATTTGGTGGGATTACTTTTGTTTTTACTAATCTATCATACCACTTGTAGCAATGATGGGAGCATCTTTTGTTGACTTGGGAATGCTTGCAATGATTGATTGCCAAAAACTTTCGGTTTGTAATTGGCATCTCTATAATTCATATGGATCTTGGGCATCTTGGAACAGAGAGCTAAATGGATCTTGCTGGGATGTTGATGATTTTTCAGAGGATGCATCCTCTTCTTGTTGACTTGCTTGGGCCATTAATTGCAGTGCGATCTTGACTAACTCAGAGTATTACATTATGGGGACTAGCTTGCTTGTGTTAAAATTTGTTGAGCCATTTTGACTGGGATTTTACTTTTGCTTTGCCTGAAGAGCTTGCCGTTGGACTGCCGAGTCTGATAGTAGGATATGTTGACTGTGTCGGAGAACATGACTGAGATTGGTCAACTGGAGTTGGAACTTTGACTGGAGTTGGAACTTTGACTGGGAATTCTTCTTTGACTTGATTGATGATCCTTTGATGAAGAAACTTGTCCCACCATTTCACCAAGAACTGGCGATTAACAGTGTTGTTGGTAATGCAAAATTTCCATCTAAAGATCCAAGGCACTTTGTACTTGGCCATAAATATCAGGAGATCTGGGAATTGACTATCATGTTTATTTGGTTTTCTTTTTGAAGAAAAATAAGTTACTTGGTCTAAGAGTTCAATGGGAATGATATCAGGAGTTGCACCATAATGCTCCCACCAACGAAGAAACCATGTGGGGAAGACTGAATTGAATTTTTGATCAAACTGTAGAAACCATGAATGACTATATTTTTCATTTTCATGAAGAAGAGCTTTGGACCAGGCTTCAATATAATCATAATAGTTGTAGGGAACATTGTGACCAGGTAAGGTACGTAAGGAAGAAGCTGGTCCCCATTCATCTAAATTCATGATATGGTGTATGTAGAGAGAATGGTAGATAGTTATCTGGGGGTTATTTAGGTCTTGAATGGGTTTGAATAGGACTAACTTGGTTTGTTCAAGAATTTCTTTGTAAAAGACTATGGATTTTTCTGGGTGGTGAGGAATGAAATGCCATTCAGGGGGAAAATAGTTTTGAGCTAGAGTTATGGGGTTGGTGATTCGAAGAAGAGATGGTTCGATATAAAACAATCTAGTGGTTTGGGATTTGGGAATGTAGATTGACTTTGTTGGATAAATTGTTTTGGTTGGAACTGGTGGAGCTTGGACTATGGTTTTAGAGATTTGGTTTGTTGGGGTATAATTTTGGCTAACTTGTGGATATGCTAGGGCTGAATTGTACGCAATTTTTTGGAATTTGTCCAAGAACTTGGTACCTGTTAATGAGCTCAACAGGAGAAGCAGCAGATGTAGTGACTAGTTGTTTACTCGTAGCTTGAATTGGAGGAGATGCTGGATGCTGAGGCTGTTTTCCTTGCTTTTTATTCTTTTCGGCCATTTTGCTGGATATTGCCAAAATATTTATTGTTTACTAAACAAGAATTCTCTAGTAAGAAAATCAGGAATGGAGTTCTGATCTCCTTTAATATATTCAATATTAAAATCGAAAATACTTAAAATTGATTGCCATCTAGCGAATATTTGTTTACTAGCAATATTCTGGACATCTTTTTCTAAAACATATTTAGCACTTTTGCAATCTACTCGAACTAAAAACTTTTGGTTAAGTATATCATACTGGAATTTAGAAATACATAAAACCATTGCTAAAATTTCCTTTTTAATAGTACTATAGTTACTTTGTGCTTTATTCCAGAGACCAGAATGAAATCGAACAATTTGTTCTGGAGAAGTGGAACTGACTTTTTGGAGAAGAATGCCACCATAACCAATGTCAGAGGCATCTGTTTGAACGATTTTGAAAGAATTGACTGTGGGGATACCAAGACAAGGTAATACCTTGACATATATTTTGACTTCTACAACAACAGAAGTATGGATGGGTGACCAAGGGGGAGGATTATCTCTTAATCGCTCAAATAAGGGATGACATATTTTTCTAAGATTTTTATCAAATTCTGCTATATAATTTAGTGATCCTAAAAATCTTTGTAATTGGTTTTTATCTATAATTTCATCCGGAAATTTGTCTGCAAATTGGATTGCTCTACTAATTGGTATTATGGTTGCTTGGTAAATGTCATATCCTAAAAACCTAATTTTTGTTTGGAATAGTTTAATTTTTGGGGCAGAGATTACTAAGCCATTATGCTTTATAATATCTAAAAAAGAATATAAATGTTTCCAATGTTCATCAATTGATTCTGAGAAAATAAGAACATCATCTATATAGACTATAATAAAGTGACTAAAGGGGTTGAATATTTCATTCATGATATTTTGGAATTCACTAGGGGCATTTTTTAATCCAAAGGGCATTACGTTCCATTCATAATGTCCAAATGGGGTAGTGAATGCAGTTTTATATCTATCATTCGGGTGGAGTTGAATTTGCCAGAATCCACTTTTTAAATCAAATTTTGAAAATATCATTGCTTTACTTAATCGGTTAATTAAATCTGTTTTTATTTGGAATTGGATACCTAATCCATTCTAAAACTGTATTTAATGGTTTGTAATTTATTACTAGTCTAGGTACACCTCTTTCAATTTTAGCATTTTTGTTAACATAAAAGGCAGGGCAAGACCAAGGGGATTTACTTTTCCTTATTATGTTATTATCAAGTAAATTATGAATTTCTTTTTTACAAGTTTCCATAACTTCAGGATTCATTTGGATGGGTCTAGATTTTGTTGGTATTTGTCTTTCACAAAAATCTTTTGTATATGGTAATGTTACTATATGTTTTTTCCGATGCCAAAATGCACTAGGTAGGTTGGAACAGACTTCTTTTTCTAATTTATTTCTGAAATTTTCTATTTTTTGGATTAATATTTGATTAGTTAATTGATCTTCAATTCTTTTGTATCTGATTTCTTCTTGAAGAAATTTTAAATGTTTACTCTTTTGACTTATTCTATTAATAGTTTGTAATTCAGAATAATGTTTTAATTGTCTTAATTCTCGGTGTTCTGGTGGTTCTAAGAATTTAAAGATTACCTTTTGTCCTAATAGTTTTGTATTGATTCCTTTACTATTAGTTGAAAATGGGTAGAGTAAGCAAATAAATGGTATACCTAAAATTACTTTATCAGTTAAATTGTTGACTAAGACAAATGAGGTTTGAAAACAGACATTGTTTTGACATACATGGACTTTGGGTAACTTGTAATTTATGCTCATTTTACTACCATTAGCCGAACTTAATTGTTCAGTTGTTTTGTGGTAATATTTGGTAGGTATTAATCCTTCTTGGATACAGTTTAAATCAGCTCCAGTATCAACAAGAGCAGGTATTTCTATTTCATAATCATTTACTACTAATCTTACTTTAACTGTCCATTTTTGAATGAGATCCATTTTTTGTATTTTGTGATTGTTTTGATTCTTGTTACTATTGGAATCTTCTTTTTCTATTATAAATTGGGGATTTGTAGTAATGGATTGGTTCTTTATGTTTGAATCAAATTCAGTAAGATTTTTATAGAGTTGGAATTTAATTTTCTCATCTAGTGTTTTATCGATTTCTTTTAATTTGATAATTTCTTTTTTTATAATTTTCTCTTCATGTTGTAGATCTTGTATAGTAATTTTTTGTTCTAATTTGTTGACTTTATTAATAGAGGTGTTAGGATTTACTGGAGATGGATTGTTGTGATTCTTCTTTTGTAAAAGTTGTTTGATTTTATTTATGTGTTTTAATTTTACTTCCGAATCTTTTGTTTTACTAATTAAGTTAACTAAAACTTCTTCTTCTTTTCTCTTTTTAGTAAGTGTATTGATCCCTATTTCTTTTGTATTTTGTTTTATAGCTTTACTTTGTGTTTTCCATTTTGTTTTCGTAATGGTGCTAACTTGGTTGTAATATTTTTCTACATAATCTAAAATATATACTTCTGTTCTAGTATCTTCCATAAATTTTCTCCATTTATTTAGAATATCATCTTTTTCACTATGGGTATATTTTTTGCGAAATTCTCATCTTCTTTCTTTATTTTTACTTGACTTAAATTCTTCTAGTAATTTATCTAAATCCATTTCAAATTCTTTACTTAGTGTCAATAAACTTTTGTCTATTTTATGAGGGGTTATTTCATCTTCGAAGTCAGTTTGGGTTGGAGATGATGGTGATACTTCTTCTTCAAATTGGGGTTGAGGTATATAATATGGTTTACTAACTTGTGAAGTTGTTTCAATTCCTTTTAACCTAATTTTTGGATCTAGCAAATTCCTATCTTGCCTGGGTATACTGATTGAACTTTCTGACCTGCTGAGTTCTCTAATTTTAAGGGGAGTATTTACTCGTTGTTGATCAAAACTAATCCTAACAGTTCCATCTAAGTATTGTTGAATATAATCTAAATCTACAGTGTCATTTTGTACTTTTTGTGGATAACTTTCATTTTCACTAACCCAACTTCGGGTAATTGAATGTCATTCCATTGGAATGTTTTTCGTACTTGGATATTTGCATCATTAGTACTACTTTGGATTAATACGGTTTTATCTTTAGGACTTTTAATTAAAGCATGGATATTTAAATTTTTCTTCATACACTTATAATAAACACGGTAAATTAAAGCAATTGAGTGACTTCCTTCGAGCATATTTGTTATTGCTCCTGGAGTTTGAATATTTAAAGTTAAAGTTTTTAGAATATTTTTATCTCTTAAACTAAGTGGTAAATCAGGATAACAATTAAAATATACTGGACCATTGTGTAGACTAGATTCCATTAAACCTAACAAACTGTCACTAAATACTGTAAATCTACTATCTCTTAAAGATAATAATATTGAGGAATTTAATCCTTTTCTTGTAAGTGGCTTGACTGCTACTTGTACTAAACCTACATGAATAAAATTGTAACCTCTTTCAAGGTGTTTCTTAACTGATTCTTTACTAAGAAGGGTACATCGTTCTTGTTGCTTTGTGATAGCATAAACTTGTTCTACAGTTTTTGCTACTTGATCAGTTTTAAATCTATCTTCTAAAAAACTAGTTTTGTAAATTTCTTTAACTGGTACTCTTGGTATGTTCCAATTTCCTAAATCTGTACTTAAATCTTGATATTCATGTTCTTCTTCATTTACTATGTCTGGTATGGATGACATCGAGGCCATTGAGCTAGCTGAAGAGTTGCACCTAAATAATCTGTTCATTATCTTTTTTCTTTAAATAAATTCTCCTAGTAGTTTATACTGTGACTACCCTGTTTGATACATACCCCATATAACTCATACCCTTACCGTCAACCCGGTTCACACGGCTGCCTCACACTTAGGACTTACCCACCTTCCCGAGGACATCAGTATCTGGGTGGTTAGAAGACAAGGTGACCAAACAAAGATAAACAGGATAAAATACTACTTGAATTGATTCAAAGATAGAAGACAACTTTAAGATTAATTTGGGTTTTACTCAACTACTATCCACTTGGCTCTGATACCATGGAGGGGGCGGAAGCACAGACACAGTAGAGGAGCATGAACACAGTAAATACGAAACGGTGGAAAGCAAACGTAATTATAACAAACGTAATGATTAAAGAAGAAAAGTAGTAATAATTAAATGAAAAGTAATAATAATTAAATGAAAAGCATGAATAGTAACTATGAGTAGTGACTTATGAATAGTAAAACGTACGTGAATAGTGCACGTGAATAGTGCTGAAGAATTGACAAGTAAATGAAAGTTGAAAACTTACTTCAATTTGATTAATCAGAAAAGGTGGGGGTACATGGCGGTAGGTGGCCTGAACTTGAATGGGGAATTATATGTGGGGAGAAAAAGAAAGTGACTTTGCTCGTGAGGAGCTTACAAGGGAAGAAAAGGGAGGTTTTTACAACTTGAGAATTTCTGTCTCAAATTTAGCCTATCTACTTCCTAACTAGAAGGATCCTTTTATAGAATAAGGTCCTGAAATTACAATAATTTAACTATTTCACAATAATTTACTTTTTGACTAAAGTGGTGACCGTTCTTCAACTTTCCAGTGCATGCATGATGCTGTCTTCACTTTCGGTGGAGAGGTATCTTGCATGTGACTTGCCTGGGGATGTGAGTTGCCTTTCGGTGGGGAAATAATTTTACCTTGGGGAAAATGATTCTTGTACTTGTGACAACTTTAATATTCCATCATGTTGTCAATATTCTCTAAATCTTCGGGGGATAGATCATCCCAAAAATCATAATCATGTCCAATATCTTCATCATTCCATAAATCACGCCCATCATTGTTGTCTGAATCAGATACATCATGAACTTCTAAATAACTGTGGTAGAATTTGACTAAATTCTTATACCTGGTATGGTAAAGAAATGGAATTTCTCCTAAATCGTCAATAGTTCTAATTTTTTGAATTGGATCTTCACTGAATAACTTGTAGCTGTAGAGGCTGTAGATATTTTTATCTGCATCTCCGAGGTTACTTGCAACAAAGATAATCTTTGAATCATTTGGATGTTGTGTTAAACCCAAATTAACACTTGGAGTTGTCTTCTATCTTTGAATCAATTCAAGTAGTATTTTATCCTGTTTATCTTTGTTTTTTTTTTGAACAGCGAGTTTATCTTTGTTTGGTCACCTTGTCTTCTAACCACCCAGATACTGATGTCCTCGGGAAGGTGGGTAAGTCCTAAGTGTGAGGCAGCCGTGTGAACCGAGTTGACGGTAAGGGTATGAGTTATATGGGGTATGTATCAAACAGGGTAGTCACAGTATAAACTACTAGGAGAATTTATTTAAAGAAAAAAGATAATGAACAGATTATTTAGGTGCAACTCTTCAGCTAGCTCAATGGCCTCGATGTCATCCATACCAGACATAGTAAATGAAGAAGAACATGAATATCAAGATTTAAGTACAGATTTAGGAAATTGGAACATACCAAGAGTACCAGTTAAAGAAATTTACAAAACTAGTTTTTTAGAAGATAGATTTAAAACTGATCGAGTAGCAAAAACTGTAGAACAAATTTATGCTATCACAAAGCAACAAGAACGATGTACCCTTCTTAGTAAAGAATCAGTTAAGAAACACCTTGAAAGAGGTTACAATTTTATTCATGTAGGTTTAGTACAAGTAGCAGTCAAGCCACTTACAAGAAAAGGATTAAATTCCTCAATATTATTATCTTTAAGAGATAGTAGATTTACAGTATTTAGTGATAGTTTGTTAGGTTTAATGGAATCTAGTCTACACAATGGTCCAGTATATTTTAATTGTTATCCAGATTTACCACTTAGTTTAAGAGATAAAAATATTCCAAAAACTTTAACTTGAAATATTCAAACTGCTGGAGCAATAACAAATATGCTCGAAGGAAGTCACTCAATTGCTTTAATTTATCGTGTTTATTATAAGTGTATGAAGACAAATTTAAATATCCATGCTTTAATTAAAAGTCCTAAAGATAAAACCGTATTAATCCAAAGTAGTACTAATGATGCAAATATCCAAGTACCAAAAACAATCCAATGGAATGACATTCAATTACCCGATAGTTGGGTTAGTGAAAATGAAAGTTATCCACAAAAAGTACAAAATGACACTGTAGATTTAGATTATATTCAACAATACTTAGATGGAACTGTTAGGATTAGTTTTGATCAACAACGAGTAAATACTCCTCTTAAGATTAGAGAAGTTAGTAGATCAAATAGTACAACTAGTATACCTAGGCATGATAGAAATCTGTTAGAACCTCAAGTTAAATTAAAAGGTGTTGAAACAACCTCCCAAGTTAGTAAACCATATTATATACCTCAACCCCAATTTGAGGAAGAAGTATCCCCATCATCTCCAACACAAACTGATTTCGAAGATGAAGTAACCTCTCATAAAATAGACAAAAGTTTATTGACACTAAGTAAAGAATTTGAAATGGATTTAGATAAGTTACTAAACGAATTTAAGTCAAGTAAAAATAAGGAAAGAAGACGAGAATTTCGCAAGAAATACACCCATAGTGAAAAAGATGATATTCTAAACAAATGGAGAAATTTTATGGAAGATACTAAAACAGAAGTTTATATTTTAGATTATGTAGAAAAATATTACAACCAAGTTAGCACTATTACAAAAACAAAATGGAGAAAACCAGACAACACGATAATATCATCTAGTCACCCTCCATTAGAAACACTTCTTATTGATTTCAAAGGATCATTAATAAATGCATCCCCATTTAAGTTAACAAGTGAACAACAACCCGAATTTAAAAAAGTAATTGAACAAAATAATTACACCAACCAGTGTCTTAAAACTATAAGTCAACAACTAGATAAAAGAGAAATTAAACTAGATGAAAGTCCCTTTTGTAGCACTTCTTCTCCCATAAAAGCTTTAGACAAACCTTTAGTAAGTCTCCCTGAAAAAAGAATTAAGCCAATCAACACTACAAAAATCCAAAGTCAACACATTGACCAAATAGAACAATTAATAACCAATTTAGCCGTTAAAAAAGATTCAACATCATCTCTAGTTATCAAAACTGAAACAAACCAACTCACAACTATTACAAAAGAACAAAACCAAGAAATAAGTAGTCACGACTCTAGTACTTCATCAGATGACGAAATTAATCACCTAGTAAATCAATTCTCTAGTCAAGATATTAATCGTATTTATAACCCTAAAATTAATATGGCAAATCCAACAAGTCTTACAAAAAATTGGTATTCTAGACCAACACCTCCTGATCTTCAGTATGAAGAGAAGAATTTAGATAATCAATTTTCTGTTTCTTCCAATAAGTTATATGAGTGGAATATTGATGGATTAAGTGAACATCAAATATTAGAAAAATTAAATCATATGGCAATGGTTGCCAACAGTTATTTAAGTAATTTTGACCATACTCAACCAGAAATTGTAGACTTACTTACTTCCGGCTTTACTGGAATGCTAAAATCTTGGTGGGACAAATATCTCACTTTTGAATCAAGAGAAGAAATTAGAAATTCAATCCAAATAGATGAAAATGGCTGTCCAGTATTTAATGAAGAAATTGGTATGGGCCAACATGATGGAATAAATACTTTAATATTTACTATAATTAGACATTTTATAGGAACCCCTAGCAACATCACTTCTAGAATCCATGATCAACTAAGTAACCTACACTGCCCAACTCTTAGTGATTTTAGATGGTATAAAGATGTCTTCACATCTAGAGTTATGCTCCGAGATGATTGTACTAAATCATTTTGGAAAGAAAAATTTATTAATGGTCTTCCTAATTTATTTGCCCATAAAATTAGAGATGTTCTTAGTCAACCGACAGGAGTAATAGAATATGATAAATTAACATATGGAGACATTATTAGTACAATCCAAAAAGAAGGATTACGAATGTGCATAGATATGAAAATTAGTAAACAAGCCCAAAAGGACAAAAATAAAGCCAAATATGAGTTAGGAAATTTTTGTGAACAATATGGTCTACCACCAGTCGCACCATCAAGAAGAAAAAATAAACATGTCAAAGAATATAATAAAAACACCCGATTTAATAAACAACGTAAACAAAAAATTTCTACTGATAAATATTATGAAAAGCCTAAATACCAACAAAGTAAAAAGTATACCAAAAATAAATTTGATAAAAGCAATATTACATGTCATAATTGTGGTAAAAAAAGGCCATAATGAATGTAAAGTTAAAGAGAAAATTAGTCAATTAAAAATATCTGATAGTGACAAAAAACACATACTAGAAATTTTCAGAATAGAAAATTTAAGTAACTCAGATAGTGATTCAGAAGAAGTAAAAATTAGTACTTCTTCAGATTATCATTCTTTTAGTGACAATTCAAGTGAAAATCAAATAGGATGTACTGGTAATTGTTGTAAAAAAATAAATGTGCTCACTAAAGAAATACCAGAAGAGGATTTATTAATTGACTTAATTAGTAAAATAGAAGACTCTGAATTAAGGCAACAATATGTTAAAAAACTCAAACAACTGTTAGTACAACAAACTAAAAAACCCCAAAATAGTAAACCAATAGTAAGCCTCAATACTACTATAGAACGATTTAATAAAAAACAAAAAGAGTTAACTTTACAAGACTTGATTTTAGAAATAAATTTACTTAAACAAGACATTATAAAATTGAAAGAAAGTAATCAAAAACTAAAAGATAATTTAGCATTGTTGCAATTAAAAGTCAAATTCCAAAAAGTAGAAGAAGAAGTCAATCATAGTCAATCTTCTGATGAGTCTCCTGAGTCACCTTCCACAAAGTTACAAAATTACTTTACTAATAACAACATAGGAGAAGATACCGACACTAACAGATTAAATCTCATAAGTCACATTAACATTAAAAAATGGCATGCTAGAATAAGATTAATAATTAATGATTTTGAAATACAAGTCACTGCCCTCATTGATACTGGAGCAGATTTAAATTGTATCCAAGAAAGTTTAATACCTAGAAAATATTATCAAAAAACAATTGAGCAGCTTAGTTCAGCAAATGGTAGTAGAATGAGTATTAAGTATGAAGTACCCAATGTTCAGGTCTATCAAGATCAAGTTTATTTTAAAACTTCATTTGTTCTAGTTAAAAATTTAAGTGATAAAGTAATTTTAGGAGTACCTTTTATCTGTCTCCTATATCCTTTTACTACGGATAATGAAGGAATCACTGCTGTATCGTTAGATCAAAAAGTTACTTTTAAATTTCTAGTAAAACCAGCACAATATGAGTTACAACAGTTAAAAATTTGCTCAATATTTTCTTAAGTTATTCATCTAATGTTTTGTTCGGATTTTCAGATGTATTCAAAGCAGCACAAAAAACATTTCGGATGGATCACTCTCCCAGTGATTCCTGAAGGATCTCGTAACAAATTTAGAAAGCTCCATTATTTACAAAGCATTGATGAAACCCAACAATGTCTCTTAGACAACATCTGGAGTACACGTGGGGATAATCAGCAATTTTTAGCCAGCATAAATGCCTTAAGCATTTACTTTCAAGAGCAGAATTTCCAACAAGCTAAGAACTGGTTTCTTTCCAATTCTTCAGATGGTGTTTCTTCAAACCCATCTTTAGCAAGCAGTTCTAACACTAATTCATCTACTGGGAATTGCAAAACAATACCCCCTAGATGTTATCAAATTTTAAATGACAGGTGTCACCAGCTCAAGGACCAAGTCAACTCTCTTCGCCAACAGCTACAAACAGCAAAGAGTAAAACCTCTGTTGTCCCACTGACAACAGTAGAGAATGTGCAGTCATCCCCACTAGATGATGGTGAAAATGTGTGTGTATCTTTCCAAGAGAAAGCAAGTAAAATTTTAGCTTTACCTAAAACATTGTCTCTACTCCCTACAACTCTTCCCCCCAGAAATTATCACTGATATCCAACATAAAGCCAAACAAACAGGTCATTATTTTCAAGAATTCCTATTTGAAACCCTAGTCAAAATTGCCAGTCAAACCCCAGTCAATTACCTAGAAATAGTCCCCGGATTATCCTTTATTTGGGATACCCTTTATCACAAAAACCCAGATAGAATAGAGTGCCCAAAAATAGACCCCATTTGCCAAGAAATTCCCTTAGAAAGAATGGATTGTAAATGCAATTTAATTTACAGTATCCCCTTAGCCTGTATAGATATGTCAAAATTCAAAGACATTTCCTTAACCTACCAAGGTAAAGAAATCCAAATAACTCCCATGACCCTACTAGACCATGGTTTCCTTCGTCAGTTAATTTTCACTTCCCCAGATCAAACTCAAAGAGTCACCAGAAAAATAGCCATTTGTGTCAACAATATTTTTGCTTCGCCAAAATATGATGCAGTCAAATGTCAAGTATTGATCAGAAGTAAAATGCCCGAATGGTCATCTTTTGGGACAATTATTTCTGCTCAACATATTATGCATATCACAGTTAATTGGCCGTTCAATAGGAAGCAACCACCAATCTTTCTAATGGGCTGTGAATTTCCTACTTGGATTTGTTCAAAATCAGTCAGAAGTCAAATTAGGCATCACATTGCCTACGAAGTTGCAAGTAACCTCGGAGATGCAGATAAAAATATCTACAGCCTCTACAGCTACAAGTTATTCAGTGAAGATCCAATTCAGAAAATTAGAACTATTGACGATTTAGGAGAAATTCCATTTCTTTACCATACCAGGTATAAGAATTTAGTCAAATTCTACCACAGTTATTTAGAAGTTCATGATGTATCTGATTCAGACAACAATGATGGGCGTGATTTATGGAATGATGAAGATATTGGACATGATTATGATTTTTGGGATGATCTATCCCCCGAAGATTTAGAGAATATTGACAACATGATGGAATATTAAAGTTGTCACAAGTACAAGAATCATTTTCCCCAAGGTAAAATTATTTCGCCACCGAAAGGCAAGTCACATCCCCAGGCAAGTCACATGCAAGATACCTCTCCACCGAAAGTGAAGACAACATCATGCATGCACTGGAAAGTTGAAGAACGGTCACCACTTTAGTCAAAAAGTAAATTATTGTGAAATAGTTAAATTATTGTAATTTCAGGACCTTATTCTATAAAAGGATCCTTCTAGTTAGGAAGTAGATAGGCTAAATTTGAGACAGAAATTCTCAAGTTGTAAAAACCTCCCTTTTCTTCCCTTGTAAGCTCCTCACGAGCAAAGTCACTTTCTTTTTCTCCCCACATATAATTCCCCATTCAAGTTCAGGCCACTTACCGCCATGTACCCCCACCTTTTCTGATTAATCAAATTGAAGTAAGTTTTCAACTTTCATTTACTTGTCAATTCTTCAGCACTATTCACGCATGAATTACTATTCACGTGCACTATTCACGTACGTTTTACTATTCATAAGTCACTATTCATAGTTACTATTCATGCTTTTCATTTAATTATTATTACTTTTCATTTAATTATTACTACTTTTCTTCTTTAATCATTACGTTTGTTATAATTACGTTTGCTTTCCACCGTTTCGTACTTACTCTGTTCATGCTCCTCTCTCTCTCTCTATATATATATATATATGAAGGGTAATAAAGGTAAATCGCATTACGAGATGATGAAAACATATTTCTATAAATAATGGGGGATGGAAATCTAAGTTGCACCAAAAAATCGGATGAATATTTAATTACCTCTTAAAGTATTTTATTGTTAAACCGAAAATAAAAGAGAGAGAGAGAGAGAGCAGCTACATGCCTAGCTCCCATGTGACTTGATGTGACAACACCTACCCCATTTATTGTTGCGAAAAGCGGTACTTATTCCAATGGGCGCGCGTGAAAAGGGGTTTAATTGAAATGTGTTTGACTTGAGGTGGGCTTGGAAGGGAAGCTCTTGACAAAGTAAGAAGTCCCAAATTGTAATTGTGAGCACCTAAACAATTTCGACACTTTTCGGAAAAAAATACTATAAGTTACTCCCTCCGTCCCATTTTGTTTGTCAAATCTCGGGATACTACAAAATTAAGGGAGCATCATCATTACCTTATCAAAACTTTTTATTTCCGATAATACCTTTTTAAGTACTGTACAATACCTTTTTGAAATTGGTGCTAAATTTAATCACAAGTAAAAAACCCTCTTAATGGAGTAACGTGGCAGCAAAACTTGCCTCTGATTTAAAATTGGCATGTTGTGTTGTTGGTCTTACAGAGAGAGAGAGGTTAGGCGGTAAATACTCCCATCAATCCCGAAAAATCAGGCGGTAAACTTTGTTTCTTACTCTGGCCAAGTCTAAAATAGGCGCACATGTTTAAATTTTAAACTTTCCATCCCGAAATTTTTTTAAACTTTCCATCCCGAAAATTTAGGCGGTAATTTTTGGCTTGTAAACTCAAACTCCACCTATAAAAGGGATTGTCCTTACCTTACCTTATTTACAGGCCCCTCTCTCCTACTCCCTCTCCATAATTATCCAGTCCTTACCAATTGTAGCCCTTATTCCATGTTCTCTTCTCCATCCAATTGCATCTCTGCTCCTTTCCTTCTTTAGAACCTCCAGCTTTTCAATCAAACATGGAAACAGTGCTTGAAAATCCTTCTATTCATTCCAAAAGAAAAAGGAACCTAACCAATCAAAAACGTCAAGCAATCTTTGAAATTCTGATGGTAGAAAGTGATAATGGAAAATTAAGTGGTGCTTTATTTAGTGAAATTGTTGCGTCATTCTCTACGACCGATAGAACTGTTCGAAGGATTTGGGCAAGAGGGACAGCTTGCATTTATGATGGGTTGAGGGTTGATGTATCATCCAAATTGCAAGGAAGAGTTGGTCGGAAAAGAATTCAAATCAACGAGAACCAGTTCACTGGTCTTTCTCTTCGTGAAAGATCAAATGTTCGCTCACTATCGTCCGCCTTAAGCATTGCAAAGTCTACAGTTCATAGGCGAATCAAAGAAGGCTTAATTAGGCCACATTCAAATGCTTTGAAGCCGTATCTATCGGAAGAATGTAAGAAAGCAAGACTCCGATTTTGCTTGTCAATGCTAGAGCCAAATACCCTTGAAACACAACCGAGGTTCAAAGACATGTACAACTATGTGCATATAGACGAGAAATGGTTCTACATGTCCAAGGAAGCAGAGCGGTATTATATTCTCCCCAACGAAAATGAATCGCACCGTACTTGCAAAAGTAGGCGATTCATAACCAAACTCATGTTTTTGGCAGCAGTAGCTCGACCCCGGTTTGATGCGCATGGTAATGAAGAGTTCTCCGGTAAGATTGGAATTTTTCCTTTCACCTGTAAAGAACCCGCAAAGCGAAGTAGCAAAAACAGAGCAGCGGGTACGTTGGAAACAAAGGCCATTACAGTGACGAAAGAAGTTACTAAGTCGTGCTTGATAGAATAAGTCCTACCTGCTATTAGAGCTAAATGGCCTCATAGTGGAGCAGTGGAGACCATCTATATACAACAAGATAATGCAAGACCGCACATACGTGGATTGGATCCTGAATTCGTTGAGGCTGCAACTCAAGATGGATTTGATATGCGATTATCATTTCAACCTCCAAGTAGTCCAGATTTAAATGTTTTGGATCTTGGGTTTTTTAGAGCGATTCAATCGTTGCAATATCAAAAAGCGCCGAAAACAATTGACGAACTTGTTGATGCCGTGGAGAAATCCTTCGAAGAAATGTCATCGGATAATCTGAATCGTGTATTTTTAACATTGCAATCTTGCATGGTTGAGATTATGAAAGTTAACGGAGGCAACAACTACAAGCTGCCACACATGGGAAAAAGCCATCTCATTAGAAATGGCATTCTTCCTTCTCAACTTCAATGTGACCGTGCTATTGTGGAAAATGCCCAAGCTCATCTCCAACAATGAACTTCCTTCATGGTCAGTTCTATTTTTCATGTTCCTGCAAAAAAATGTTTTTCCTCTTTCCATGTTTTTTCTTGTTCTTATGTTTAATTACGAAAGTACTACTCCCCATTCAGGCCATGTTCCACTAACAAAAAACTAGTTTTGTTTTAAATCAAAAACTACTTCATTCCACTAAAAAAAACCCCACAAAAACCAACAAAAAAACCACTTCATTCCACTAACCTAAAAAAAACCAAATCATTGCACAATCAAGAACATGTACTTTAATCATGTAAAATTACGAATCTGCCCTCCCTTAAAAAAAAAAGAGCAATAGTTGTTTGGGTAGAAGGGTAGATTTGTAATTTCATAACACAACTAAAAAAACCAAAAAACCAAAAACTTGTTAGTGGAACTAGTTGGTTTTTTTGAAAAACTAAAGATATAAAAAAACCAAAAAACTAAAAAACCAATTAGTGGAACATGGCCTGAGATGTTATTGGAGCAGTAATTTGTTCACTTTTGTTGTTTTTTTTCCCCCTTTCTAGGTCAAATATCCGCACAACTTCCTCCTGGGGTATTGTTTTTGCAAAGTTTGTCTCTGTTGGAAAAATTACAGTGGCAATCATAGATCCAAAGAACAAACTCCGTTGATATAACAATACATGAACAAAATACAATAAAAATACATAAACTGGAAATTACAGAATGAAATTTGAGATACAAACTGTAGATTGAAAAGGCCGAGTCGTGTGTAACACACTCTCCTTAACAAAGATGCGCCGCCTACCGTAGGTGTTGTAGGATGAACCGACGTCTTCGCAACCCTGGGATCCAAAAAAAAGGCATTTAGCACCGAACAAAAATAGGTTTGGAACACCACCGTTCCAAAACACAGCACATTTCTTCCGCACTCCTCCCATATCCAAAAATTCGACCAAAAGCCAAAAACCAAAAAACTCTCTCTCAAAGATGAATTACTGGAGTACTTGTGTTGCTCGAATTTCTGATGTGAAATAATGACCAAGAGCTGAGTTTAAATAGCTGTTTGGAGGAGCTGAATCATCAATACGGGATTAATGAGGAGCCTCCCAATTCAATGACGAAATTGAATCTCCCAATGAATTCTGCAATTCATTTCAGAATATGTAACCCCAGCCTTGAATCCGAAAATGAATAGGAATTGAATCTGTCATAATCTTCATATTCATGAGGGGAGTTACCCAGCATTAATCCGTACGCGTTTTGAATTCGTGGGTGGTCTCGGTTGCCTCGGGAGACCCTCCAAGTGCCCCGGTTTCATTCACAAAATTCTCCAACAGTCTCATGTATAAGCTGATTTAATGGCTTGCTCAACTCATGTACTTTTGTGGACTCATGGAAAGCTAATGGCAGTGGAATCAAGTTAAATGGACGAAGTTGTAATCTTCTTTGTTTTTGTTAGGAGTAATTTTGATTTTCTGCTGTAGGCCTTGTATATCTTCACTTTTGAAGAAGAAATGAAGTTTTTAGTGTACGAACTTGTGCCAATTTTCATTCTTTTGTTTTTTAGTAAAATAATGTTGCTGATTGTACAGAATTCTTAAATTTGAAAGAAGGGCAAAATGGGAAAACTAAAGAATATTTGACCATTGTCATTTCAAATGGACAATCTTTTTGGGACACAAAAAAGGGAAATTTTGGACAAACAAAATAGGACGGAGGGAGTATAAACTTCTGTGCACAATGGGAGAGTGAAAAAATACTTTGTACTTTGATTGAAAGCGCAACAACCATGAACCATCTACCAAGAACGCTTCAAACTTGCTTTTCTTCTGCGGCTCAGTTCCACCTGTTAAGTGTCGTTGATGTCACGGCGGTGGGGGTAATACTACCACATTTGGTTTCTGGCTATGCTTAGGTGTGCCCGGTGAAGTCAGTCCTCAACTCTCTAATGCGTTTGTTTAGAGCTTGTCTTTGGTACTTAGTACAAGACTGATCTTGGTGAATGGGATTGAATGGTTCATACACAGCCAGTTTGGTTCATCTATCCAACGAACTCCCAAGTCCTTGCTGGAGGAATCTGGCTAAAGTTCAGCCAATCTGGGGATGAAGAATCCAACGTGCTCCCTCTGTTTTCTGGGTTCAGATGAGTCCGGTTGAAGGCTCACGCTTTGCTTGCATCTGGGCTTTAGGGTGGATCCGAAACATGGGTTGTACTTCAATGGGGCTTTGTGCCCTCACTTTCTCAATAAACAAATAATTTCCCAAGCCCGAAGTGTAGATCGTGATCTGCATCAGTCAAGAGGACAATGGGTACAACTGTTGACAAAGGGTGTGGGCCCATGGTGGGTCCATGTTTTTGTTCCTGCTAGAGAAGTGGACTTTTGCCTAGCAGACAAACCATGTTTGGGCAGCCAAACAATCGAGAAATCCGGGAATAGTGGGGAACCACGGTATTTATGAACCCTTCTATATGCACGGATATATGCACCCGGATGCATTTGCATGCGACCGCACCGACGCACGACAGCTGGCGACGCCTGGCCGTGGCCCCAAACGAATTTTGAAAGAAATAGGGGTGATTTTGGATCAGGCTCATACAGCCGTCCAATTGCCTCGATTCCCGCGTAGGCCCACTCGGAATTCGATTTTGAGAATGATGAACGGCTCGGATCGATCGTTTGGGACCCACAACGGCGTCGCCGGTGCCGTCGGTGCGTGGTCGGTACAAATGGATCTGTCCCCTTATCTTTTCCGGGTATTTATGCTTGACCCATTACACGAAAGGTACAAAAGTACATTTTTATGGGTCCCATTTGTACAAAAAAGTACACTTTAAAAGTATACTTGTACGTTAAAACACACTTAAAGATGTACTTTTAAATTGTACTTTTTTGTATTCTTAACGGGTGCATAGTGCACCCGTTAGCATTTCCCTTACAGGAAAATGAAATGTTCTTTGGATAAGGCTGAGTATTCAGCTGTACCGCAATGCATCTCTTGAGTCTTGAGCCACACAACAATATGCTGTGAGATCCATCAGTCTCCATGTCCACATCCTTGGTCCCACCTAGGACAGCTATATGCACGTAGAATGCATCAGCGAGAATTGTTTGGTTGGGTTTTGAGAACCCGGTTTTGAGAACCAAGTCTTATTTGGTTTTCCCACCCAAATCATAAAGTGGGTCCAAGGTCTTCCACTAGATTTTTTGAGCCTCTTTGTAGAAGACCAACTTTGAAACCTAGTTTTAAAAATGATTCTCAAAACCGGGTTTGCAAAACCCAACCAAACAATGTGCATGGAGTACATTAGTACTTCTTCTTAAAAAAGGCCAGTAGCTTTTGACTTCCATTCGGTTGAAACAATTTTGTTCCCAAGCTGTGCCAGCTATAGGCACTGCGATTTTTGTGGCGTGCCAATCTAATTTTGTTTTGAGTCATATTTATCCCTATACCAGCGGGTTATGCTGTATTTCATATTCCCCGACGGTTGTGTCGGAGGTACGTAATTTTTTTTCTTTTTTTTCTTTTGTTTTGTCCTCCCTAGGGTATGCTCTTTGTAGGCTGTACATTCGCTTAACTCATTTTAATTTCAAGCTAAATTACCCAAAAAAAAAAGTCCTAACGTTTGTGTTGCCCATGTCCAACCATTAGTTTGGTTGCCCACTTAATATTAAATTATTAAAAAATCAAGTAAAAAAATTACGAAAATTCAAAAGTTATTTTATGAGCCCAAAGCAAACTTTCAATATTGCGCCCCTACATCGTCGGGAGTTCTTTTAATAATTTTACAAAATTATAAAACTTCAAACTAAAAAGATACAATTATAAAAGATAAATGCAAAAAAAATATAATTGTAAGAATTTTTTCTGGAGAAAAAAGTATTCTCATATTTTAACTATGATTTGTTTTTAAAAAAATTAATAAACCGTGTTAGCTCGCTCGATTTGTTTTCAATTTTCCACCATTGGGATAATCTTTTTAAAATTAAATGTAAGAACATATTACATGTACATTATTTGTGTAATGTAATTTAAATGTTAAATGTGGATTCTAACAATCAAAAATTGAGTAATGTGATGCACCCACATTTACACAAAACGTAAAATTGTGGACGAGTTTGATGAATCACAAAATTGCACCCACATTTCAGAACAAACCACACTCAAATGCACCTACATTTACACAAACACATTGTGAAAATGAATTTCGATTTAATCATTCAATTAAATCCACAGCGTTTGTATAATCACATTTTCGCAATGCATAAATTTGCACCCACATTTACACAAACACATGCATAAATCTTAAGTTAGGTGTCTGCTATGACCATCAAGCCAAACGTACAACTTGTGCTTCAACTGGAAACATTTAACATTTATACATAACTTAAGATTTTTTTTTTTTGGTTGCCCTAGCCGGGGTGCGTTGCCCAAGCCCGGAGGCTTACTCGGCTTACCCCAGGCCGGCCCTGCTAATCTCTTTATTATGCGTTGAGCTCTTCTTTTCGACAAGCGCCATAGAGAGATATATTAATGCGTTGTTCCTCCTCCTCCTTTTTACGTATACTGTTCCTAATGGTCCTGCTAGTTCAAAACTAATTATCCACGCAAACCAAATTCTTGATGCCTAGCTGTACAAAAATGGGGAAAATTAGAAGCAAAATTCTGTACTACTGAAATACAAAAAAAACGCAGAAGTTCCACATGCTGTATATATGGTTATGAGTTGTGGGTGTAAACGTATAATTAGATTGTATCTGTCTATACTCATGCAATTAAGCTAGTAGTTTAGGATCATAGTGTAATTTATCTTTTTCACTCTTGTATAAGTTCTACGTAATGAGAACAGAACCCTACTTTTTGCCTCTCAATTGCTTTGTCTAACTTTACATGGTATTAGATCTTGGCTTTCGAAGGCTTTTCCCATTTGTTTGTACCATAGTTGCACTTTGTTTCGTTGTGATCCGTATGTTCCGGATTCTTTGTTGACCTCTTCGCATGTGCGGGGGAGTGTTGGAATTTATCTCACATCGGTTAATTATCACCTCGAAAGCTCGTATATAAGCCCGGGCGGCTTCTCCACTCATTGCCAATTGGTTTTGAGTTGGATGCTTTAACAAAACTTGTAATTCTACTTCAACAGGGGCACTTCTAGAAGAAGAAAACTAAAGAAATCAAAATTTGGGTGTGCCTTAATATAAGGCAATTTAAGCGTCCACTAGGTACCTGTTAACCAAACAACTTCTTGAACCATGGAAAAGTCTAGTTAACCCGTTCACAAATAGCCATAGCAAAGTCTAGTTAAATCGTTTGGAGTGTTAGTTTAAGGTAATCTACAAAATTAGTTCAATCAAAAGTATACTTATATATAAGCGATGGGTGAAGCTGATTCAAAATCGTTTGAAGTGTTTAGCTGATATCAACAATGAATCTTAAGAGAGAAAGAACTAGACTCGAATTCAGTATGCCAGAGCAAACACTTCGTGTCTGGCTGTCTGCCACAATCCCCCAATTATGAATTCTGTTCTTTATAGCTAATCTATCGAGAATATCATACACTAAATTATAGTCTACCTGATGCTTGAACCATACAAGTTACAACTACCCCAAGGAACTAAAAGGCCTGGGCCAGAGCTTCCCAAGCTGGTCCTACAGAAAAACAGATTTTTGACACAGTCCATTCTAGTGTATTGGACTGCTGCATGTGGAAGAAAGTAATTGGGGTATTTACAATAATTTTCTAGTTACAACGATTCTTCCTCTAGGTCATCTCCGATAGCCATCCTGCACTATAGAATTCACTTTAGCATGAAGAGATGTGTCCAGATTAGACAAAACTCTGTCCCCACGCTTCTGAATCAGTGGCCCAAGAGGGTGCCAATTATCCAGCCTCTAGAAAGTAGAGGTGCCATTGGCAATGACATACGTAATCTGTGGCTGAGTTACGAATCTCAATCTAAATTTCTGATTAACCATAAGAATGAAAAAGCACAATAGAAGATGAACACATATTTGTTCAATTTTCATGCAATTAGTTGTGAAACCTATGGTGCATTAGCTGGTAGCTGTTGCTGGTGCCTTTACTTGGGTAATGCAGGTTTTGAACTCATTGTTGATGGTATATTTTAATGGGTTGGTAGTCATCTGTCTCTGTCTGATATGTTTCAGTGATGTGTCTCTGAGCTGTTTCTGGGCAGGAGGTTTTGGGCAATGATGCTTTTCTGAGCCATTTTAAACAAAGGCATGAACTGAGCCAATTTGTGGGCAGTTGGTAGTTAGCTAGTAGCTGCTGCTATTTCCAACTCTCGTAGCTGTTGCTGCCTATTGCATACAATTTACATTGAGTTGCACCTGTGACGCTTTTATGGTTCTGTTACCAAGTTAGCTCTGTTTATTTTCTTTGCAATGCATTTGTTTACACCAAGTTGACCCCATGTCATTTGTCACTTTCCTAATACAATGAGCTCTTGCATTGAAATTCTTGTGGCGATGATGATATTTTTTTTCTTCCATAGAAGCATGAATGCATCTTTCTGAGGCGAGGCAACATTAGTTGGTAAATTACCAACTAATGATGCAGCCTATTGGTGCCAATGTAAATGTGGTCTTCTAAAGACAATAATATCTTAGCCAAAACAACTGCCATATATTGTCATGTTTTTTGGTTCCTTAATATGGTAATGTATTTTGCTTCCTTTATTTGCTAGTAGGAATGACGGGAAAGAAGTCGTTTTTGTGTTGCGTGTAAAGGAATGACGGAAAAGGTACTTCCTTCACATTATGAGTGCATTGGTGGCTGAACAAGTTTTGTTCTTCAGTTTTCCTAATAATCTGAACTTCTGTCTTTCGATTCTACTAATACTTTTGTTTGAACTCTGTTCGGTCTTGTTCTCTAATTTCCTAGTTTTTTTCCTCAGCAAATTTTTCCACTTACGTAGATAATTCATTTCCATTACCATCCCTGAATGGTTCTTGTGATGGTATGTCTTGACATCATTTTGTATAGAGCAAAGTTCTGCATCGTCACAGAGCTCCAGATTACAGGGCTGCTTCGGATGCCTAGCAAAAGACGACCTAATTATGTTGAGAGAGTGGCCTTTGGTCTCTGACATGCAGTGCTCGAATGGGCGGCTCGGAATGTCAAATGGGGCCTTAGTGGGTCGCTTTTTCGATCACATGAGAGGTTTCTTTCTTAGTTATGGTTATTTTTAGATGCTTGTTCTTTGGTTATTTATGTTATTTCAGTTCAGTTATTTTGGTTATGGTGATGATTTTTTCCCGGTAAAATATGGTGATGATTTGTGTCCTCACTGACTTATTCTTGTTATAACTTTGGTGCTTAGGATGCAATCAAGAACGATAAGTTCTCGAATGCCGCTGCCAAACCACCAACAAGATACCGACTGCCAGCGATGTTCGGTTGAAACTGCAAAAATAGGAAAGGATCAAGAAAACTTCATGAAATACCAATTCACAAAGTTTTCTACAGTTAACTGAGCAATTGAGCAAAGAGTGAAAATTTTGCTTGTGATTACTTTTGAATTTACGGATCGAGGCAATTGTGTATCGTGTAAATAATTTCCAGTTTCGTGCGTGTAAGTAGAACCGATTTGTGGCATTGTCTGAAAGAACATAATTTGACATGCCATGCTTTTATGAGCTACATAATAATTGTAATTGCTCTCTCCTCATTCAATACCCTCATAACTCCACTTCTCACTCTAAGTTTCCGGCACACTTCTTTTCCGGTCACTGACAGTCAAGCATCTAGGGCTCAGGCGAGGTTCAATCATCCCTTCATCTTCTATCACATATTTGAAGGTTCAAAAAGGTCACTCCGGCAAAAAGCACCCCACAGTACTAAAAAGTTTGTGGCCTTTAATTTTTTACAATTTAAAATGACAGAAGGAAAAAATATTGGGATATGATTTTCACACCCCCCATTTTACAATCCACACTCCCTTTTTGTCTTTATCTTACATGAATTTATAATATTGCCCTTTTTCAATGCACCTTTTTCATACATCTAAAGGTAATATTGCAACAGCTACCACGTAGGAGTACCCATTAGGCAGTTCTCTCCATAAGAGAATCAATACATCAGTGCATAGCAAATACCAAACACCATGCCACCCAATAGCATGCATGACCAAAACTAATGCAAACATTTGAAAGATAAATATGGTGTATGATGTACGGCTGCATCACGTTACAAACAAAGATTTCAGTAGTGACGAAAATTCAGGAACATTTTGTCTTCTTAAGCTGCGGATAACTACAGAATTCTTACAATCTAAAGCATTTTTTTTTGTGATAAAAGAGATAGAAATATCATTGAAATAGCAACCTAAGGTACATAAAGAGTCCGTGCAAAGAGAAACAACTAGGAACGACAAAATATACAATAACACAATAAACATAACAAAATGACAGCACTAGGGACAATCAACCATCACCGGTGTCCGGGTGAGGTACAAAAACATCTAGCGCATGCCTGGCTAAGCGATCAGCACACTGAACCTCCTGCCGATCAACTTTAGTGATTTTGCAAAATGGACCTGCCAGGCAATCCTTAAGAACAAGGGAAGGATATTTATCTACGGTCGTTATCCTTTTTTGTGGCAATCTAAAGTAATTAATCACTACAATCGTTATCTTTTTTGTGGCCATCGCATCCACAATCAATACAAACAGATTAGTAAGGATTATAACAGCTACCCCCCACTGTCACTGCTTGAGCTTCCACCGCTCAAGCTTCCTTCTGTGCTACTGCTCTTCTGTGGCGGTGGTGGGGCTAGGGGTGTTGGTGCAAAATCCGGGAGTCTCCGAGAAACTGAACTTCTTGATGATGGAACTTGCTTCGAGGCACGTTACTGAGTCGCTTTCCGAAAACAGTATTCGCCCCCACCGTTCGGTGTGCACCGGGTTGATAGCGAATCTGTCCGAGGATACAACGAAGCCCGATCAATTCAATGATCTTCTGCCTGCGTCCGCACAAACGAAGGACAGACAGAATACCGAGTCGAAAAAGAATCGAAAGAACCAAGGATTTGCTGGCACCGTTTCTGCAGTAACGATACAGCAAACTAGAAAGCAATATGTAGTAATTTTGGCAGAGTAACAAGGCTAGAATTCGGTATATAGTGAAAGTAATTTGGGTGTTATTTATAGACCCAAATGTACCCTTTCACTTTAGGACACGCCCTTTAGTGAAGAGACTTGAGTTTGGGTTATACCCTTCCGTTTAGAGTTGCATCCGTACACGAACTAGTGTCTGAAATCCGTGTATAAACACACCGGTATCGATACACTTGTTCTGCTGTATCGATACCCAAACATTCTGTTCGCGACATAGCCAACCGGTATCGATACAGTGTTTCCCTAGTATCGATACCGGACTCCTTACCGCCAAATGGCAATAAGAAAGGGCGCCTACAAGGCGCCTTGCGCCGACGTGCTAAGTGCAAAGTGCGCCATCAAAGCGCCACACAGCCCACTGCCACGCTCACGCACGCGCGCGCGGGTGCGTATGAGTGTGTTCCATCACCGGCTACGCCGGTAATGCACGTAGCACCATAGGTGCCTTGCCACTTAACACTATGTGAACAATATAGATGTGTTCCCATATATATACCACTCAATCTTCTCCTCACTAGCCAATGTGGGACAAAACCAAAACACTACATTAAAAGCTTTCTAAAAGGCACAAGGAATATTTTGATAAAACCCCAAATAAAAACCCATTTATTTTGATAATTTCCAACAATCCCCCACCATTTTCAAAATAAAGATCAAGCCTTGGTTCCTTTGAAAAGACTTGTGCATCAATGAAGGTATCTCACGATTTTAACCATCACCTAGTGAAACACATCAAAGTTAGTCGGAAAGCATGGTAGACTTGTCTTTTAACCAGCGATCCTTAGATGACCAACCGGACACGTTTCACGCACGCATCTCACCTGACTTAGGTATTCAAAATTGCCGACACGTGGATTGGCCGTGTGTCTATATCCTGTTTCGTGAGTGCTCTAAAGTTCTAGCCCGTGAACCTATAGAAGGCGGCACCACCCTCACACTCATATAGGTAGACTTTTAAGAATGCCCCGTAATAACAAAGATCCGCCTAACTAAACCGTTAGAAGTCTATTAAGAGCTAAGTAGCTCACCTCTTCCTTTAAATTATGTACCAAACACTTTACCATAGGATGGGTGTTAGGAAAGTGTTTGCCATCACGACTTATGGTGTAGTTTGCTCATTGAACCCAAAGGCTTGAAGCTAAACAAGCGTTGGGTCGAGTTTCCACCAAGAGTGATTATATTTTAGTGGGCTTAAGTCCCATCCCCCTGTGATGTTTTCCACACCAAATCTCTTGCAAGACCTTTTGTTAAAGGATCCGAGTTTTGACCGACTTGACATAATCAATGGTTATCACCCCATCGGTTATCAAATTCCTCACATAGCTATGTCGAAGTCCTATATGCCCGGACTTCCCATTATATACCGGGTCAGTAAGCCCGTGATAGTGCCGATCGACTATCACAATGCAAAGATACCGATGGCATAGGTTTTGGCCACAAGGGACTCTCCCATAACATACTCCTTAGCCACTCACCTCTTTGCTACCCGATGCTAGCGCCACAAACTCGGCTGCCATAGTTGAGTCTCGTAATTATGCTTTGTTTCTTTGAACCCCAAGAAATCGCTCCACCACCAAGAGTGAAGACCCATCCACTTGTTGACAAGTGATCTTCATTCTCGGCTATCCAACTAGCATCCGTGTATCCTTCTAGAACCGATGGATACCCACTATAGACTATCCCATAGTCTATAGTTTTCTTTAAATACCTCAAAACCCGATTAACCGCATTCCAATGAATATCACTCGGGTTATGCGTATACCTACTCAGTTTACCCACCGCAAAAGCAATGTCCCGGCCGAGTAGATGTCATGGCATACATCAAGCTTCCTATCACTCTAGAATAATCTAGTTGTGACACTGCTCTACCTGTATTAGGATACAACTTTACATGTGGATCATAAGGTGTAGCAATCGGAGTACAATCAAAGTGATTAAACTTCTTTAGTATCTTCTCAATATAATGTGATTGAGAAAGAACTATATTTCCTCCTTGCCTTGTAATTCTAATTCCTAGAATTACATCAGCTACACCCATATCTTTCATGCTAAAACTAGATGAAAGCATATCCTTTGTGCTTTGTATGCTATCTAAATCAGTCCCAAAGATAAGCATATCATCCACATATAAACACACGATTACACCTTGAGTTTCAGTAAATTTGCTATAAACACATTTATCTGATTGGTGTATCCTAAACCCGTTTGATACAATTACCTTATCAAACTTCTCATGCCACTGTTTAGGTGCTTGTTTAAGTCCGTACAGAGACTTAACAAGTTTGCATACTTTGTGTTCTTGTCCTTGCACAACAAACCCTTCCGGTTGCTTCATATAAATTTCTTCATCCAATTCACCATTCAAAAATGCAGTCTTTACATCCATTTGGTGAATATGAAGTTTATGTATCGAAGCTATGGCAAGAAGAACTCTAATAGTAGAGATTCTTGCTACCGGTGCATAGGTATCGAAATAATCAATACCTTCCTTTTGCGTAAAGCCCTTGGCAACCAACCGTGCCTTAAATTTGTCTATCGTGCCATCAACTTTCATTTTCTTCTTGAAAATCCATTTACAACCAATGGCCTTGGAACCTGGTGGCAAATCAGCAAGAATCCATGTATCGTTACCCATAATGGAATCCATTTCATCTTGGATTGCTTCTTTCCAAAAAAGCACAATCTTGCGATTTCATAGCCTCCCCAAAGGTCAAGGGATCCGATTCCACATGATATGAAACCATGGTATGATTACAAGTAGTGTCTCTAGTTCCTTCAACTAGATACACTATAAAGTCAGGACCAAAGGACTTAGCAACCCGAGCCCTTTTACTTCTCCTAAGTTCGACCTGTTCCGTAGGTTCCGCCTCTGATTCAGGCCCATAAGAGATTGATTCATTCTCTTCATTAACCTCTTTCGGAATAGGAACAAACCTATTTTCATAAAACACAGCATCCCTTGATTCAATTATGGTATTAACCCCATATGAATCATTTGGCTCGGAAACAAGAAACCTATATGCCTTACTATGTAAAGCATAACCAAGGAATATGCATTCAATTCCTTTTTCACCCAATTTCTTCCTTTTGGGTTTTGGCAATCTCACAATTGCTCTACAACCCCAAGTTTTAAAATAACTTAGGTTAGGTTTCTTCTTTTTCCATAACTCATATGGAGTTATTTGTGACTTCTTGAGAGGTACCCTATTCAAGATGTAAGCAGCGGTAAGTATGGCTTCGCCCCACAAACCAGTGCCTAATCCTGAATTGCTAAGCATAGCATTAACCATCTCTGTTAAAGTCCGATTTTTCCGTTCAGCCACTCCATTTTGTTGTGGAGTATATGGTGCCGTTTTCTCATGAATAATGCCTACTGACTCACAGTAATCAGGAAAATAATATTCTCCACCCCTATCAGACCTTAAACGCTTTATTGTTTTTCCACATTGATTTTCAACCTCAGTTTTGAAAGTGATAAACTTTTCTAGAACTTCATCTTTTGAGTGCAACAAATAAACATGACAATACTTAGAATAATCATCTATAAAAGTAACAAAGTATTGCTTGCCTCCTCTAGTAGGGGTGCTATGCATATCACATACATCACTATGAACAAGTTCTAACAAAGTTGTAGTTTTAACAATTTTAGGAAATGGAACTCTAGTGATTTTAGTAAGTGAACACACATTGCATCTATCAACCATATCAACATCATACTTAGGAATTAAATCCGATTTAACCATCATATCCATCTTCCTAGTATTAACATGTCCTAAACGATTATGCCATAAAGAAAGAGAATCAAGCAAGTAAGCAGAAACTGTGAATGTGTTATTAACGTTGAGTTTGTACATGCCCTCACAAACATAGCCTTTTCCAACAAATGTGCCATTCCTAGACAGAACAAATTTGTTCGCCTCAAACACTAGCCTAAAGCCATGCTTATCAAGCAGGCTACCAGATACAAGATTTTTCCTAACTTCTGGTACATGGTAAACATCAGTCAAAGTTAAAACATTTCCAGAAGTGAACTCCAAATCCACTTTGCCCTTGCCTTTGATAGGAGCGGTCGATGAATTCCCCATGTAGATAAATGAACCATCATCAACCACTTCATAGTCGGTGAAGAACCTCTTATCAATGCAAACATGCTTTGTAGCCCCCGAGTCCATCCACCGGTTTTCCGGCATCCCCAACCATGTTAATTTCGGACACAAAATGACAAATTTACCCTTTGTACCCGATGCCCTGTGGATCCTTCTTCTTCTTAGACTTGCAATCCTTTTTGAAGTGCCCCGGTTGACCGCAGCGCCAACACTCAACCTTTGGCTTTTTCCCTTTCGGGTCATCGCCCCGGTCGTAGTCGCGCCGGACCTTCTGTTTCTTATGTTTACCCTTGTTGGAACCTTTTCCTTCTTCCACCACATGAACTTTAGAGGCACCAGCCCCAAGTTCTTCCTTCTCTTGACGCCTTGTCCTGTTCCTCCACGGTGAGATGAATGAACACCAATTGCTCCCAGTAAGATCCTCGGTTTGGTGCTTAAGACTTTTCTTATAGTCTTTCCAGGAAGGAGGAAGTTTATCGATCACAGAAGAGACCACGATCGATTCATCCATGTTCATGTTCTTAATCTTAAATTGGTTCAGAATATGCTGAATATCATGCAACTGATCAATCACTGACTTGTTATCTACCATTTTGTAACTCATAAATTGACTGACCAGAAACTTCTTGCTTGTCGCATCCTCAGTCAAATAGCGGCCCTCCAATGAATCCCACATTTCCTTTGCCGTCTCCGTATTCGAATACACATCGAACATTGCGTCCGAGAGTGTATTCAGAATATGCCCCTTGCAGATGTAGTCATCATTCTCGAATTTCATCCTCACCCGTGTCTCCTCCAAAGTCTCATCTTCTTTCTCCTCCGGATACGGTTTAGTGAGAACATACACGACATTCAAAGTCGTGAGCATGAAGTGCATCTTCTTTTGCCAACGCCTGAAATTCCCTCCATCAAACTTGTCCAATTTCACGATATCCTGTGTCATTTGTCGCAGAGACCTTGATGATGACGCCATTCCGGAATACTGTTTTCGATTGTTGGTGCAAAATCCGGGAGTCTCCGAGAAACTGAACTTCTTGATGATGGAACTTGCTTCGAGGCACGTTACTGAGTCGCTTTCCGAAAACAGTATTCGCCCCCACCGTTCGGTGTGCACCGGGTTGATAGCGAATCTGTCCGAGGATACAACGAAGCCCGATCAATTCAATGATCTTCTGCCTGCGTCCGCACAAACGAAGGACAGACAGAATACCGAGTCGAAAAAGAATCGAAAGAACCAAGGATTTGCTGGCACCGTTTCTGCAGTAACGATACAGCAAACTAGAAAGCAATATGTAGTAATTTTGGCAGAGTAACAAGGCTAGAATTCGGTATATAGTGAAAGTAATTTGGGTGTTATTTATAGACCCAAATGTACCCTTTCACTTTAGGACACGCCCTTTAGTGAAGAGACTTGAGTTTGGGTTATACCCTTCCGTTTAGAGTTGCATCCGTACACGAACTAGTGTCTGAAATCCGTGTATAAACACACCGGTATCGATACACTTGTTCTGCTGTATCGATACCCAAACATTCTGTTCGCGACATAGCCAACCGGTATCGATACAGTGTTTCCCTAGTATCGATACCGGACTCCTTACCGCCAAATGGCAATAAGAAAGGGCGCCTACAAGGCGCCTTGCGCCAAGTGCAAAGTGCGCCATCAAAGCGCCACACAGCCCACTGCCACGCTCACGCACGCGCGCGCGGGTGCGTATGAGTGTGTTCCATCACCGGCTACGCCGGTAATGCACGTAGCACCATAGGTGCCTTGCCACTTAACACTATGTGAACAATATAGATGTGTTCCCATATATATACCACTCAATCTTCTCCTCACTAGCCAATGTGGGACAAAACCAAAACACTACATTAAAAGCTTTCTAAAAGGCACAAGGAATATTTTGATAAAACCCCAAATAAAAAACCCATTTATTTTGATAATTTCCAACAAGGGGCACAGGTGGTGGGGCTAGTCCCTGTGCTCCTGGCTGTTGCCTACAGTAACAGACAGGTAATGTTTATTACTTCACCATACTTGAGATTGTTACATACATCAGCAATATTAAATTAACGACTACGGATGATGCTAACTTTCTAGGGTAGGTCAATGATCAAAGGATGCAAAGCCAAACCTCCAACCAAGAAACTCTTCACTCTTCAAGTTACTTAAGTTTGAGGTTTTGGTTCACTTGGCACAAAAAAAAAAAAAAAAAAAAAAAAAAAAGATTTCTTGTTGATGTACAACTCAAGTCATATCCCATAAAACAGAAAATTTGATGTTGACGTTCCTCTCCATTAATTCTTCAAAACCTAAATATCCACAGAATCCATAGGTGCTAGTGCCAAAAGAGATTATCAACTTGGAATTCTACATTGATGGAATGTAGTAATTGAATACTAGTGGTTCCAGTACATTCTTAAATAACATATCTATAAGAACAAGTATGCGAGTATCAATTGAATTGAACTTACAAGACATATGCAATCCTTCCATCAGGCAACGGCATTGGCATCATTGTCATGCCAGGAGGTCCATAAAATATTGGAGTAGGTCCATACATCATTGGCTGCAAAACAATGGCATCCACATCAGCATGGAAGCTGAAGACACAGAGCTAGAAACGCCTAGTTTCAAAAGGATCCTCCTTACCCATATCCAGATACACTCTCACACACAGATTAATATATAGTTTTTCTGTCCATTACGCAACATTGAAGCCAAACATCACAGAAAAGAACCAGTTTGAGTTGGGATGGATAATACCGAAATAAACTACGCATAAACTTAAAGCCAAATAGAGTGCATCACTCCACACTGATCCAAGGTTGAGGAACGCCAACACGCTGTTGAGGCTCACAAACCAGTTTCACAGACGACTGGGTTAAGACAAGACACATCTGGACGTGTGCACACATACTAATGTCGGGGATATCTGGGCAAAGACACATCCAGGTATGTGTCCTGCAGGCCTGTGACTGTCCGACTTGGGGAGAGACAAAGAGAGGGGTACGACCTGCTACTTCTCTTCCTCGTCTCAAGTACCCGAAGGTTTCTGATTCATTGTATCCGACTCTCAAAGCAGCGGCCACTACTTTTGTGGTTGATTATAGGGAAATCGAAGTGGTTAGACTGCATTTAAGGGTTTCATTTTTTAAGCTCTGTTGCATCTTTGTTGTGCAGCCTTCGACCAAAGCTTACTTTAAGAATTTGCTTTCATTTAGGCCAAACTTTCATTTATTAAGGGAAATACAGATATGTGCCTATAATTTTTATTATTTAGTTCTCTTTTTCACATTTGTGCTAAGATAAACATTAAATTAGAAGTGTCGTATAAAAATATTTATAAACGTAAATCCTTCTAATGAAATACCAATGTGTGTGTGTGTGTGTGTTACCAAGCGTATCCCCAACATGTTTTTAACCTATTTTTTTTAGAGAAATGGCATGGGATGTCCGTGTGGTGTCCGTGCCCATATCCATGCTTCTTAGAATTTGCTGCTGATCGTAGTGCTGGTAGGGTGTATATGGAAAATGATAGAGGACATCAGTACTTAATCCTACTCTTCTACATCAAGCAGGGCATCTTACCTGTCCAAAACCTGCACCACCATATCCAGCACCTGGAGCACCATATGCACCGCCCACCAAACCATAATCAGGCCACGGTGGGTATGTTGGGAGCAGGGCCGGCTGCTGTGAAAACAAAATTAAAAATGAGTTCAAGATTCCAGTTCCATTGGATAAGAGAGTTGATACATTTAAATTTAGAAGCTCTAAGCAATGTGTTGTCACCTTAAGCAAATGATCACAAAATCAAGTTCACAGTAATCTTTGTGGGATTCTATACCACTTTCCTAATTATCCTATTTTGCCTTAGATTTATCATATGAACTTGGAAAGCTGAATAGCCCAAATCATGGAAAGTCACTAAGTCAGTATACAAACATCTGAATACTCTGGGTTTTAGCTTATTATAGTTCGTTGGGTGTTACATTCTTCAGTTTTTTCTTCAATAGGTGATCTGATTTTTCCTTCCGGCAAGCAGTGAACAATCACAAAATTAAACTTGATCAAGAACTACAGGTCGTTGGATCCACACAATACTGGACGAATATAACAACCGCAACACTTGTAATTGCTTCCAGACAACCAAGCTTTGAAGCTTTGATGGTACAGCTCCAATAAGTGGAGCTCTGTGGACACATTGTAGATACAGTAACCAATTAAACTTGTGTTTCTTTGGTTGAGAACAACCTTCATTTGGTGGGACTGTGGGGGAGGCAGCGGAAGAGGTGGACTTCCGGAAAAGTGGTGTTGGTTGAGGGATAGGAAAATGCGGATGACAGCTAAGGAGAACATAGAAGAAGCATAGACAATGGATCCAGACACCAACTAAAGGCACTTATAAAGGCCAATGACCAACCCTAAAGGCACTTATAATGGGTTATTGATAGCAGAATCGCTTAATTTAGCTTCACATCGTGCCATAAAGAGGTTTGTGTCACAGAGAAAATTCACTTATAATGGGTTGTTGATAGCAGAATTGATTAATTTAGTTGTTCCATGAAGAGACTAAAAATGCCATAACTTTAATTATTTGAGCTTTTAAGTAATACCCTGGTATTTTTTGAAAACTTCAAATCATATTGGAAGTGTTGTCTAAACCTACCTAACTGACTACTTGAAAACAAAAAATCTATTTCACTGGTCCCAACTGCAAAATCTTCATTATTCGAGAATATTGAAAGCAACATACATATAAATTTCTAAAATCAATTCAAGCACAAGCATAAGATCCAATCCCTATGTTACCTAAAACGATGATCGTAAGGGTTCAAGGAACAAGAGCAGGAAAAGGGCACGCCACATGCCTAAATTGTGGTAGGCTATGTGTAAGCATTTATAATAACAAAATTAGAACTTACTCTTCCAAGCAGTAAACAACTAATAAAACACATTACTATTTTACAAATTATCCATGTGGAAAACATCTATTTGCAAGATTGTTATCTTACAATTTACCACTTGTGAGAGGCCTGGAAACACATTGGATTGCTATATTTACTGTTTTGGAATGAATTTGCCTCAATATCAACGTCCATAGTAATTCCAAAAGATAGGTCCTACCATTGTGAGAGTTGAAAGTTCAAACATTAGGTTGATAGCAGAATTGAAAGTTCAAACATTATATTTACTGTTCCGTTCGTTTGCTTATTTTGGACAATAATTTTGAAAATTTCTCAAAAACATAGCTTTGAACACTTCTCAAAATCCATATTCACTTCCCTATTCTATTCTGAAAAATGTTTTCAAAATAAATTTCAAAACTTCTGTTCGTTTTGATTAATTTTTTATATTATTTTATTTTTTTAAATAATAATAAAATGACTATTTTTTTTTTCATTCTTACTACTTGTTTGTCCCTCCTTCTTCACCTCATCAAGCATGATATTTATGAAAATACCCGTAGTGTTGTACCCCCACATTCCCATATCTGCCAATTCATCATCCATTCTAGCCTAATTTTAAAACAACCATCATGGAACAATCAAACAATAAAACCTAGAAAGATTGGGGTGTTTGGTAAACTGTATAGAACCCGTAAATTTTATTATTATTATTTTATTTTTTTTTGGCATTTTAGCTTTTCAAATAAAACTGTATACAAACCTCTTTTTTTTTTGCCATAGTTTAAGTTCCTAGTTGCAAACTAGGTAAAAAAAAAAAGAAGAAATAATTAACTACAACGAAAAATATGGTAGAACCAGTACCTAATAGTAGACAATAACAATGGAAATTGAAGACAAAAGAAGAGAGATTAACCACTGCTACGCCATTATCTCCTACGCAAGATTCGTCTTCAGGAACTTCTGAAGGAGGTTCCTTAGTTGGACGTGTCTTACAAGTGATATGGGAGTCTGAAAAAAAAGATCAAAAAAATCAAATTAATCTAACAAAACAAACAAAACAAAGAAAGAGATTGAAAACCATTGCGTGCATGATTTTTCCTGCACCTCTAGCTTGGCGGCTTTTGGTTTGCCGAAGTACCCGTCTTGGGCATTTTTTGATTTCTCCCAACTTTTTCTGTGGTGGAGTTTCGAGAACTCTTACCCCGTTGCTTGGCCATTTTATATAGACCAAACGGTTGCACTATATGTTGAGTGGCGTTGAAGGTTCCGGGAGTAGGGTGAAGAGTAAAGAAGAGACAGGGAGAGAGTTGAGAAATTATCTGTGAGAGAGAGAGAGAGAGAGAGAGAGAGAGAGACAGGGTACTGATGTCTGTAAATTTGATTTTCAAATTTGAGGCCTCGGGTTTTGCTATTAGTAAGACTCATGTATGGGTGGGCCCCTTGGCCAAAATTTTAATTTTCAAAATTTGCACCCAAATTTGGCCCCAAAATAGCGCCAGCCCTCTAATTCTCTCTCCACCTTCTCTGTAAACCTGTGAAAACTGGAGTAGTTTTTTTTTTTTTTTGCCAATCGATATACATCAGTAGAGTTAGTTGTTATTGTTAGTAAACCATAAGGGTCAACCTCCTCTTCATAGGAGTCGAACCCAGAACCTCACTCCTATAAAAGGGGCTACACGACCAACTAGGCCAAGTGCCCTGGTCTGTGAAAACTAGTTGGATATACATATTACTTCAAAAGTGGTCTTTCCTTTCCTTTTCTAAACATTTTTTTGAGAACAAATTTTTTTTAAAAATGTGTTGAGAGCATTGCTCACTGTCATGCGTCAGTATTCTTCACAAAGAGGATTTTTATGCATAGGAAGGGTAATGGGTTGCGGAATGCGGTGTACAAGTTATCTTTGGCAGCTTCTATTTATTTCCTTTGGGGAGAAAGGAACTTTCGGATCTTCCAAGGAATAGCAAAGAATGAAGCAGTTGTGTCCTCTGCTATCTTTGCAGATGTTAGAGCCAAGCTTAGCACTTGGTCTTTTGTCAAGTTCACTTCTAGGAATAGGAAAATCTGTGATGATTGGTTTTTAGATTCTAGAATCTTTAGTGTTAATAACTAGGTCTTACACTACCTCTCTTCGGTTTTGTTGGCGATTTTTTTTGTATAGTTTCTGTTCAGGGGTATGCCCCGGTGGTTGTGTAGTCTTGGTTCTTTTGGTGATATAAAATTTTACTTACCAAAAAAAAAAAAATTGTGAAAACTTTATATCCAACTCAAAATCAATTGGCCATGAGTGGAGAGGCCTCATTATATATTAAGTGATCACTCATTCCACTCCTAAGCAATGTGGGACAATATTTCTTAACACCCCCCTCACGTGTGGCCACTTTTTGGGTCCTATCATCGTGCAACCTTTTTGCTGGTCTGTCATCGTGGGGTGTGGATTGTGGAATTTTTTTTTCCCATGTGGAGTGGAATAGGCCCCGCTCTAATACCATGTTGAAACTTTATATTCATCTCAAAACCAATTGACAATGAGTGGAGAGGTCCCGAGATATATTAAGTAATCACTCATTCCACTCATAAGCAATGTGGGATAACATTTCTTAACATCCCCCCTCACGTGCAGCCGCATTTGAGGTCTGTCACGTATGGCCATTTTTTGAGTCCTATCATCGTACAACATTTTTTGCTGGTCTGTCGTCGTGGGGCGTGGATTGTTTTTTTTTTTTTAAATGTGGGGTGGAATGGGCCCCGCTCTGATACCATGTGGAAATTTTATATCCAATTCAAAACCAATTGTCAATGAGTGGAGAGGTCTCATCATATATTAAGTGATCACCCATTCCACTCCTAAGCAATATGGGACAATATTTCTTAACATAAGCTGTTTCCCCCTACCAAACCGCCGACTCCACACCACCACTCCGCCCCACTATCCTCCCAAACCACCACCGATGAGCGATCAGTTCCCACCATTTCCATTGACGGACGATTAGACTCCACCACCACCACTGACAAACGATCGAATTCCACCACCACCGGGACTCCACCACCACCACTGACGATCTCTTCTCTCAGAGGTTTCTCTCTCTCACATCCCTCTCCTTATATCTCCATTTGAGGGTTTTGATTGCTTAATCTATTATCTGTTCTTGTTATTAAGACCATCTCCAACAGTCTCGCCATCGATCCGGCGAGACTTAAATGGCGAGGTTTTCTCCCAAATCTTGCAGCCAACAACCTCGCTCACTGCCTCGCTATTTTGGTTTTTCATTTTTTGGCTCGCCTGCCTCAACGAGGCACTGTAGCCCTCGCCTCAGCACCGCTGCAATGGTGTCGTCGTTCGATTCCTCCGACCGGTGAAAAATCAACAGTTAATGGTGGGTTTTGGTCAGAAAAATCGTTGGATTTCATGGCGGGGCAACCCAGACGGCTTACGGTCAACCGTGGTTGCAGCCATGGCTGGAGGCAATGATGAATCGAACAGATCTGAGCCTCTCTCTCTCTCTCTATGTATGTGTGCGTGTGTGCGTGCGTGCGTGCGTTTTGATTTTGGCCGGATTTATGGTCAATTTTGGGCCGGTGGTTGCGATGCTGTGATGGTGGTCTGTGTGTGGTCGGTGATGGTGATGGTGGTGGTGGGTCGGTGATGGTGGTATGTGGCGGTGACAGTGGTCTATGGGTGTGGTGTGTGGTCGCTGATGGTGGTGGTGTGTGGTCGCTGATGGTGTGTGGCGATGATGGTGGTCGGTGACACTGGCGGTGATGATAAGATCTGAGCCTTTTGATTTTTATTTTGTTTTTTTTTTTTTAGTTTTTTTTGTTGAGTTAAATGGCTAGTCTGTTGGGTAGAGGTGGTATTTTTTGGCTAGCTATATCAGCGTATGACACATTTTGTAGCTAATTTTGTGAGAATTTTGTTGAGTCTGTTGGAGGAGATGCTCTAAAGGGCCCAAAAGATTGAGAAACAAAACTTTATTAAAAAGCATGTCAAAATAGAACCTTCCTTGTCCATATGCTAAAAAGCAGAAAAGTGAATGAGACTGGATTTATCTGGGGGACCATCTAGACAAAAACAAAACTCCTAGTTCTTAAAGGGCCCAACAGAAAGGAGGTATTTTTTACGGTGAAGCGATATAAGTACAATATATAATAGACAAGATAAATATGTAATATGTAAATACGAAAATCCCTTTCTTTATGAGTTTCCTATTACCTAGAATTATGCTATAATAAACAATTCCAACCCAGTATCCAATTACCTTGAATTGTCTGCTTGTTTTTTGCGTACTTGCACACCACTGGTTTACCATTACCTTTTAATGTTATTTTTTTGTTTGTAGAATCATTGATGTGTAGGGGATGGTATTGGAACCTAAGGTTGGAACAATATTCAATTATGATAATGAAGCTCATGAATGTTACGCTATTTATGCGAAAGTCAAAGGTTTCGGGTTGATGACAAAGACCTCAAAGAAGCGCGAGGATGGGATAAAGTGTAATATAACCTATGGTTGTCATCGAAGTGGAAAGCCCAGGGCAACAACCTTGAATCTTGTTAAATCCCATCCAAAACAAAAACAGATTGTAAAGCCCATATGAATATTTCCTTGCAAGTTGATGGGAAGTGGAAGTTGAATTTGATTGAATTGAATCAAAACATTGTTACAACGATAAAAAAGGGGGTATACAAAGCCGACTATCGTCATGTCTATCATACTAAAAAACTTGGGGAGGACACCCCTCAAGCACTTCATTAATTTGGTGATGAATCTCTAAATTTGTTGTCTTCATGCGGCGGAGGAAATCAGCTACTTGTTCTTTCACCTTGTCGCAAGGAAGGCGGTGAAGAAAATGCAAGATAGATGGATGAAGATCTAAAAACTTAGGGTATAAAGTTGTTCATGGGGGAGCCCTCTGATACATTTGTTCTGAGAGGAAGCACAATGCAGGTGTTTCAACACAACAATTAGTATCCAAATTACTCTCATTATCACAACAAGCCAGCCTCTGGAACAAATTAATATCATAAGGAGATAGGACTGTTGGTAAAACAAAAGCAATCTGCCCCTTCGTAATATCAAACTTGATACGAAAGCCATTGGAATGAATCTCTGGAGCATCTGTGACCTGCAAAAGACCAAATATTTCTCATTAGATAAACAATGATGAAATAAAACACACCATGGTTATGGAATAAAACAAGGATAGACTGCTTAATTAAGCAAGATAAATTGTTCAAGTGTTCTGAAAATCAATAAATAAAAAGGATGAAAAAGTTACGTTGTAAAGTTAGAAGTTTTAAAATTTTAGTTGCTAGTCAAAAATCAAAACCAAGGTTATATCAGTGATGAAATCATTTCTTACCAAGTAAAACCAGAACATTCATCGTTAGGTATTCGAAGAAAGAAGCCCTAAATTTCTGTCATCAGTATTTATCACCAAGATTATAATTTTTTCCTCTCCCTTAATGTAAACCCTATTTTTTTTTTGTCTACATTAAAGGAAAGGAAAAAGAAAGCCCTAATTTGACGAAATCTAAACAAAATTCTAATTTTAAAGGACCTAATTTCGGAGAAACCAAAACCTATGAGCGAGTAGTCGGGAGGAATGAGCTGGTACTTGACGGTCAGCTGATTCGGTGGCGGTGGTGGTTGTACAACGAGAGGGTGGCGGCGCCGATGGTGGAGTCCGTTGGTGGTAGTGGAGGTGGAGTCCGATCATCCATCAGTGGTGGCTGAGGAGGAGAGAGAGGGAGGCGTCGCTAGTGGTGGTGGTCGTACGATGTTGGAGGTGGTGGCGGCTCCGGTGATGGAGGGTCTGTTATTTGGGAGGGGCGAGAGACATAGGGAGGGGTGAAGAGAAAGAGGGAATGGTGGAGAGTATTTACGGGTCTGTGATTTTGGTGCCAAAATTTTGGGTGCAAATTTTGAAAATCAAATTTTGGCCAAGGGACCCCACCCATACACGTAGGATCAGTGTCTGGGTCATTGTCCGAGTCTCTACTAATAGCAAAAGAATAGTGATAGAGCCACACACACTCAACCACACACCCTCTCACATGTGATGGGACCCACCGGGTGGGGCTCTAGCATTTTTAATAGCAAAATTGGTGCCGATCCGCTCCGCATCCCCAACAGCCTCCCTAAATTTTTCTCTAAAAAATGTAGTGAACAGTGCACATTTTTCATTTTATCAATTCACGTATTCAACAATTCCTCTCTATTACCCTCCCTAATTTTAAAAAAATAATTGATTATTGAGAGGGAGAGAGAGAGAGAAAGAGAGAATAAACAAATGAAAAAGTAAGAAAGAAGATAGAGAGAGAGAATAAAAAGAAGGGACCAGGGGAGAGAGAATGAATAAAAAAGGGACACTTGCTATAGGGTCCACTATAGCTATTTCCTAACACTTTTAGTCCACCTAACATATTCCTAACACATCCAGTCCACTCACCCATCCTAAATACGACAATACCCCTTCAGTCTCTGCGTGTTCCCTCTAGCGACAAACATTCACGCCAAAACTTCGCCGACCACCACCCCTGACTTCCCAACTCCTGCGACCACCCTCATCGGCGAACCTCCGGCAAGCACCACCACCAACAACGAACTCCGGCGGAAACGGTCACGATGACCGGCAAGTTCTGGCCTTACCGATGATTTCCAGCGGTATGTACCGGTCGGTGAAAGAAATGAAGAAATAGAAAAAGAAGAACGTCAGATCTGAAAAAGAAGAAAGTCGGATCTGAGAATAAGAAGATCCTCCTTTCCGGCACCGTACCTCCGCCGCTCGTAGCCCCGTTCATCAGACACCGTTAAGGAAAAAAGATCCTCCTATTGACCGTTCTTCTTTTTTCTATTTCTTCATTTCTTCCCGAGTCGATACGATTCTAAAATCTAGAGTATCAATTTGATTGTCGACTGAACTCTCCGAATGAATGGTAGAGTAAAATCGAGGGTCACCGTCGGCGTATACTACTATGATTCTCTCTCTACTCTAGCTAGTACGCTGATTTGCTGCAGCAGTGCACAGTAATTGTAGTACTAAAAATCAGTCTCAAGCCCGGGTGGGGCCCACTTTTGTCTTTTCTTGGGTTTGGCTTGTCAGTGAGCGGGTACTTGTTCAAAAAAAAGTTGTAAGGTTATTTGATCGAACGGTGAAATATTATTCACACATGTGGGGTCAACTTCTTAAGTTATAATAATAATAATAATAATAATAATAATAATTATTATTATTATTATTATTATTATTATTATTATTATTATTATAATAATAACAACACCAGCTGTTTTTTACTCCTCCCAATGCTCATGCTTATAATTTTTCTTTTCTTTTGTTTTTTATTTTTTGGACATGCAAGTCTCTAAAAGCAATCCTCATTAAAGAAAGTATGCTTTGGTGCACTATGAATAAATAAATACAACAATGGTGTTTGGGTGGATGAGGTTTTATTTTTATTTTTATCACAAGTAGGTTTTTTTTTTAAAAATATAGTTCAGATAACCACCTCTTGTGAGTTAAGATAACCATATCTAATCCGATATAGTAAAGATAACCACATCTTTTGAGTCTTGATAACCACATCTTGTGATTCTAGATATGGTTATCTGCGCCGGCGACTTTTCCGGCGAAGTCCAATTTTCTGGCAACTTTTCCGGTGCCAGCGAACTTTCCGGCACCTATAAACTTCCGGCAAGAGTATGTTATGTGTTAAATTTAATGTGAGGGTATATTTGTCTATTAAAAATGGAGAGTGGACCTTACACCTTAGAAATTACAAAAAGGTAGATTAGAGGACTTATGGAACTAAGAGGTGGACTAGACATGTTACAAAAAGCTATAATGGACCTTAGAGTAATTCTTTAATAAAAAAATGTTAGGGTAGTGAATAGCGCCTCCCTAAATGGGGGGGATTTTAGGGAGGTACTGTAGCATTTTGTATTTTAGGGAGGAGTTTAGGGAGTCTCTTGGAGTTTAATTTTGGGGTTTGACTCCCTAAAATAGAGATTGGAGGAGTTTGAGGAGCCTTGTTGCACTTGCCCTAAGCGGTCCAAAATGCAAGAGGAGAGAGAAAAGGAGAAGAGAGAGTGGTCGGGTGAGCCAAAACACTTTTGGACGACGACTGCTAGGCATGTGCACGTGGTACCCATTCGATACCCAAATTTTTTTCCTAGATCACCGACTTCTGCTATCTGTGTAAAAGAGAAAGAGGGCATAGATCTCTGTTCGTTGGATCACGTATTAGTTAGTTTCAGAGGGATTAATGGGTGACAGAACATTAGGGGTGATTAAATAAGAAGTTGATGTAATAAAATAGTAGGGGTCATGTTAAAAGACAATCTTGCCCTTGTTTTTGCATGTGACTATATGTGTGTGTGTGTGTGTGTGTGTGTGTATATATATAGAGTCCCGATCTAATCCGGGATTCCCGGATCCGGGACTCCACCTTCCCGATATTTTTTTGAAAATCCGAGCCGTCCAATGTGTTCAAAAGGTGTTTTCTTAAAAACTGCTTGGATCAAGCCCTTCCCGGTATTTGTTTTTGAAGATTTCCCGCGTGGACCCTTGAAAACACCTTTTGAACACATTGGACGGCTCGGATTTCCCAAAAATAATTTTTAAAAGCATCAAAACACCAAAAAACCTCCCATCCGGGATCCTTGATTGGATAATTGCCGATATATATATATATATATATATAAACTTCAATAATAATGGGAGACTTAAATAATGATCCTTTTAGGCACTTGAAATTAGAAAATCATCCTGAGGCTATTTAGGAGTTATGTTTGCATCCCCAGATTCAAAAAAATCCTAAAATGCCCTTTATCTATATATAATTATATAATTGTAACATTGAGGACTAAATTAAAAGTTGCATATATAAGGGTGGGTAGTGGACCATTTTCAAATTTTTGAGGTCCTTTACTGTAATTACGGGATTGGGGATAAAACCCAATCCCTATTATCTCGTATTATCATTCATCCACCGTCTCATTCTTCAACCGCAATTCTCTTCAGAAATCCCGAGATTCTCTCACCCAGAAATCTCAAAATCTACGCGTCCATAACTCCTTCTATGTCGTCCCGAAGAAATTAGTCCCGGACTCCTCGTCGTCCTGACATATTAAGGTATAATTTTTTTGGTCCTTCGTTTTTCTAGTTCTGAACATTATTGATTGTCTTGGTCATGCATTGATTGATTAAATGCTTTCTTCATTTGTGAGTTAATTAGAAAGAACTTGTAATTGGGTTTTACAGTATCGACGAAACCATCCAAAAACTCAATCACTGTAGCAGAACCATCCCAAACAGTATTTTGGATTGATCAGTATGTAGCCATGTTTCTCATCGCTGTGGGCGAATGGTCCCCTGGTATGAGAGTTTTGGATTGATTAGTTGTGATGTCTCCAATTATTATGATGTTTTGGGGGTATTTTGACATTTATTTAGATAGTTTTGAGTAGTTTTGCCATGATCCATTTTCTGTAGGTACTATGTATTGACCATGATTGCAGTTTTTTTACTTGATTTTACCATGTTTTGGGGGTATTTTGATGGTTATTTGGATAGTTTTGAGTAGTTTTACCATGATTCATTATCTGTAGGTACTATGTATTGACCATGATTGCAGTTTTTTACTTGATTTTACCATGTTTTCCGGAATATGTTGCCATTTTTTTCACCATACTTGCCACTACGCGGGCCTACATAGATAAGGAGCGTGTACAAGGAGAACGTACATAGTCCTTATTTATATACCATGAGTTTTGATCTTTTTACCATGATTTTTGGTCGTTTTTTTTTTATTTTTACCATGAAATGTCGATTATGTGGTTGATACATTTTACATGATTCAAGTAATCGTGGTAAAAATCAAATACAAAACATAAAATATGGTAAAATCGAGTAATCATGCTAAAAATTAAAAATCAAATACAAAACATAAAATATTATATTTACCATATTTTTGGACTAGTTATAAGTTTACCACATTACTCGGTCATTGGTTACATTTGCCATTTTTACTATATTTATTCAAAATTTCTCCATTTTTACTGTGGTGGTATTTATTTTTACCATAAACTTGTTTGGGTTATGCATGCCATTTATACCATATTTGCTGGTGTGAATTTTATTTTTTTTGCTTGGTTATCTATAATTTCACCATACATTAGTAATAAATTTTTGAATTTGAAATTTCTCTTGTTATATCACTTAATGGATGTGATTGAATCTCATTAAATTAAAAAATGGTTAAATCCCACTAAATTAGGAAGTTATTGAATCCCACAAAATTAGGAACTTATTGAATCCCACAAAATTGGGAAAAAAATATAATCCAGTATAAAAGGGTAGAAAAGGTATTTCACAATGAAAAAGGATGAAAACATAACTCCGTAAAACAAAGGGGATGAAAATCTAAATAGTGTCCAAAAAACGGATGATTATTTAATTACCTCAATAATAATTCATTTCATATAATATTTAATATTTATGTTGTAATACATAAATATATTTAATATGCTATTAAAAAATCAATATTTTTATTTGTAATTTATAAAATGATTACATAGGTTATGTAATAATTATTAATACACAATATTTCATGTGTTTAAAAAAACGAAAAATGTGAACAGTAATTTTTTAATTTATTACACATGTACTACAAATTGATATATGTATTAATTGTTTTAATGAAAAAGTTATTAAATTTATTTGTAACTTGTTATTTAATTATTAAGTTATAAAGCATGAATTATAATTTCATTACTTAACTTGTAAGTCCGGATTTTTTTTAAATAGTTGAAGTACTTTTTTTTATTTATTAACTATATGCATTACAAATTGACCCATTGACTTATACAATAGAAAGAGAGTTCACTCTCCGTCCTTCGGAAAAGGAAATCTGTTCAAAAACAAAAAAACTAAGTACATTAAATATTTGGATTGCCAAAGGCAATAAAAAAAACATGGGTTTAAATCAAACATGGGAAATTATGGTTCGGTTGGGCCTCATTAATCTATTTTTAGAACTCGTCTCGGTCCTAACTTGCCACAAAAATTCTAATGAACAAAACTCAACATTCTGAAGCAAATTCATTGAAAAGCAAACATGGTGTTTTCAACTAGCGGAGATCTTGTACAACCTATGGACATCAGAAACAGCATAAGGTAACTTCTTCTAAACATGAGTAGTTAATTCAATATAGAACAATCTCAATGCAGAACCTGCAGTAACATCAAGCACATCAAATTACACTGTTCCAACTTGCAGATTCCACCAATACCGTGAAGCAAAACTAAATGCGAATTATGTAAAAGCTAGTTGCAAGTCAGTTACCATAACTTCAATAAACAATATTGGTTACAAGGGCCTCAATTCAATTTACAAAGTCCACCTACAAATTGTATGGGAACTTCTTTAACGAAACTATCCTACAAAGACTAATCAGGAACATTAAAACATTATTTTTCAAGGATTTTCATCTGCCGACGAGGATAATATTCTACAACGTTATACCTTTCTTCTTTCAATTGATTTAGTGTAAGTCTCTGTTGATCCATCAGCATTATACAACGTTTTCTCATATATTTCCATTTTCTTCTCATTCGTTTTCTGCTCGTCTTCCTTCAGATTATGTAATAACATTGCAAGAGGAGAACTTGTATAACCATTTTCCTGGTCTTGGCTCTTTTGTTTATTGGACAGATCTGCTTTGAACCTGTTGCTCCGCGGTCTCTCCACGTCTAAAATGGTATCAGCTGAGGCATACAAAACATCAAGTGGTGCAGGTCCGGATTAACCAAGGGCATTGGACGGGGTAAGATTGAGAAAAGACCTAAATTTGGGCATTATCGGCTCACTACACTGCTTTCAAACTTGTACAACATTTTTAAGCCAAGCCTTTACCTTCCCAAAAAAAGGTTAGGTTACTAATAATGAAGCTTTTATTTGACTTCTCAAACACAAAAGCGAGGATACTCAACTAAGATCTCTCTGCAAGATCATGTGAATCAAAATCATGACATACGAGAGGATCCATACCTCAAACCTCAACTGTATGCCTATTGACTCTCAACTAACAATCATTGATTCTATTTATGCGACTCTGGTATGCCTATTGACTCTCAACTAATCATGACAATCATTGATTCTATTTATCTTACTTGCGGCCGAGCCTCCTTATAAAAACTTGTGACCAAGAAGTAGAGGCGAAACACACCTAGTGCAGTGGCAATAAAACTTTGTAATGCCACAAATGCCTCCTCTTGTTGTCTTCTTGTCAGTTGTGTGTTGTTTAATCGTGCCATCCTATAATTAATTTAATAGATTAGATAATTGGCTTCATTTTATCAAAAAGTTTCACCACGTTCCAAAACTAAATCTAACGTGTACTCTACTGCCATTCTCATTTTACTCAGTTTGGATAGATAATCAGGGGCTTTACAAATCAAAATTTTTACATTTTCAAGGCACGATTCCATTTCATTAATTAAGAATATTGTTATTGTTGTTCAATAAGAACAATGGGTAACTAATCAAGGCAACAAGTAGGAGTGTAGGACACGGTATTCCCCAGGCTTGGCTCAAATTCTTTTTTCACTTCCTCAAGTTTGACAATTTTTTGAGACTACTGGTTAAAACTCAGCACATGTTTAGTGATTATAATTGATGCAGTATGGATATCTTCCATTCCTAATCAGAATACAAGGAATCTGTTGTTCCCATTTACAAGAAGCTTGAATACAAGGGATTTGTTCTTCCCATATACAAGAAGCTTATTAACTTCCTCGAAAATCATTTACGTGAAAATGTGGGAAAAATCCATATTTTTTTTAAAAAAAACAATGGAATGGAGGCCCTGGTACCACAATAAATAGTAAGCTACAGTAATGTTGTTATTTTTTCAACTCCCCAAGCTAGAATATTGAGAAAAATTGGGTTCATGAAGTATCATTTGAAAAATTCAGTTCCTATAATAATAGCTCTGCCGTCGTAAATAACATTTCTTTTTCATTGGCTCAAAGCCGTCGCCATAGCTCGGGTTCTTACATACTGTTTTTGCATCAGGATATGGGCTGTCACAAAAAGATAAACATCCAAACCTAGCTAGGAGAAAATTCTTCCCTGTTTTATTTTTTGATTACATCTAATAATTTAATGAACATAGAAAACAACATCAATCCACCCAAAACATGTTATCAAGAATTCTAATACATAAACCATCATTCATTAAAAACATTCACTAATCCATTCTTTCAATCCCAAAAGATCCATACTACATTCAAAAATATAATTAGGTAATGAAAACTAAAGTAGACTACTCTGATAGTATGTCAAAAGACAATGGTTTAGTTTAACACGACAATGCAAAATAAGTGAATCCCAAAATATCACATCTTCCCAGTCGTCACACTTTAATCTTCAACAAACACCTGAAAAAGAAGACAGAAGAATGAGATGTTGATATATGTATTTTTGTATTTGTAAACACATGAAACAAAAAAAAAAATTATCATAACATACATTAGTAGACCGCCAAGCAACAATGCAGCCAACGGCTTCTCCAACTTTGCGAATTTTTTTGCTAGGTCTTTCTAGAGAAGCATGAGGCTTTATTGCTTTTTGAACTAACACTTTCCAAAAATTAGAACCCAATGGCTTTCCATCTACTTTTACCAATGGATCCCTACTAATAACGATTCCCTCTGCAACATCGCATTTCGGAATAGTGTAACTCACCAAGCATACTTTTGGTCCATCCTACAATTGCAGGTATAAAATTTTAGTACCCACATGTCTTATAACTAGCAAAGAAGGGGTCATAGTGACAAATAGAAACATGAAGAAAGAGGACACAACAATATAGCTAGCCAGAAATAGGAAACAACACAAGCAAATTGAACACTCCGACCAGCTAGCCAAATTTCAAAAGCAGTTTGGGGAAAAAGAAAAAAAAAGGCCAAGCAGATGCTATCAAAAACAAAAGAATCATGTTGAATGATAACCCCATTGTTTGCCCATTTCAAAACTCCTAACTAACATATTAGTAAAGTGGTTTTACCTTCTCAAACTTAATTGAAAAAGAAAATACAAGATAACTGTTAGTGCCAAGAAAAAAAAAAAAAAACAAAAGAGGATGCATCTTTCATTATATCTTTTCTAAGGAGAGGAGAGAGAGAGAGAGAGAGAGAGAGAGAAAACTCAAGCACCAATTAAATTCATTTTTCAAGCAATTCTCAACTGTGGAAATGAATCTATACTAAAAAGGATGCACGCTCGTGTCTCACAAACTTTTTGAAGCATTTTTTTGTGTCACCTCCAGCTCTACAACATCCAATAGTCAATCCTTCAATTACCAGGTTTGAATGTCCTAACTCCTTTTTTAAACCATGGTCATGCAAAAAATAAAAAACAGAAGATAAAGATTAGAGTTCCAGTTTTTGATTGGTTATATGAGCTATAACCTGGATCTAAATTAAATATTCGCCTTCGATCAACACCTCAAGTAGTAAAAGTAAATTCTGATAAGGGTTAATCTACATTGCTCACCCCACCTAATTAAAGGCAGCCTCACTACCTCAGCACACTCATACTGGTTTTATTCTTGGTACACATTATTGGGAAATTCATTGATAACATGGCAGCAATGAATCTATACTATTAGTGACATGGCAGCAAAGTGTCTCAGGCAGTCCTTATGGTGGAAGCTACCAGCCGTCATTTGGTCCTTCATACATGGGAGGATATGGTGCTTCTGCCCAGTATCAGTCAGCAGCACCAAATCTGCAAATGTCTATTCCATCCTAGGCACCTCAAGTTCCATAGGTATTTACATTATTGAGAACTTGAGATCGTTTCGACAAGGAATTAATCTATCTTATACTTGGTCAATATGTAGCTTACAAGACTTTGTAATTGGTTTGGATAACATTTTTTCGAACCTTTACAACATTTATGCGCCAAGTGCAAACTCAGGGTTCAACTCATCAATTGTGATACTTAATCGTAGCACGGTTGTTGCTGACTGCTAGGAGGTGATGACAGACTAGCAATGCCGGTATTTGTTCCATGGGAAATCAACATTTTCTTTGCATTTGCATAAATTGAAATTGAATATATCTGTCCATCAAGTCGTTGAGAACGTGTTGGACAAGGAGAGGCAACTTGCTCACCATCTTGGATGTTGTCATCTCCAACAGACTCCCTAATTATATAGATTGCCCGCTAGCGACATTTGTAACCTATGACATACCGATAGAATTTGTTACCATGACATGCTTAAGATATATTTGCATTTAAAATAAAAACCAAACAATAAAAATGCACCTACCTAGTTACCCCTCCGTGGGCCTCAAATAAGGCCATTCGAGCCACCATACGCTCGAGATGAGCCACAAACATGTCATCAAGTCTACGCTCAATTTCTCCTGTGAGCCTCTGCTCAATCTCTTCCGTGAGCTTCTTCTCAATCTCTCTAGTTAACCTCTGCTCAATCTCAATGCTAAGCCTTTGCTCAATCTCTTGAGTGGCCTCATGTACTTGCCTAGTGATCTCATTAGCGGTGGAAGAAGACGAGGCATGTGACGGGCTGGAAGACTGACCATATACTGCACTCCGAGGCACACCTGCACCAAAGGTTTTGCAATACCCATGCCCATCTTCTCCCAACACTTCATGGAAAATCTTATCTCGAACCTCTGTTGTTTGAAGTGACTCCGGTATTTCAGCAAGGTGTTTCTTAAATTCTTCCTGTAGTTCAACAAGACAACAACATAGAAGAGAAGCCAGCTCTTTAAATTATGGACACTATAAAAAAATAGCACGCAGTGAATGTTACTTAATGATATTAAAATAGACACTCATACCAAAATGCTCTTCACGTCTGGGTCATTTTCATCACGTGTCTTGGTGAAGACGCTCATTTTGTCAGTGTTCTCTCCTAGTGCACTCATCTAACAAAAATTCAACATATATAACAGGGGTAGCATTGAACTTGAGTTCTGTGTTAAGCCAAAAAACCACGATAAAATAGTGAAATAAGTTTTGGAGAACCCAATACCTCATGCCTGATTTGGTAAAAAGGTCTTATGAGCTGGACCACAAAACCCTCGATTTTTGGAGTTCCTATCTGCTATTATCTACAAGATGAAAACCCAAGTCAAGGCCAACACAAAATTTTATTCACTCAGTAAATTTCAGCTATTCACTCAATAGTATACCATGGCAGTTTTGTCCTCCAATAGCTCACGAGTTCTATCCACTGATCTGGCAGGACTCTCCTGGGCACTTTCAACAGTATATTCGGATCATCTTTATGTTTAGCATAAAAGAGTCTCTTCGTTAGGCCCTTGTGTTTTCTCCATAACTTCTTACATGCACGCATGACAACTGGACGAAACCCTTCTGGACAATCCACTACATTATCCTAAAACCACAGTTGAATATGTAAGTAGACATCAAGTACTCCAAAACGAATCCTTAGATATATGTTATACCTCAATCTCCTTCCAACTGGTGTTTTTGACATCTTCAGGAACTACATCTCAGTCAAGATACGTTAGGGGAACTCTATGCGGATTCCGCACAATTGTACCTAGTTGTCCCTTGAGCAAGGTGCCTTCATCTCCCAATGGCTGGAAATCGTTATCGAACATCACGTGAAGTTTGGCTCCAGTACCCCACTTCTTCATGCCTTTAGCATAGCCTCGACCACGTCTCTTCATAATTGTCTCAGGAGCTGAAATATAAATTAATAATGTGAACAAACATGGAAAAAACAATTACTTTGGTATCAACAAGCTCATCATATTGTTGTTTAAAGAAAGAAGAGAACCAAGCCTATTGTGCTCATCATATTGACATTCAAAAATTATACAAGGTAGATATGTTTCAATTTGAATAAGATACTAAGTACCTGGATCATGTGACGACGGTTGTGTTAGGTGTCTTGATTGAGACAGTTCTGGAGTTTGAGATGGTTGTGTTGCACCAGATGGATGTGTTACTTGAGAGGGTATTGTCGCATGAGATGTGTGCGTCTCTTGCAATGGTTGTGGTGTTGAAGCATGAACTTCTGCCTCAGACAAGCTTATGACTACTGCCTCAGCCATCGTGCGAGGGCGTTTACTAGCATTTCTCTTCGTCATAACTGGTTTTGCACAATGTCTTTCTGGAAAAAAAATTAGAGTAGCATAGGGACACAAATGCATACTACCTACTTCACAGAAAAACTAATTTTGCTCTCAGTTACTTAACTTAGGATAGAAAAAGAAAGAGAGATAATGCAACATAGGAATATCAAACAAGTGATAGTATTCTGAAAAGATAAAACTGAGTTCCCAACACAATATAAAACAAATCACACACACTTGATGAATTCCACTATGCCCCCTAATGATATATATTGGAATAGATAGACACGTTTGTTTCTAAAAAACAAATTTTGTTTCTGAAAAATTAATATTTTTCAGATTGGTAGGACCCCAAAGCCTCTATAAGTTTCATCATAAGGCAAAAATATAATCCTTCATACTATGGAGGCATCACTATGCATGTGCAAATATTTGGTTACATAACAAGTACCTGATTATTACCAAATAACAGAGGAGTTCCCTAAACCTTTCAAAGGAATTCTCTCTTTGCAGTAATTATCGAAAGCTCTTCTTAAATGCAATTTGGACACTATTGGTCATCAACTGATAAGGTGTTTGTAGTCTTCTTCTAATGATTGCCTCAAAAATAAAAAAATTGTTCGTGAGAGATCGATCCTATTTCTTTTGTTTTGTTAATTGCCACGTGAGGTTGTATTTGTAAACATAATTCTTGTAGTGTCGTATGGACTGTCAAATTCTAATTTATTTTGCCTTGTTGATTTGATTCTTACAATTCCTATAATAGGTTTAACCCATTATACACAGTCCTTGCAAATAAAGACTGACATTATTTTTTTTTTCTTTGGTAGGAAATGAATTATCATTAACCTAAAAGGGACTTCATCTAATTACTCACAAACTTGAGATTGCTTTTAAGGGCTAATCAACAAAATACTCTGATAACAATGTGTGGCAACATAGATCGAAAAGAAGCCCAAGCTTCAGTAGCAAAGGTTGAATTACCCAAAGATATAGACCATATGATAGAGAAGGCTGCTAGATGGTATCAAAGAGGAATTACATACCAAATATTGAAAAAAACAAATCCAAGTGGTTGAGCTAGAAAGAAAAAAGAAAAAAGAAAAAAAGGGATCACGTGCACGCACGTGATAAGACCACTAGTTTCTCACCAAATTACTCAATCCAAATGATGAACACATGCATACAGCTAATGAGAGATCGAATGAGTAGAAAAATATAGCTTCCTTTAACATACTGATGGGAGTCGCGTTAGCAAGGGCGTGGTGTTCGAGGGGCGTCGTGGTGGTGCTACTTATCTCCGATTAGCAACTGTTATACTTTCCTCCGATCTCAGCAGCAGAAAATATTAGGGCAGAGAGAAAAGGCGGAAGAGGATGAGAGAGAGAGAGAGAGAAGAAGAAGGGGGTTTTGGAGGTAATCTGAAATAGCGTGAATTTTAACCCTCCAAAAATTGAAAACGAAAATTAGAATTTTTGGCTGGCCCGCGAATCTTTGTGTTTAGCGCTAAAAATTTTAGTTTTTACGTCAGGGTATTTTTTGCTTTCAAAAAACATATATATTTGCCACTACTTGTTTGTGACGGGGATCTGGCCGACGCAAACCATTATTTTTTAAGACGGGATATAGTGTTGTTGCAAGAAAACAACTTTTTGTGATGGCAATTCCTGTCGATGCAAATAAGTTGACACCAAAAGCCCTTTCTCTTGTAGTGAAAAATAGGGTCGTTACAGTATAACTCCATCTCCAAGTGAAAAAGAATCAACAAGAGTATCATACGCTATACTACTTTCACAAACAACGGAACTATCAATCAACTCTTATTTTACCTTGTGTGCCCGTGTCATCATCATATCATATTTTTCTTGAGAATCTTCTGCCAAATTTGCAACCTCGCTAAAAAAATTGCACATGTACTCATGCCGATGGGCCTCAATTGTCGTTGCCGAGTTAATTGTACTTGATTCTAACTTTAATGTGGACCCTTTTCACATTTTTGCACCATCTTCTCAACTTCTACTTGTCAGACACTTTTTCAATTTCCCTTTCATAGTACACCATAAGTTAATGTCTACACACCATTCTTCTAGACTCAAACAATCCAGGCACCAATAGTTAATTGTACATATATCTGTGTAAATTTGACACGTACATGTAAGTACCACCACTCCTTAAAGAAGTGTAAAATAATGGCCGTCCAAATTTTAGAGTGTGCTGAAGGTGACCAAAGAGGGAAGGAAAAGTATGGAACCAGATCACAGGAGTACTTTTCTCCGATCCTCCCCACCTTCAAATTTATTAGTGAGGCTGGGCCCTGCAACAACGATTGGAACAGTTCACGTTGTAGATTTCTTCGAGAACTTCAACCATATAAAAAATAATGTCGATCGGATACCGAATACTTGATCGGCATACATTTACATTGAAAAAGCACACATAAATTGGTCCGAATCCAACATGACAATATATTTCTTTTAATATATTGTGTAAGGACCAAGTTTCGGATTCCTTTGTTTTGGCAATTCCGTCATGACAAAACACACATTTACATCGAGTTGTAATTTTATTATTTAGAGTGTCTGTTTACGTGTGGAAGGAAATCAATATGTAATTTTTTTTACTGCGGTCATTATTTTGATGTAATTCAAGAAACTTGCTCAAGCAACATACAAGCTACACATCAAGCAAAAGGGCTGCCCGTAGTAATTTGCTCGAGCAACTCCGAACCTACTCAAGCACATTTTGAAGCTTATAAATATAACGTTGGCTAGGGTTTTGTGAGACAACTTGGCCAGCACTCATATTTTCCACCTCCAAACATCTGTGGCGGCTAGGGTTTGTGAATCTCGAAGAACTTCAAAGATTGATTGATTCTCTAAGCCAACAAATAATCTTCGAGAGGATTTTACATCAACATCATCGTTCTTTAGGTTAAGCCCTTTCGTAGAGTTCGAAAGGCAAAGGATTGGAAGGCTTGTGCGATTCAAGGCGTTGGCGATCAAGATCACTGGGTGCGGTGTACGTGTGACTCGGCAGGTGATACTTAGAACGTTGTGAGGATTTACTTCGTTTGGATAGGTATATCTGTAACTGCACAACGATTATAGTGATTTGATTCCTTCCCATGGTTTTTACCCATTCAGGGGTTTTCCACGTATATCGTGCATTCATCTATTTGATTGCTTATGTGATTTGTGCTGGGTAACTTATTGATTCGCATTCATACTATTAGGGTTGTTTATTTAACAATTTATTAAGGAACCCTGATTTTTCAATTGGTATCAGAGCTAGCTGCTCCTTCCGTTAGGATTTATTTTCCTAGAGCAGATCCACCATGAGTATGAATATGAATCACGTGTCTAGAAATTTGCCTATACTTGATGCTGATAATTTCGATTACTGGAAATCTAGAATAAAGGCTATAATGAGATCTGCAGGTGAAGAAATTTGGGATTCATGTATTGTGGGGTACACTCGGCCCATGAAAACTGTAGAGGAGAAAGAGGTTAAAAAACACCAATCTGAGTTATCAGTCGCTGAAAAAGCATTACTTCAAGCTAACAACTGTGCACTTGATATTTTATTTTCTGTTGTTGATATTAATGAGCACAGGAAAATAGCTAACTGTGAAATAGCGAAAGAGGCATGGGACATTCTAGTTACTTGTCACGAGGGGACAGACGTGGTTAAGCAGTCTAAGCTGCAAAGGCTTACTACGGAGTTTGAGACCATCAGAATGAAAGAGGAGGAGACATTCAATCAATTTTACTCCAAGCTCATCGCCATCGTCAATAGGTGCGAGAACTTGGGTGAGCCAATTCCTTCCTTTCGTATTATTAAGAAAATTTTACGTTCCTTACCTCCTAGATTTAAAACTCAAGTAACTATGCTGGAAGGTAAGAGAAAATTAAAAGAAAAATCTGTTCAAGAAATAGTTGGGATTCTCCAAACTTATGAGGTTGACCTATTGCAATCTGAACCCGTTCAGCCTAAAGTAAAACATTCTGAAACTTCTATTGCTTTTAAAAGTACTCAGAAAAATAAGAAAGGTTCAGATAGTGATAGTGATGTCGATTTTGAGGAGATGAAAGTTTTTTTCAAACAATTTAAAAATATTATGAAAAAGAAAAATGATAAAGAAAAAGGAGAGTTTTCTAAAAAAATTAAAAAGGAGGGAAAAGGACCACCTGAGGGACCACAGTGTTTTGAGTGTCATGGGTTTGGTCATTATGCCCTAGATTGTGCTAACAAAAAGAAAAAAGAAGGTTTTTGTTGCTCAAACGTGGGATGATAGCGATTCTGATGAATCGAATGAAGAATAGGACGGCAACGAAAATAATGATAGAAACTTTTTGGCTTTCGGAGTTTCCTTAAATCCTAAGGGTCTTTCTGAATCGAGTGATTCTGAGACGGATAATAGTGAGGCGGAAAGTTGTGATGACATGGATGAGATCAAAGAGGAGTACAACAAACTTCATGTTTTTAGTAAAAAATTGATGAAGGTGAATGATAAACTTTCTGATAAGGTCAAGAGTTTAGAAGCTACTTTGAATGAACGCACTAAAGAGAGGGATGATAGGAATAAAGAAATTGAGCTCCTTTTTGAGAAAAATAAGGCATTGACTAATGCAAAGTCGAAGGAAAAATTAGAGGATGATACAAAGACAGGGACCCAAGTGTTGGATCATATTCTTTCCATCCAACGGCATCCTAGCGATCGTTCAGGGCTTAGTTATCATGCGACATCTTCAACTCTACCAATTGAGAAAGAAGGGACTAATCATAAAGATAAGAAGAAGAATGCTAATGGCATACAAAACAAACTCAATTCTCCCACGCCAAAGAAGTAAACGACAACAGTGGCACATGGATATCCCAAACGCAAGGAGGTAAAAACTAAAGTTATTAATAATGCTAAGTCTCAAGTTTTTAATCCTGTTGTTAAATTCGTTCCTACTTGTCACTATTGTGGGATAATTGGCCATATTAGACCGAACTGTAGAAAGTTTCATGAATCATACACTTCACATGGTGCATATGTAGCTCATTCCTATGGTAATAATAATTTTGTACCCACTTGCCATCATTGTGGAATTAGAGGTCATATTCGTCCTTATTGTTTTGCCCTTCATGGCTATCATAGGACTCCTCCCCGCTACCATAACATAAATAATCATAGGGAGTTTTTTCAAGGGCCTAAACATAAAACCCATTCGCATGCTAATTTTACAAAGGTAAATCCAACACCCATGACCACTAAAAAGACTAGTGAAAAGGGCAAGACTAGACAGATGTGGGTTCGTAAAATTGATTTCGTATCTCCGGTTGATGATGATCTTGACTCTCTAGATGACTATAGTTCACTTGGAGAGTTTGGCCTTGCCTTTTAAAGGCTAGGTTTGGTTCCATAAACTAGGTTTAATTGATCATGCATATCTTAATACCTAGATTTATGGAGTTTTATAGTTGTTTCACAGTTGTCTTATTTTAGTTGTCTTTGTGTTTTTTTTTATAAAAAAAAATTCAAAAATATGTATTGTATTAGTTGTTGTGTGGATTGAGCATGATAGTCTTTAGTGCGTCATTGAATATCATTGGATTTTATGAACGTGTTCATCCTTATTTTTATTGCACTTCTTTTTGGTATTCTCCCTGCAAGAACATTCGAATGCCAATAAACCATGAGTATCCGACATTCTGTACACTTATTCATGGCTATTATGGATGGTTGACAATTAGGGGTCTTGTTCTCATAAACTTGGTCTGTATCTTGAGATTGACCCGTGGTTAGAATTCCAAATGTGATGTTGAAATCCATCCACCACCATTTGTTTTTTTGTCTCCATCTCCCCCTCCATAATTGAGAGAATGAATGGCTTGAGGAAAAGGCTACCTATAGGACAAAAGTCCTAGTAGTGTGAAAGCCGCCGATGATAGTGCAAAATACAATGAAAAAAAAAAGATTTTCCATCGGTGAGGTTATATAAAAAAAAATGAGAGTTTATGAAAAATGTGGTATTAGTATTGGACCACTTGCTTAGTAACCGGTTGCATTCGGCTCTATCCAGTCTGGACGGTCGCATCAAACGGCGAGTGGGGTAAAAGAGAATACTTTGTAAAAAGAATAAAAAATAGAGGTTGAGGGGGAGCTCCACAAGTACTTATCAACAAAAAATCATTGAGGACCTAGGTTGGTTTGACTTCTTGCGGGGGAGTCATCTTGATACTCCTATTGTTCATGCGAATATGGGTCCTAAATTGAGCTAACCTGATATCTAGGCCATGGATGCGCGCACACACACTTTCCTCACATGTCGTTGATCATGGCGTGTTGTATTTCTTCTGCCTTGCTTGGTTTTATATCATCAAGTTGTGTCTTAAAGTATAGAAGTCTTGTTCATATCTCATCTCATGATATAATACTTGCGCTAAAACATTCTTATGCTCGTATCTTTTAAAAAAAAATTAATCTTTTAGTATTTAATTTTATTATGTTTTATTGAGTTTCTCATGTTTTTCATTCTTTATTTCGCTTTTGAATTTAGCCGTCATATTATCTATGCTAATTTCCGCGCTCCATTTTATTTATTTTTTATTTTGCTGCTTCTCTTGGTCTTAAATTGTTCACATTTATTGCTTTATTATTTATCCTATTTTCCCTTTGTCATTCCATGTCAAAAAGGGAGAGAATGATGAAAGGGGGAGTAGGTTGCTTGTTATTCTAATATGTTTGGATGTTGAGTTTTGTTTGCAGGCTCTCTACAACTCGTTCATATAGGATAGATTGCCTTTGTAGTCTGTTTTGTCATGGAAGTGCCAAATGGGGAGATTATAAGGACCAAGTTTCGGATTCCTTTGTTTTGGCAATTCCGTCATGACAAAACACACATTTACATCGAGTTGTAATTTTATTATTTAGAGTGTCTGTTTACGTGTGGAAGGAAATCAATATGTAATTTTTTTTTATTGCGGTCATTATTTTGATGTAATTCAAGAAACTTGCTCAAGCAACATACAAGCTACACATCAAGCAAAAGGGCTGCCCGAAGTAATTTGCTCGAGCAACTCCGAACCTACTCAAGCACATTTTGAAGCTTATAAATATAATGTTGGCTAGGGTTTTGTGAGACAACTTGGCCAGCACTCATATTTTTCACCTCCAAACATCTGTGGCGGCTATGGTTTGTGAATCTCGAAGAACTTCAAAGATTGATTGATTCTCTAAGCCAACAAATAATCTTCGAGAGGATTTTACATCAACATCATCGTTCTTTAGGTTAAGCCCTTTCGTAGAGTTCGAAAGGCAAAGGATTGGAAGGCTTGTGCGATTCAAGGCGTTGGCGATCAAGATCACTGGGTGCGGTGTACGTGTGACTCGGCAGGTGATACTTAGAACGTTGTGAGGATTTACTTCGTTTGGATAGGTATATCTGTAACTGCACAACGATTATAGTGATTTGATTCCTTCCCGTGGTTTTTACCCATTCAGGGGTTTTCCACGTATATCGCGCATTCATCTGTTTGATTGCTTATGTGATTTGTGCTTGGTAACTTATTGATTCACATTCATACTATTAGGGTTGTTTATTTAACAAATTCTCCGAGGGCCCCTGAGTCGCCCGAGGTGGAAATATTCGAGCCTGTTGCCGAGCCCATCGAAATCGTCGATTTGGGAAATGGGGACGAGGGGTTAGGACTTAGTGGCTCCTCCGAGCCGGTTCCATCAGAGAGAGGTGAAGGAGAGGATCCTCCCTCGAGGACTCAGCGCGCCGAGACACCCGCACTTGCCCTCGGCGAGGACTGGGAGGAGGTCCCACTTCCCAAGTTTGGGGACGGCGAGTGCCCCTACGTCAAGGAGTTCGACCCCTAACATCCGCAAAGGTTGGCCGCCTTCCGGGAGAAGTACGAGATCCCGGCGGACGTGGAGATAGAGCTCCACTTTGGTGACCGGATCCACTACGGGGACGACCACATCACGGTCCCCCTGATGGCCATCACCGAGGGGGGTCATCGGTTTCCCTTCCCGTAGATCATCCATCAGCTGCTTCACTACTACGACTTGGGGCCTCATCAGGTGGTGGTAAACGTGTACCGAGTTCTGTGCTCGGTACTGAAGCTGTCCGAGAGGCACCATATCCCTGCGACTGTGTACGACGTCCTCGGGATCTTACTTGTAGGCCTCAGCTCAAGGTTCCGTCGGTACTATTTCGCCGTCCGGAATGAGTACGACCACCTTTTCAGGGACCTGTATTATTCCGAGGACCACCAATACAACTATGTAACGGTGAGGGGGAACTACACATGGGCGCCCGAGGAATCGCACACCTGGCCCCTCTGTGGACGGTCGATTTCCACCGGTTGTTTTTGATTTTGAAAATAGAGTCGCCACCCGGGTTTTTAGAAAACGGTTTGGGACCCGAGAAACCGTTTTGAAAGATGATTGAGAGAATGATTTAGAAAATGATTTGAAAACCAGAGATTCGTTTCGGGTTCGGGAGCCAGGTTACGAACGGGGAAGGGTTTTAATGCACCCCGTTTGCCCGATTAAAAATCGGTCTTTACTAAACATTTGTGGGATTTATAGAAAACATTTTATTGCCGAACTTTGAGTAAATAAACCATAAACAATTATATATGACTAAAAACAACAATAATAACCAAGAAACCAACAAGAAATAACCCTACTGTTACTGGAAAATGATTTAAAAAATTTGATTTTCCAAGTGTGCCGTACGGCACACAAAGTGTACCGTGCGGTATAGAAGGAGTGCCGTGCGGCACTGTTTACTTCACAAACAGTTTGATATTTGATTTTTCGAAAAGAATGAAATGTAGGCACATTCAAGGCATGAAAACTAGATCAAAACTAATTACTTTGAACTGGAAAATGATATGTTTGAATAGAAATTGTTCCTCATCATTAGGTTGCTCCATACGATGCGTAAAGTTCACCGTATGACGCAACCGGGAGATCACAAATCAAACTGATTTTTGATGTAACATGGGCATACCAAATATGGAGATGATATGGAAGATCATTCCACACTTGGTACCCCTCCCCTCAGGATACCATAGCTAAGAAATTTGGCGAAACGGGATTATACCTTGGTTTCGAAACTCTCGGATTAAACTTCTTCCTTGACCTTCTGGATATGGTTTGAGCTCCCTTTAACTTCTAATTCTCTTTTGATGCAGCAAGCAAGGTGATTGATGACTTGATTTGGAGCGATTTGTTGATGGCAAGCTTACGGGTTCTAGAACCGAAAACAGGGGGTTGGATTTTTCGGGTTTTTGGATTGAGTTTAGAACGTGACTATGGGTTTAGGATTGTTTCCTGGAAATGGAGAAGGGTAGTAGGAATGGATGAGTTATGAAATGGTAGAAATTTGCAGAGGTTGAAGAGAGGATTTTTCAGGGATTTTTTTTGGGATGGGTTTTTCTCTCCTTTTTCTCCTCCAACTGATGGGCATATATATAGGGGAGGAATTGAGCTTGGCCACCAAGTAAACTTGGTGTGCACTCCAAATTTGTGGGCTGCACGAAATCATGATGAAGGAGGAGAAGAAATGTCAACAATTTGAGCTGCTAGAACCTCTGCAAAAGTCGACTGATGTATGACAGTGCCGTACGGTACACAAACTGTGCCGTGCGGCACACTTACTGTGCCGTGCGGCACACCTGACCGCCAAAATTCAAAAAGTTGCTTGGGCTGTGCCGTGCGTGAGGGATGAGTACCGTACGGTACTGTTGACTTTCTTGACTTGGGGAATTTCAATCCGAGAGTCCTTCCGGGTGTTTCCTTTCATCATCGGGGATTTCAAATGTATACGAGACTCCCATTTTGGGGTGTCTACACCCTCAACCACCGCCGAGGGGATGCTCGTAAGCCCCTTTTACTTTGCATTTTCTTGATTCATGCTTGTTTCCTGCCGAGGACTGATATATTTTCTTGTTTCTCCTTTGCAGTCTGCAGTGTTGTCAACAAGAGGCTACTCGAGCTCTCGGACGACGAAGTGATCCGAGCTCTCTTCGCACACGGCCCGCATCAAGCCCATCTCCTCCTCAGCTACGAACCGAGCTATCGTGGCTACTTGCACAAGGGCAAAAGTCCGAGGGCTAGCAACCGCCGAAGGAGAAGGAGAGTAGCCCTACCAGACGAAGGGCTAGAGCAGCTGTGGGTCCGGGATAGACAGTCGAGAGGAGAAATGGCAGCCAATGCAGGGGAGAGGCCCACTCTTCAGGAACTGAGGGTCGCTGCTAGGCGTCAAGCCCGGGGCGGCTCGGCGACTCAGCGCGCCGGAGTGAGGAGGCCGAGGGAAGAGCCGCTGAGGGCGGAAGAGGAACCGTTAGAGAAGAGGCCTCAGGAAGGGGAGAGTCCAGCTCCAGCATCTCCCCAGAGGCCTTCTGAGACACCTGTGGCCGATCCTGCCCGGGGAACCTCCACCACCAGTCTCACTGCCCAACCTTCTACCCAGAGTCATGACCAGGGTTCGCTCCGAGCCCCCTCCCGAAAGCAAGTCACGGCCAACCGTGGGGTAGCTGGCGGGTCTGATGTCGCCCTCCTCCCGAGGTCTGGGCCCCCTCCCTCTCGGGCCGCGGCGGGGTAGTACTAACGGTCGCTGACAGCGTCCGAAGGAACCCCGAGACGACCAACATCCTGTTAAAGGGGCTGGCCCTCCCGGTGGACATGTCCACCCTTGATGCCTCCACCATTGATGACAACTTCTTGGAGCTCCACAGCAGCTTGGTCAAGGTACTTTAATATTACGTTTTCTCGGGGTCTCTAGTTCGAAGTCCCCGCGCCTCGTACTGACATTCTTCCTTTTCCTTTCAGGCAAGCCAAGCCTCAATTGCCACCCACAAAAAGGCTGTGGCGCTGGCCAAGGCAACCCGAGCTACCGAGGTCAAGCTGAGGGAGGAGCGTCAGGCCTCGGCCAAGCTGAAGGAGGACCTTGAGGACCTCGGTAAGAAGTTGGAGGACCTCAGCCTCGAAAAGCAGAGCGTCGAGGATCGGGTCAAAGCGGCAGAGGACAGGGCCGCTGCTGCTGAACGCGATGCTCGGTTGGCCGAGGAGAGCGCCAAAGCTGCTGAGGACAAGTACAATGACGCAGACAAGAGGGCCAAAGCAGCCGAGGATAGACTTTCCGAGGTTGAAGCAACGCAGGCGGACCTCCTGGCCGCGGCTGACGCGACCGACTTTAAGAGGGGCAAGGAGGAGGAGGAGGTGGGGGCAGTACCTCAAGGAGTTCGAGGTGGCAGCTTTCAGGAATGGCTATCGCCTCACTCACAAGGACTGCTTCCTAGTCAACCAAACCCAGAATACGGCCGCCGTACGCCGCCGTATAACTCGCCGGAAAGTTCAGTTGAAACAGAGACAGAGTGAAAAACGTAAAAAAACGGACCAAAAATGGTCCAAAATGCATAAAAAGGATGTCAAAAAGCAAGAAAAAGACATGAGGAAGTGATTTACCTCAAGTTTTGGCGGTGGAAGTGGCTGAGATGCAAGATCTAGGCTTGAGACTTTTGGAATTCCACGGTGGCTCGAGATTTTCCGGCGAGGAGTGAAAGCGGCAGAGTAACAGTGCCTTCTCTCTCCCCCCGAAGATGTATTTATAATGGGGGAGGGGGAGGGCCTGCCGTCGCATTTAATGGGGAAACGATGCGTCGACTCGGGAAACGGCGCGGAGGCTCGGCTGGCCAATCAGGACGTGACACCTGTCCGCCCCGTTTGAAACGTTTTGGCGCGAATCCCAGGGTCGGCGCTCGGACGAATGCCGAGACGACACGTGGCAAGTGACGTCATGCCACGTCGCGGAATCTCTGACACCGGATAAACCAACGGTCACATCACGTCCTTTCAGATTCAGAATGACGTGACTGTTCGAATCCAGCGTTCGGCTCGGCCCCTCGGATGACCGTTCGGGACGCCAAGTGGGACCCGCGGGCGAGCACGTGGAGTCTTGGCCGCTTGGATTGTTCAACTTCCCCAATTGCCGAACGCATTGACAAAGTTGAGGGGCTATTATAGCGGTCGGGGACCCGAGTTCACTGTCCTCGGTCACTCCCCTCGGGATGAGAGCGGTGGCCAGGGGGACAGAAGCCTCCCAGGGAGCTTGGGACGGTTCGGGACTTGGCCGGGGCAGCCCCGCGGGTCGGACAGCGACGGCCTGGCCGAGGGCCCAGTGACCTGTAGTTCGGGGCTCGGGGACCCCGAGGTCTCGGCTGGACCTCCAGGGCTCCGCCCCGGGCAGCGCCAAGTGGTAGCCTTCGGGGGACTGTCCCCGGGGACAAGTCGATTGACCTCGGCACCGGGGAGGGTCGCACCAGATATCAGAGGGGCTCGATCGAGGCACCCCTGACAGTCTGAGTGGCTCATTAATGATCTCAACCACCCCGCTCACATCGCATTTATGGCGGGCCACCAACCCCACAGGCTACGCCTGCAAGGGGATTTGACTGATGGGAATATCAGTGACAGCGACAGGTGACAACTCCGGGAAGGCAGCCGCCGAGGCGCCGCTTGAGGGACATACGTCAATCCATGCATTTAATGCCTTGGAAAGGACGGAGCGCGTGGAGCCCCCGAAGGCGTGGGGGACACGCGCCCCCTCGCCTATAAATAAGGCCCTCCACATCCTGATTAAGGGTTGGAACACTCTCTCTCTACACAAGAACACTCAGCTATACTTTCTCTCTCTAGAATTCTCCACTAAAAACTTCTCCCTCCGTCGCTGACTTTACCATCGGGGTGCCTTCCCGGACCACCACCGTCCGGGCTAGGCACTAACGTGGTTGCTCCCCTGTGCAGATCCTCCTCAGGCGTGCACTAGCAGCTCCAGCCTCCTTCTCCGGCGGACCCTCTAGACCCCAGCAGGGTCCAGGTCAGCCCTTCTCCCACCGTTCAGCTCCAGCAACTCAAAAGAGGTCATTCCGGTGAAGCGCCCCCCACATTTACCATAAGGAATTGGATTATTGCATGTGTGTGTGTGTGTGTGTGTGTGTGTGTGAGAGAGAGAGAGAGAGTAAAAATTTGTACAAATTTTTTTTTTCCCTTGCATTTCGGCATAAAGATTTCAGAGCAGCTGTTGAATGCCAGTCCTTTATAAGAACTTGCGCTGAAGTTCGAAATTGTTATCTGCATATATGGTACTGTCTCAAGTTCTTGCGTTGCACATACAATGTGTTTTTATGTTCCTGTATTCTTCATCAGCTATGCAAAACATAGAAAATTGTTTCTGTATTTTTCACTTTCATCATGGTCGTTGTTTAGGGGTCGGTAATTAGTAGATGCTTATAAGTTTGAAAAATAGATTAGCTTGCTTTGGGCTTCGATGGTTAAGGAGAAACTACTAACCACAAAAAAAAACATTGAAAGCACTATGGATCGAGGGGATAAAATAGGATGTGGTTGCCTTAATACTCAACTTTGAACATAATCCGTTTGATGATAAGGATTGTTGTAGCTGGCCCCAAATACCGTAGGCTTGTTGATTTGATCAGCCTTCTTTGTGGGCAAAGAATGAATGTACTCTAGAACTTCTCTATTGCTATCTTTTGCTTTTCTGCATATGACCAAGATATTGAGTATAGATAAATAGTCCAGTACGTGATCGACAATATGCCATGGAAATTATTGAAATACCATCCAACAAATCAAAAGCAAGTCATAACGCATGAAAAAATAGCTCAACTATTGTGCGCACAAACAATAGCAATTGGGGTTATTTTTAGGAATTTCAGAGTTCTTATTCATTTTGTTGGGTGGTTTCTATTTGGATGTTTTAAACTGAAATCTGGGTTTGGAAATTGTGGGCTTTCTGATGTTATAAGCTATGTTTCAATCCCTTTATTACTTCCTAACGTTGCATATATGTTGTTCAATTTTTTTTTAAAGAGATTCTTATTCAGTTATTTTGTTCAACATGAGAGGTTTTTGTATTTGCTTTTGTACTTTTTTTTTTTTACTAACTCTCTGTTTTGCGTGGTAATTATTTAGATTAGAACGAGATACCACAAACAAAGGGAGGAAGGAAAAGGCATCAAGAATGGCACAAACCATATGAAAATAACGGTCCCAACAATACCCGAAATGTTTAATGAGCACGTGGCTACATGCAAAGCATGTGGTTAAACCGGTTATTAGTGTCGCAAGTTATTTCTTATGACTATTATGTGTAGATGTTCTTCTGGCTTATGTAGTAAAGTGGCATTTAAATGTGTAAAACTTTTGAAGGGTTATGGACTGAAGTCAATGAGAAACCTCAATTTTAATAGAGAATCTGGTAATGAGCCGCACACTCCAACCGCCCAAAGTTCTGGCTGGCGGGATGGGAGAAGTGTTTTACTAAGCTGAATTCAGGGGAGATTTTGGATTGTGGATTCTGGATTTTCTTGCTATGGATGATATAGAGCTTCTGTCTGAGGTACGAAACGCTTATGGAACCTTGGCTGCAATGTGTTGATACTGCCTTCTACATACAAATTGATTTAGATTTTGTTTGCCTATTTGGTGTATGGATTTTACTCGTCATTTCTTGTAGTAAAACGAGTTGATGAAAAGCAAATTTAATCCACAGTTACCTCAGGCCTTTCGGAAATGTCTTGTAATTGCATTTCCTCTTTTGCTATTCTTGTTATTACATACTGTAATACATATGTTACTTGAAGATGTTGGTGAAGTTATGGATACTGTGTTTGACTATTCTATCTAGGATATGATGACATGATCAATTAAACTTTCTGCTCTAAAACCTGTATTTTCATTTTAAAATCTATGCTTGGTGTGTGGACGACCTATTATACTAAAAATCTTCTCTCTTCCATGAAATTTTCAAAATTTAGGGGGCACAACCTTTGGATTATATGTCGACCTAAACCCGACCACCAACCCGCATCACCTTTAGTCCCAAATGGAAATAGAGACATCCCTCCTCCACCATCAACCAAACTGCACCCTAATCAAACCAAGGGAAGAGGGAGGAGCGCTAGTAAGAGTAGAATGGTCGACCTTGAAAGTGAAGTTGGAAGCGATAGCTCCAGGATTCAACGTAGCAGGAGTCCCGTTCTACGTAGTGGATCTGGAGAGCCTTAAGGGAACCGTGAGGGACCAAATGGAGATCATGAAGATGATTGGATGGAATGAACTCATCCCTCTCCCTTATTTACCAAAACATTTTTCTATGATCTGCCTCATTTGGAATTGTAGAGGAGCTGGGAACAACGCGTTCAAAAGGAACATGTCTGAGTTGATTTTCACACACAACCCCGATGTCTTGGTGCTAGTTGAAACGAAGATGCCTCTTTCAACCCTTAATGATTTCTTTTCTAAGAAGGGTTTCACTGCCAACTCCTTCTCTGACCCGGTGGGCCGCTCTGGGGGTATCTGGGTTCTTTGGAATCCCACGAATGTTGCGGTTTCTTCTGTGGAAGTGACAAATCAGGCCATTCATGCCACGATTTCTCGAGTGGATCATGAAGAATGGATTTTTACAGCTATTTATGGAAGCCCTAACCCTACCTGCAGAGACCTTATGTGGTATGATTTGCAAGATAGGGCTAATAACGATAGCAAGGCTAGGCTACTAGCAGGCGATTTTAACGACCATGCTGAGAGTTCAGAAAAAAGGAGCTTCCAAAGAGGTAACTCCTTTGCTAGATGCAACAAATTTGCTAATTTCTTAAATTCCTGTAATTTCATTGATTTGGGGTGTATTGGGCCTAAGCTCACTTGGACGAACAATAGAGCAGGCCTTGCTAACACAATGGTCAGATTAGACAGGGTTGTCTGCAATAGCAATTGGAACCTTATGTTTCCAAATGCCATTGTAAAAAACCTCCCTCGTGTCTATTCGGACCATTGCCCATTTATTGTTTTTACGGAGGGAATTCCTGCGTCTGCCTCCTCTAATAATATAAAACCTTTTCGTTTTGAAGACATGTGGACTAACCATCCAGATTTTTTGAGAGTAGTTAAGGACTCCTGGAATAACTCTAAAGGTCCCTTCATTGATAACTTACATGTTTTAACTAATGATATCCAAGTGTGGAAAAAAGAAGTTTTTGGAAACATTATCTACAAAAAGAAAAAACTTCTTGCTAGGCTGGAAGGTATTCAAAAAAGTCATAGTATTTCGTACAGCCACAATTTATTCCTTCTTGAAAAAGAGATTTCCATGGAATATCAGGAAATCTTGAAACAAGAGGAATTACATTGGTTCCAAAAATCTAGATCCAAATGGATTGTTGAGGGAGACAGAAATACGAAATTCTTTCATTTATCCACTATCATCAGGACTTCAGGAGGAGAATGAATAAAATTATGGCTCTTAAAAATAGTAATGGTGTCTGGTTAGATAATGAGGAGGATATTAAGTCTCTTATCAATAATCATTTTATGGCGCTTTTCTGTGATAGCACTAATAATACCCCTATCCACTGGAATAACTGGATCCATAATGTGGTTTCTATGGAAGAGAATGCTAGCCTTGCTTTGATCCCTACTTGTGAGGAAATTCTGAATGCTGTTAGGAACATTGGAGCTTTTAAATCTCCTGGTCCCGATGGTTTTCAAGCTCTTTTTTATCACAAGTATTGGGACATTATTGGGGATTCTTTCTGCAATCTTATACAATCCTGTTTTTCTAATAGAACCATCCCCAAAGAGATGAATTGTACTAATATTGTTCTGATTCCTAAGGTTACTAATCCTGAGCTCATCACTCAATTTCGACCCATTGGTTTAAGCAATGTGTCGTACAAAGTGGTGTCTAAAATTATTGTGAATCGGATTAGACCCCTATTGGATAACATTATTAGTCCTTTTCAAGCTAGCTTTATTCCTGGTAGACAAACCTCTGATAATATCATCATTTGCCAAGAAATTATTCACACTCTCAAAAATAGGAAAGCTAAGAAAGGGGGGATGATTTGGAAAATCGATTTTGATAAGGCTTATGATAGAATATCTTGGGATTTTCTTCTGGATTCCCTTAGATATTTTCATTTGAATGAAGAATTGATAGCTCTCATTATGAGTTGTGTTACCAATATTGAATCCTCTATTTTATGGAATGGTCAAGCTCTTCCTCCTTTTAGACCGGAAAGAGGATTACGCCAAGGTGACCCTCTCTCCCCTTATCTTTTTGTCATATGCATGGAGAGACTTTCTGCTTTTGTTAATCAAAGAGTGGCCAACAATCAATGGGAAGGTATAAAAATCTCTTCTGATGGACCCTGCTTTTCTCATCTTTTCTTTGCTGATGATATCATGTTATTTGGTTCTGCTACTGATGTTCAATGCAATATCATGAAAGAGACTCTTGATATGTTTTGTGTTCAGTCCGGGCAGCTTGTTAGTGGTCATAAGTCTAAAGTTTTTATCTCCCCTAACATTGAACCTAGACGTGCTAAGAACCTCAGCCTTTTGAGTGGTTTTAGCCTTACTAAAGACCTTGGGATGTATCTTGGTGTCCCTTTACTTCACACTAAGGTGTCGAATAGGAATTATCAGTATATTATTGAGAGATTGAACATGAAGCTGGCTGGTTGGAAAGCTAATTCTCTCAACCTTATGGGAAGGGCTACCTTAGTGCAATCTGTTACTTCCACTATTCCCTACTACACTATGCAGACTTCCTTGTTACCTGCTACTATCACCAATAAGATTGATAAAATTAACAGGAATTTTCTGTTGGGGGATAGGATTGAGAAAAAGAAGGTCCATCTTGTTAACTGGAAGACTGTGTGTAAGACTAAAAAGCAAGGGGGATTGGGTATAAGACAAGCTGGCATATCCAATTTAGCTTTAATTTCCAAACTTGGTTGGAGAATTTCCACCGAGAAGAAACCCCTGTGGATCCAAGTTCTTCATAAAAAATACCTGAAACATCATAATTTCAGAGATTGACCTATGAAGAATAAAGCTTCTCACACCTGGAGAAGTATTATTAGGGTGAGAGATTTTGTGCTCAAGAATATTAAGTGGATCGTGGGTAATGGCAAGGACATCTCTTTTTGTTATGATTGGTGGTGTGGCGATAAGGCCTTGGATACCAATGACCATGGTATCACTGATGATAATGCCAAGGTGGCTGACTTCATTAGTGATAACAAGGACTGGGATGTCCAATCTTTAAGTCAGATTGTGAACAATCATGATGGGAATAAGATTACTAATATTTTGTTGCCTAAGAATGCTGTCGTGGAAGACACTCCTGTTTGGACCTTGAATCACAAGGGTAACTTTTCTGTTAAATCCTCGTATGAGCACATGGTTGATATCTCTAACCCTGATAATAGTTGGAATTGGATCTGGAATCTTAAAGTCCCCTCCAAATTGAAAGGGTTTCTTTGGGTTTGCATGCATGGTAAACTCTTGACTAATCAACAGAGAAGTATTAGAGGTCTTAATGCTAATGATAACTGCCCTAGATGTAATGATTCCTGTGAAGACATACTACATTTATTTTTTAATTGTCCTACTAGTGCTGACATCTGGTCTAAGACTCCTCATATTCAGGTACCCCTTACGGGTGACATGAATGCATGGAGAACATGGTTGAAGGATAATGTCAATCATTCCAGGACTAATAAAGGGAGTTATTTGAATTCTGTGCTTATTCTTGTTACTTTATGGAAAATTTGGAATGCCAGGAATAGAAAAGTATTTGATGATATTAACATTGACCCTGCCAGTGTGCATAACCAATGCCTGATATTCAGTTCTGAAATAGTGGATTCGTTCATAAATCATTCTCCGGTCTCCAGTAGACGAGTAAAACTCATTAATTGGAATTTCCCAGGTACAAACAAATTGAAGCTAAATAGGGATGGCAGCAGTAAAGGAAACCCAGACCTTGCTGGGTTTGGAGGGGTCTTTAGAGAGGAGCGTGGTCACTAGGTGATTGGCTTCTATGGGAGACTTGAGGAGTGCACAAGTCTTGAGGCAGAGCTGTGGGGCATCTTTCGTGGTTTGGAGATGGAGAAGAGCCAAAACATGGAATCTGTGGAAATTGATTCAGACTCGGCTGTAGCCATAGATCTCATCAAAGGAGTGGTTCCTACCCACTCTCCTCACAAGGTCCTCATTCAGGAGTGTCAAGCACTGATGGAAGCCACCAGATGCTCCCTAAACCATGTTTACCATGAAGGAAACAAAGTGGCGGATAAACTTGCAAATATGGGAGTGGAGCAGGACCAAAAGTGGGTCTCCCACATTGCTCCTCGAGATGTTATCATTCCCCTCCTTGAAGCTGATATGAGGGGGATAGCCTTTGAAAGGCTTTAGTTTTTGTTTCTGTTTTAGCTTTTCCTTTGTACCAAAAAAAAATATGTCGACCTAAAACGTTCCTCATTAATTGAACAGACATATTTAAATACCAACAAAAAATACAAGCCTATAATCATCAATGAGAACAATGTGACGTGCGAATGAAAGAGTGGAGAAGGAAAAGAGTGATTTGTATATTTGGTAGGTACATTGGTCAGGAGAAGTCCACGTGAATGGAAGTATGGAACAAAGGAAATGGCTTCTCCGGGTTTCAAGGAAAAGAGGTTGAGCTATGAACTTATTCTGTGATGTCCCCCAAATTACATTTACAAGTATATTTTACCTATAGCTTTTTTATTATTATTATTATTATTCATTATTATTGTTATTATTTTCTACTATTTTTTTGAGGGGTATTTTTCTACCTATAGCTATTAACGTGGGATCATTAATATACATATAAACACAATGCAAAATGTCCACACACAATAGTACGAGTACGAATTTTTACGAGATGTCATTTAAATAAAACGTTTCATTACAAAGAGAAATAGAATTTTGAAATACAACTATTTTGAAATACAACTATTTTCGAGCCATTCCCTTTGTCATTGTGTCGACTTTTGGGTTACCTAAAAACACCCTATATGTCATTGTGTCATTTTTATTTTCTTTAAAAAAATGCTCTTACAATCATATCTTTTTACATTTATCTAAGATGAAGTTGATGAAAATTCCTTTATGCTACTATGTCACAAGAGAGATTAAGTGCATTGACAATGATCTCAATTGGAAATGAAGCGCAGTTCCAATAAAAGGCCATTCTCCACGCATATCAACTGAAAAGCCTAAAACCCCCCAAAAAATCAAAAGTTGGTGAGGCCTGTTCTTAATTGAAGAGTTTGCTTCAAAAAGATGCAAGGAAAAGTTGATTTCTTTGAATCGGATAGTGTTAATCATAAAGCATTATAGCTGGGATTACATTTTGATGCAATTCAAGCTAAACACATAATGTAACCTTGAGTATATCTTTTTATTTTATATGACAAATGGCAACAAAGCCTAGAATCGGACTTAAACAACTCAAACATCAGAGCCGACCCTGCGTATAAATGAATTTCGCCCTAATCGTACTCATGGCCACGCTTCTAAGGAGAGATATCAAAAGGGCTACTAAAAGCTCCAGAAAACATAAAAGATACTTCATCTCTAATTGTAAAGTACTAAAACACAGATGCCACAGAATCACCAATGATCTCAATCTGGCAGTCATATTCTTCTGAAATCATCGATGACAGACTGCACCCTCTCCGCAAACTACAAACAGAACAAATAGAGAGACTTTAGAACCTAAACAACACGATGTAATTATATATAGAAGGTAAACACGAGCCCTGGGTAACATTAATGCAGGAATAACGTATTTTCTAGGTTTTTCAGCTATCCTAATAAGGTAAAGGCAAGACAAGTAGCTATCAGAAATAGCAACCCCGTGAAAATGATAAAGCCTAAATGATCTTTTGGAATGGATCCACTTTTCCAGAAGTACTAATACATACTGTAACACTAGCTATTGCATACACACAGTATGTGTCACATTCCATTCTCATAACACCATACTAAAAAAAGTAAAAAACAGGTATCACATGTCAAGCAAAGGAAAGGATGTACGAGGAAGTAAATATTTTGGTAAGAAATCAAAATAAACAATAACGGAAAAGATATGCACACAATTTAAATCATGATAAACAAGTATCACATGTCAAGCAAAGGAAAGGATGTACGAGGAAGTAAATATTTTGGTAAGTAATCAAAATAAACAATAACGGAAAAGATATGCACACAATTTAAATCATGATAATTACAACTTTACAAGCCAACTTTTAAAATACCACCCCTCCCATTTCCAATTTGACAGAGTCGCCAGCTTAAATAAGATTTTCAATCAACCTTCATCCATTCGACCCGTATTCTTTCTTGGTCCTTCACTCATTTATAAGAATTTCATTATTTCCTAATTTGCCCCCACCTTTTTTTTTGTCAAGTAAATTGCCCCCAATTTCCCACTTTTGCATGTACTTAAGTACTTAACCATCATAGCTTTGTAAAGCCATGCTGCCATACGCTTTTTCTCTGACTTTTCAAACTGGGAACAAATTCAGAACACAAATACAGGGCCTCCAATATCGGACAAAGCCAGTAGACGACTTGATAACGTCCATCGAAATGCATATGCACCATATTACTCAATGAATCTTTCCTAAAAGCATCTATTATCCGGGAACATAACATAAAATCTCCATTGTTGCAATCTTTTCTAAGGACACACCAGCACATGAAAGACAACATGCCGGGCAATTCTTAATCAACAAAACTTAGAAAAGACACCACACGAAAACACAGATACCGGTTTTTCCAGAAATTGTCTCAAAGTAAACCTGAAACCCAAAACAATATAGTAGGTCAGCTACTACAAAAAAAAGCAATCAATATAATTTGGAGAATAAACAAGTCACATACCCACATAATGACCGACACAAACGAGGGTTTAAATCCAAGCGGGTAAACAGAGAGTGATACCAAACCGGAATGACAAAAGGCAGATCTTTCTCTAATAAGAAAATTATATCAGCATCATCAACCCAGACCCCAGTAAGTGCTTTGTTGTCACGAATATGTCCGGACGAATTCCTAAAGAACATGATTGACCCCACATTCGTCTGATACACATAATAATTCACAGGCACAGAGTCGTTGGGATCGCGCTTGAAATCCCTCACCGCAATTAGATCAGGATGGCGTACTTTTGCAGCCCATCTTTTCAACTCTAGCATCAATATGTAGGAAGTAAAAGCTTTGCGGTTTAACTCATATAAGTTGAGAACCTTTCTTTAGAACCTCGCATCTGGGTATGTTTCTCTAAATGCATCTGAGTTTATTTTTCTAATTTTTCAGTTTTCTAGGTTTTCGTGAGTGGTTCCATGCTTGTTTTTCGTTTACCGTCATTTAGGGTTTTTACTTGATTCTGGATTTCCAGTATTTGATTTACTTGCAGTAATAGATTTCGGTGTCTTAGTGTTCAATTTTCATGCTGTGGGATTTGGCTGCTCGAGAAGGTGTTTTGAGCAGTGGGTATCGTCAGCCTTGAAAAGGCAACCACAGTAGTAGTAGTAGTAGTAGTTTTCGATTTACACGAGCTGTTTCTAGGTGACACAGATTTTTTGTTTTCTCCGTAATAATCTTATTTTCCATTGAATATGCATTCTTTCACCTGGTTTTAGCAGTTTAGAGAGGCAATGTATGATGGTGTCTTTAGATTTAGGAAATCAACTGTGCAAAAGTAGTTGCATTTTGGATTTAAGTTGAAGTTTAAGCATAAGTTTAATTACTTATTTTCGTGGGGCCACTTTTTTGACAAATGATGTGGAGCTTCTAGTCCTAAAGGAAAAAGGGACCAACATTAAGGGGAAAAATGGAAGCTTTTCAAGAAATTGAAGGAGTTAAAAGTGCGACGTGGACAGAATATGTTGACGCGGCTCAATCAAATCCTCATGTTCAATTCTTCACACATGGCTTATAAAGCTGTGATATTTAGATACTATTTTTTATATTTATGTATTCAACAAATTGATTGCTTTATTTGGAATTTGCTGTTGACATATTTCACATATATGCTTTACAAATTACGTAGCTATTTCTTCATTTTGTTGGGTTATGAAGTAATAGAGCTCCAATTAGACAAACTCTATTTACCTTAGTTTATATTTATGTATTCAACAAATTGATTGCTTTATTTGGAATTTGCTGTTGACATATTTCACATATATGCTTTACAAATTACGTAGCTATTTCTTCATTTTGTTGGGTTATGAAGTAATAGAGCTCCAATTAGACAAACTCTATTTACCTTAGTTTATATTTATGTATTCAACAAATTGATTGCTTTATTTGGAATTTGCTGTTGACATATTTCACATATATGCTTTACAAATTACGTAGCTATTTCTTCATTTTGTTGGGTTATGAAGTAATAGAGCTCCAATTAGACAGACTCTATTTACCTTAGTTTAGATGCATTATGTAGACAAAACATCTCTGCCTTCCAAATTTCAGTAAATATTTATATTAACAAATTGTTACATGTTCACACAAATTTAGCTTCAGACCATTCTGTTGTACAGTTAGGTATCTATCGCTATGGTGATTGTTTCTTTTTTGGGTTGGTGGTCGACTTATCCACATGCATATTGGAATTGCAACAACGGGAAGGCCATCTCTCTGGGGAAAGAAGCTTTTGAGAAATATGAAGGTTTTAAAAAAGTTGAACCAATTGCATGACAGAGGTTTGGTTGCTGGAGATTTGTTGACTAATATTTACGTATACAATGGGGCCTATGTGGATTTTGGGGGTGTCGTTCCTCACGGTAACTCCTGTTTCCATTTCTTCTTTTGCTTGTTTTTCTATTTTTTACTAATTTCTATTTTCCAATGCAGACCTTGCGTTAGGCATTGAAAAGGACATGCTTGATCTTAAGATGTTGGTGTCCAATTGTGTGTGAGTGACTGAATTAAATTTTCACTGATTTTATATGTTGAGCCGCGTCAACAATCTCAAACTATGTTTTGTCTACGTAAACGAAAGACAAGCATGGAACCACTCACGGAAACCTAGAAAACTGAAAAATCAGCAAAATAAACTCAAATGTATTTACAGAAACATACCGAGATGCGAGGTTGAGTCGATCGGTGGGTTTTTGTGCCGTGGTAGAGTCGATCGGTGGGAAACGAGACACAGAGAGATAGAGATACATGGAAGGGAAGCAGAGAGAGGTTGTGTTCCACACCCAAAACGTAGAATAAGGTTAAGCCCTCTAATATGCAAACCCTCGAGAACCCTAATGGGCCCATTATCTGGCCCAAAACGCAAAACGCAGGCCCACGAGATCCGTGGTTCTTTTTCTTTAGCCCAAAACATCGGGCTCTCCTTGGCCCAGAATTGAGAGTCAGGTTTGGTTTGTTTAGTAACCCAATCAAACTCGAACGATCCTTATCAAGTCGAGTGTCAAACAGTTTGTAAATGGTTTGATTCATTTTTAGCCCTTGATGATGGAGTGAGAACTTCTTCCGGAGGGGTTGAAGCTACGCCTTGGAATTTTAAAAAAAAAAATTGGTGTAATTCCACAGACTCCCTTCATCTATACCTTTGAGACACAAAGACCCCCTTAAGGTTTAAAAACGCTCAAACATACCCCCTCATCTATAAATGTTACGCAGCTTGACCCCTTTTGTTAAAAAGACTGTTGAGTATGAAGGACAAATGTTACGAATTGGATGAAAATACCCTTTGTTGTTCAACTCAAAGCTTATAACCAATTGAAGAAAAATTTGAGGGTAAGATCAAACCTTATGTACGCAGAAACTCATCAAGGAAATCTTTCCCGGAATAATCATAAAGCTTTCAGATCTATATGAATCCAATGAATTCTTTGAATTCACAAGCCTAAGCCCAGATCCACAAGAATTCAACGAATTCATTGGATTCGTAAGTCTGAACACGCTGGGAAGAAGATGTGTGTGTCTTAGTGAGAGAGAGAGAGAGAGAGGAATTGGCAGGCCCTAAAACAAAGTACAAGAGAGTCTCTGCAGGACTACTTATATTAGATCTAAGGAGTTGTTTGGATGGAGGAAGAGTTATGGGTAAATGACGGTTCAGTGGGAAAAAGGGTAAACAATGCCAATTCCATGAGACACTTTTTGAAAATCATCAGTTGATGGGTGGAGGAATAATAATTCCAGATTCATGGGGTGGGAAAAAATTTCGGACAAAAATACCTTGCACTTTAAAATTCTTCACAAATTAACCCACCTCTTCTCTCACCAAATCAACGTAATACATCTCTCATCTCTCGATCTGTGAACGCCTCACCATCACCGACCACCACGACCACCGGCGAGAAAGGAGTAGACGGGCTCTCCAACGAACGCTTCGAACCAGGGTTGGTATTGGACCATAGAGAAACCTGAGAGAATACCCAAATCTTTGGATGAAACAAGGGTTTTCAGCATTTCTTTGGATGAAAAATGAAAAGAAATCAAAATCTTTACTCATCCAACTAGAGGAAATATACGTGTACAAGTTATCGGATTGCAGTTTGCGGTATGTGATTGAAGATATTTACCTTTTGCGTGCAATATGTTCCTCGGACGAACCTACTGTTATGATTTTGGGTTGCTTTGACAAAACTACATTGGACCACCCTTGACCTTTGAAGAAGATATAGTGTGGCCAAGAGCTTTTGTAAATTTAGATTGAAGGTTCATTTCAATTGCACCCGGGTAAAATTTGAGCTCGGAATTTTTTTCAATTGCACCTTGCACGTAAGTGTGTTGCACTCGAAAAAGAAAAAAAAAAAACATTGCATGTTGGTCCATATTATGAGCATTGCACCGTGGGTCCATTTTTATTGCACCTGAATGCAATTTTGTTGCACCCACAAACAAAAGCATTGCAGCGTGTTGGTTTACATGGGGTGCCAGGTGTGTGGTCAAACCAAACTTTATGGAAATAAATTCAAATTGCACCCTAGGTCCATTTATATTGCACATTGAATGCAATTGTGTTGCACTCACACACACACAAAAAAAACATTGCAAATAGATTTTGAGTTTGTTTAGTAAATTGCACCATGGGTCCATTTCACCATTTTTGCACTTGCATGTAAGTGTGTTGTCACTCCAAAAAAAAAGCATTGCACTCATCATTGCACCTGGGTCTATTTATATTGCACCTTAAATGCAATTATGTTTTAAAAAAAAAAAAAAACATTGCACCCATGTTCATTCTGGAAATAGATTTTTCGCATTGCACCAGGCCCTTTTTATTAAGACCTTTAACACAATTGCGTTGCACAAAAAAAAAAAGCATTGTACTCGTGTTGGTCCAAATGAGGGTGCTTAGCGTTTTGTCAAACCAAAGTTTTTAGAAATAAATTTCCAAAGATTGCACTTGGGTCCATTTCTCAAACTTTAATGCAATTGTTGTTGCTTAAAAACCCTGGTCTATTTCAATTGCACCTTGCATGTAAGTGTGTTGCACTAAAAAATAAAAAAAAATATTGCATGTTGCTCCATATTATCATCATTGCACCCTGGGTCCATTTCTATTGCACCTTTAATGCAATTGTGTTGCACTCTCGAACCAAATCCTTGCACTCATATTAGTCGAGTGGGGGTAGTTTTTAACGTGAGGGTAATTTCGTCAATCAATCTCCTGGTGCCACTTATGTGGAATTATTATTTTCCTTGTCATGCATGAAGTGATTCCCAATAAGTGTGTCATGAGAATGGAATACTTTTCCCTCCTTCCCTCTGAAATGGAATTCCCCCAAGAGTTATTGGGCTCTGTTGAAGAGTTATTGGAGGAAGAGTTATTCGGGTTCCAAACAACCCCTGATGGGGAGTACGAATGGAATCCAACAACTAGTCTACCTTGGTTATTGGGCTCTGTTGAAAAGGAAAAGAATACTTGCGTACAACTATCCTACTCTAGTGTGTTTCATGAACCGCAATCGTGGACCGCTGATACCTTCACTCCTTGTTCTATCTCTGACACGTGTCAAAATCATGTTCCACCATTGAACACAATTTACTTGGAGTATTATAGGACAGCAGCACTCAAACATTTTTGTCCCCTTTCTTTTTCTTATATTTTCCCCGCCCACTTCAATGCTTATCTGTTACTCCTCCTTTCACAGGTTTTTGTTGCGCCACGTTTGTCAGTAACTGCGCCTCGTTTTTAGACGGAATCCTCGAGGATGGGTAAACCTACGGGTACATACTTAGGACAAGAAAATGTACCGATCTACTTGAGGGACCCATTTTTGTGTCTCATACGAGTGATTCGAAACGTTCATTATTCTTAAAATATTTTTCCGAGGGGCCCCACAAAATTTCATCTCAATCGGACGGTTAGAAGTGCTCAAACCAAAGTACCACCGTTTCAATCAATAATGAACGGTTCGGATCGCTCGTGTGGGACCCAAAGTGGGTCCCCCAAGTAGATCGGTACATTTTCTGGCCCTAAGTTTCTGTACCCCAAGTCGGGTCCCTCGAGGATTCTAGTAAAACGTAACGGACCCTGCTGCGGGTACAGAAATTATTGTACAGAAAGTGTACAAAGCACTATCGGGAGCCTAATTTTGGGTCCCACGCGAGTGATCTGGAAAACGGTGGGACTTTGGTTCAAGCACTTCTAACCGTCCGATTGAGCTGAAATTTTGTGGGGCCCATCGAAAAAATATTCTAAGAATAATGAACGGTTAGGAGGACCCAAAAATGGGCTCCCGAGAGCGCTTTGTACATTTTTTGTACAATAATTTCTGTACCAGTAGGTTTATCCAAAACGTATACTTTCCTTTGATGCTATTTATACTTGCGTTTTAGGAAAAAAATATTCCTAGATTTTAAGCCAGTTTTCTGTCTTTGTTTATTCAAAAAATCGGGTTCAATTCATATTTTTTAGTACTTTTTAGATTTTTCAAGTCGTGACAAAGCAATAATTCACAAAAAAAAAAAAAAAAATTGGACGCCAAACTAACAAATAGTATTTTTTAATAAAAATGAAAAAACAATTCAAATCTTATTTGTTATTGCATAATAAATTTTCGTAATGAGGGCTGTGAGCCTAACATGTGGTATAATTTGATTGGGTTGTTATTAGAATTTTCAAACAATAAATGTGAGATATCAAATTATACGTATTATATAAATCCTTTACAAAATTTTAAATTCAAAAACCTTATCCTTTCTCATCCATTAGTTTAAGACAGAGCCTCATCCTTTCTCACCCTATATTTATTTCTATAATGATAAAATTCATGTTTTAGTCATATTATTTTCAAATCTCATGTTTTACTCGTATTCTCTTATGTGCAATGCAGCATACACAGCACGGGTTGTTTTCTATCTACACAATTCTAAGGTGTTTTAGATATTTGTAAAAACTAATTGGTCTAAAATTACTTGGATTGTAAAAATAAAAAAAAACTATTAGGAGTATTTAAGAATCAACCTAATAGTATATTACTATCTCGGTTGCAGAAAAATTACAATACGTACATTGTTCAAATCTTTTTCGTTTTGTTTTATTTTATTTTTTTGAAAAGTCGTGTATAGGGTTCGTGTCAGTATAATATTCAACCAAAATGCCAGTAAGATGGTGTGGAACACCCCCTTAATCTCTCTCACCTTGTTTGGTTTGGGTCTCGAAACTCACCCTGCATGGTCCCCGATCAAAAAATTTCCCTATATCTGTCTACTCATTACCCCAAAAACTCTCCTCCCTCAAAATCCAAACCGAACAAGCCCTCTAGTCTATTATTAGAAACTTCCGTCGGAAATAATTATAGTAGTATATTTTTACTGCGTTAATTGATAGGGGATTATTTTGCGTACAAAAATAGGAGATTTCAACAATAACGTATTGTAATTTTTCTCTACTGCATCAAAACGTGATTTTTCTTGTTGGAAACTTCCAAAATGAGCACCATAATTCCATTTTGTGTTCTGTAAATGGAATTGATATTGGCACTACCTTTTTTTGTCTATATTAGGTGAAGTTCCTAAACTAGCCTTCTATTTTATAATTACATTTATTCCTTGCTATCAAAATGACTGAAATAACCCTTTTATTTTACTAATGAGGGAGCTCCACTAATCAAATAACTTAACCCAAATTTGATGTCTACGTTATTCTATGTTCATACATACACCAGCAGATGGGACCATTCACATAAAAACACCGAATCCGGGGGTGCTGGAAAACGGTCCCGGGATATCCCCCTGAAAATCGTCTAAAAGGACCAAAACGACGTCATTTTGAGCGCCAAAAGGGCAACAAAAAAATCACTTAAGAAGAAGACCAAAACAAGCAGATTCAAATATACTTCAAACAAACATAACCAGTGGAGTCCGAATATGTTTTTTTGATCAGGAAGAGTCCGGATTAATTTTTTTGATCAATTAAATGGCGTACAACATAAATATTTTGATTATTTGATCAAACATAACCAACAATTATGAAAGTAAACTTCACTTCACTAAATCTGCAAATTTCAATTTTTTGGTTATTTGATCAACCATAACCCAAGTTAAACACTAAATCTGCAGATTCCAATTTTTCCTTCTTTGTCTGTTGCATAAATAAAAGGGTCAATCTGGTCATTTTGATAGCAAAAGATGAATGCAATTATAAAGTGCAAGGGTAGTTTAGAAACTTCACCTAAAAGGGTGTGTCAATGTCAAAATGGGGAGTGTCAATGTCAATTTCCTTTATAAAATGAGCACCTTATTTGGAGAAAAATGTTGGTGCCTCTGTAAGTCTGTGACAGTGTTGAACACAAATCTGGACCATGAGTTGGGGTGGGGGTCACTTTCAAACCAGCGTGTGGTCTAGCAATGGCGGAACCAAAATTTATTTAAAGGGTGGCACTTTTCAATGTAAGTTTGCTAATAATTGTTGCATGTTTTCATAAAAATATACAAAGGAAAAGCGTTTCGTAAAATAAGGCTTCATCTTGAGTCTTATTTATTGTTACGAAAAATTAGGGCGGTGAAAAACTAAGCTACTCGTTGTTTTTGGCTCAATTAGCTGAGTTTGAATTTTGGGCTCGTTTAACAAACGAAACTTGGCTCGGCTCGCAAAAGTTTGACTTGATTTTATAGGCTCAGCTCGTTTAAAGAGAGTCGTTAAGTCTAACCTATTCAGCTCGTTCACGAACAAACCAACCTCGAGCGAGTTTTAGGCTCGTTTACAGTAACAGCCGAGCTCGGACAATATGAAGCTCAGATTGGCTTGTTTGCACCATTGCTTTTGGTTCAACTACATGGTCTTTGAATGGAAATCATTGGGGATATTATTTACAACTCAAAACCATTTATTTTTCAGTGGCTTGTTTTTCATTGTTTGTGAGAAAAATCAAGTTGTTCAAGTTCTAATAAGTACCATATTGACTTCCCTCCCACACACACACACCTCCGCCTTGGTCCAGATTTGTGCTTAGGGGATGTTCCACTAACCTAGTTTTTTGAAAAAAATTTAGTTTTTCACGGTTTTTTATGTAATGTGTTGTGAGAAAAAATGACATGTCTCGATTTTTGGAAAAAAAAGTTTTTTGTTAGTGGAACACCCCCTAATATTTCGATAAATTTTTTTAAGAACTCACAAGAAATAGTGTGGTGTCTCTCATTTTTTTATCCCCGTCACGAAAGCGAGTTCCACTAAAGAGGAAATGCTTTTACAATTGGTTTTAACATGGCATGAAAAAACTATGAGGACAAATAATTAAATTAGCAAGGCAGTTGCAAATATTATCTTCCTATAACTGCCCCACAGCCAACTGCACTTTACAATTTCAAACCATCCACAAATACAATTTACTATGTATGTTCATAGAGGTATGGGCTTTGCACATCTTTTTTTTTTTCTTTGGGTAATTCAGCTTGAAATTAAAATGGGTTAAGCGAATATACAGCCTACAAGGGGCATACCCCAGGAAGGACAAAACGAAAATAAAAAAAGAAAAGAAAATGCGAAAAAATGTGTGTTCCTGGCACAACCCGCCGGATGGAAAATTTTGTGGTCCTGGCACAACCTGTCAGGATGGGAACAATGGGCACAAAAGTCGACTTCACTTTTCCAAAAGTTACAAAATATCGCGATTAGGCACAGAGCCCCCCATTTTTGCATGTAAAATTGAACATTGAGACTGTGGTCCCTACTTGTCGACCGGACCACAGTTGTTACCCTATCAATTGCACACTACCATTTGCGTGTACAAAAATGATAAATGTACAACAATTAGCTCCAACACACTCACATTGTGTGTGAAGCTCACACACACTTAAGTGTGAAGTGTGTGTGGGCCTCACAGTGTGAAGTGTGTGTGGGCCTCACACACCATGTGAGTGTGTTGAAAACTTGTTGGAAATTTTTGTTGTACATGTATCATTGTTGTTGCATGTAATGGCCCCCAAAAAAGGACCTTGGCCCCACTCTTCAACTTTCCCTCCCGAAAAATGAATCTTTGAACGCAAATAAGAGAATAAACGCCCTCTTTTGTTAGCGGGATATGTATATAAGGGGTGAAGGTGGATATAATAAGAGGGAGATATAGATGTAGATATGATTTGAGGGGTATTATTTTAGAGGAGGAGATAAAAAATTACTTTCACTGTGTTCGTTTGGTAACGTAAAAGTGGGATTTGTATTTCAAAACAATTTAATTGTGAAAGAGGTGATCGGATGGAAAGTTCATGGGCCCTACAATAATTCTGAACCACTTGTGTTTATTACCGTTTGACTCATTCCTTCTCCTCCTTTACGTCTCTCTCTCTCCTCTGTTCTGATACGTATCGCAATTTTTTAGGGCATCTGTGCACGTCATTTTACTTTCCACAAAAATATAAAAAAATTGAGACCCATAATTAAAATTTTAATGAAAACAAATAAATTTATTACAACAAACATGTTTTAGCCATCTTTTTAAATATGTTGTACGATTAATTAGAATGATGCACCTTTTTAAATTTTTTTTCCGTAATCCTAGCCGGCTGTTGTATTGATGGGTTAATCACAACTGTTGGATTCATCCTCTAACACTCACCCAATTTTTTCCCACGCCTACAGCCCACTCTCTCTCTCTCTCCTCAAACTCTCAACCTTTAATTGGCAGTCAAAAGTCTCAAACTTTCAACAACCTTTTGCAGTCAAAAGTGGAGCCCACTCTTGTGGGATTGCTGGCAAAACTTTGACTAATAAGAGTCAGGCTAGTCCTACTCCATCTCGCACAACCTTTATTTGGCAAAAGTGTTTTCAAAAAATTTTTGGTTGAAACCAACGAAACGAACACAGTGTTTGTTTGTTTTGTTGTTGTAGAAGAGGGATATGAAGGATTAGATAATGTAAAATACAACCTTTTTTGTCTCAAATCAAAAAATGAGTAAAGTGGTGGGACACACCACCTGTTGCCTCTCTGTGTCTTTCATGCGTCCCCTCCTTTGTCTCTCTCTTTCTCTTTCTCTCTCTCTCTCCTCTGTTGTACCACTGCCTTGTGGGCCACAGTAGAGGGGCAGCTTGTAATTGGCGCCCGGATATGTCTGAGGGGTGCCTAAAATATAATCCACCTACAAGGGGATACGTATATCCAAGCCAAAATTTATTCGGGTTCCTCAATGCAAACAAACACCGGATATAGAATGCCCGGATTTTTATATCCGGCTTCCCCCTATATCCCCCTCGCATCTCCCTCTAACAAACAGGGCGAGAAAGTGGGGCAGCTTCCTCAACTTTCTGAATTTGTCATCACACCTGGTGGGACCAGGTGGAGACAACTTGTGATTGATTTTTGTCGTGCAATTCAGCCAAGGCCCAAGGGCACAGCTGGGGGTAGTGGACCGGATAAGTCCAGGCGTACACCACACGTGTGCACACCATTCCATTCGGACCATCCAAACGCTTTTTGAATGGTCTAAATTTGAAATCGGTCATAAAGCATTTATGGTTTGGCCGGTCCGGATGGAGTGGTGTGCATGTGGTGTGCACACATGTGGTTTGTGAGTACCAGCGTTCGTAGTGGACCCAACTTCCCAAGTGTGGAAAACCACCAATATATTTATAGTTGACAAAGTCAGAACTTTGACCACCTTATCAGAAGAAGACACGCGGCATCTACAGATTAGTGACACGTGGCAAAATCGCAAGTGGCCCCGCGAGAGCTACCAGCTCGAGGGAGCCTCGCACATGTCATCCCCTGCGAACAGCGACAAAAAGTGTACAAACTTCAAGATGAGATGCATCCGAGGGTGGGAGAGCATTCCGAGCCCTGAAAGATTAGCGCGAGTCCGAACAGGGCGAGTAGCGCGATAGAGCAACTCGAATAAGAGTTAGCATTAGTCCGAACAGGACACATAGCGCTAGTCCGAACAGGACGAGTAGCGCGAGACAGTGACTCAGATACGAGTCAGCATGAGTCCGAACAGGACTGATGGCGCGAGTCCGAACAGGGCGAAGCGCAAAAGATCAACCCAGACATCCATGTCTGCTCAAGTCGAAAGGCAGAACTTGAGGGGCCCTCAGGGGCTCGGTTCGCGGTACTGGCATGGCTGAACAGGCTGTGACCTTGCCCTCACGGGAATGGAGGGGGATTTAGTGGCTCGGTGGATTGAGGAGAAGGGATCGCTGCAGAAGGGGTTCGCGAGAACATCGCTCCCTGCAGCCGTACAGTACGGAAGGGACACGTGTCGAATATTTACTAGGCCACTTGGCGTCTCAGGACTGGTCCGAGTAGTCTATAAATATGAGGCACCCCTCTCACAATTCCTCTAAGATTTAGAGAGAGAGCTTGAGAGACTTATTTTCTAGAGAGAGAGAGAGAGAGAGTCCATCTCCTCTAGAGAGAGCATAATGTCATTCAACATGGTGTACGTAATATGTTGTTCAACAATTACGTAAAAATCTCAAGAGAAAAATGATGGTCCATAATGTGTCATACAAAAGAATGATGCCGGCTTGAAAAATAAAAAATGATAGGTACACACCCTCTCTCACATGTGTGGCGGGGCTCACCCGGTGGGTCCCAGTGAACCCCATCACATATGTGAGAGAGGGTGTGGTGGGGAGTGGTTGAGAGGGTGTGTACCTATCATTATTCTTGAAAAATATACGTAAGTGTAAATATAAGACTTCCCAAATTTAATACTGTATTAATTCTCAGTGCACAGGGTTGACGTTTGGTTTTTTTGAGTGATGAAACATGTTAGTAGTAATTAGGATCTCATTTTCTAACCCGATTATTATCATAAAAATTTGAAATTCTAATTTCTAAAATTTCCCTCGAAATTCTGACGCCACAGTTAATCTTAGAATAATTTTAATAGTTGACAATAAATTTTTGAGATTTTTCTGAGAACGAAACTCGAACAACGCGACTGATTGGAGATCGGATAAATACTGTCGGTATGTTATTTTCCCAGTTGGGGTTTTCGTGGCAGCCCCTTTTCTTTAATTTGATCAGCCAGTGGAGTTAATTGTGTAGACAAGTGTTGGTTGGAAAGTGTATCATTTAGAGGGTGGGACAATTTGCAATGAATTTATGTCTCTTATCTTGTTTTCCTGTCTCTCCACAAACGCCCCTTTAACAACTCTTTTTGCTTCTCTGGGAATTACTCGACGAGCTCTACGCAGTGGACGTTTCCGATCGTCGAAACGATGCCGGCACGTTGCCTAAAGCCGCCGCACAGCACGCTGCGCAGCACCTCCCCTCTGTCCGGGAATTGAATTATCACCAATTTGGGTTATATGTATAGATCTAGCTAGTAGTACAACAGATAATGACATATGGATATCCTTTTCCGAAATCCTAGTCCACTGCCACTCTGACCACCATCCTCAAGCCATTAATACAGCCGCTGAAAGCCCAAAATTCAGATTTGGGTTGCAGCTCCTTCGCGCCTTTGAATCATTGGTTTTCAATCTTTAATTTTTTGTGGCGCATCGTTCACAGTTTGCGTATGATTTTAGGCTCTCATTCGGGTCTAAATTATTGACAACTGATGTGGTTTGGTTTCCCTCGTTTATGAATTTTTGCGGTTCACGCTTCAAAGGTGAGTTACGAATATACATTGATTTCATAGTTTATTTTTAAATGTTTCTGTAAATTGTGATTTGCAAAGTGAATCGATATAATACGTAGAATATATGGAAAATAGATGTCTTATACGGAAGTATCATAGTGCATAATAAGGACAATTTGGAAATGAAATTTAAAAAATAAACATGAGATCAATTGAAAAGCAAAAAGAGAACAGACTAGCTATATTGTTAGTTTTGGTAAAACATCTGGGTGTTGAGTTTTTGGAGCCTAATGAGAGAATATAGCCGAGCATCCTATGGACTTGATATTATTTCCCAAACGGTGGGGTCGCTCCCCCAAATATTGCCGGTGTCCGCCCATAAAAGATGTCAGAGCTTTGACATTGTTTTCAGAGGTTTGATAGTTTTGAGCCTGAATAACTGCATTATTGAGTATTTTACGGTTTGCAATCACAAGCCTGAAAACTGGTATTTAAAGTTAAATGGTGTTAAACTATTCCCATGTTAATTATGGAGCCTCTGTATATTGTAACGCTCACTGGAATGATTTTGTTTTTATGAACCCATTTCAGGAAACAAGAAGTAAAAGAAGGATCTATGGATATCGGTGGTTAAAGATTGACGGTTGGTTGTTGTTGCTATTTTATGTAAATCAGATTGATTTTGTAATATAATTGTGGTGCTTCTAAATTTTAATTCTATTGGTATTGGTGACGCCTATTGTTGAGGGCCGCAGCGTCGTATTTTTTTTGCACATTAGATCAACTCTGAATTCATTTTGTAAATTTGAGACTTCCTAAATTCGACAATTTTAGAAAAATTCTAATAATGCGGTTTTTATAGAGGCCTGGGGTGATTGAGAATCACTAGCCGGTCATAATTTCTAACCGTCCTCCAGGTTGGGTCGTGACAAATATTCAAACCAGAAGCCATAATAATGCTATAAGCCATTACGAACAATGAATCAGGTTTTCTGTAGTCATTTTTTGAACAACAAAGGACAATTTATTCACTTGTAACCGCCAAATAGTATTTTTAATTGTCTAAATTTTCTGGAAGTTTTTTACAAGTAAAAATATATTATAGATAATAATATTTCACAAACATGATTATTGGTCATTTGGTTGTCAAAATGAACGACTAGCCATCAACCAAGGTTGGGGTTTGGCCTGGCTACATCAGGCGGATCAAGGGATCCTATAGTGTGGCAATGCAGTGTGAGTTGAGCGCCTCGATATGCTCAATGAAAAATTTTCATTGTGATTTAAGTCGTTCATTTTGTAGAGTACACTGAGTAGATCAATTAGTTTTTTGGTCAGAAAACACCATTTCTTAAGAAATGGATGGTCAATATAGTTTAAAAAATGTACGGTAAAGCAAATCTATCTGAATTATGTAGATACTAATGCGTAATTACTTAATTTTTAGAACACATACTATTTAGCAACCTCTACAAACTAAACAATTTGGATCACGATGAGCACAATGAAACGCCTTACCCCCGTAGCATTGCTGCACTGCACAGATAGAGGTTGAAACAATTTGACTTCATTCATTTTGTATTTCTTATTTAAATCGTAATTAAGGACTTAAAATATGTTACGAATACTAATTTATAGAGTAAAAAAACATTAGTCATTACCTTGAATGATTAAAAATGTAAGATTTTATTTTCATCAGTCAGCTGTTGCAAGATTTTAATAATCATCAGATGACAATTTATTAGTATATATTTTATGGTCTGCTTTTAAATATTCACATGACCCAAAGTTATCAAGACATGCTAAATTGTTATCATACATTTTAGCTTTCTTTGTCTTGAGTTTGATGATGCCTAAACTCTGGAAGGATGTGTTGGTAATTGCTAGGGCTGCAAATGAACTGAGTTGTTTGTAAGTGGCTTGAGGCTTAACTTGTTATAAAATCGGTTCCGTCCGAAAGAAAAAACGAGTCTTAACCTAGGGATGGGAAATTCTGACTCGACACAAAGTTAGCGGGTCGGCTATTTTTGACACATAACACGAATACGACACGATAACACGAAAAACTAAATAGGTCGGATTAGGGTTGAAAAAATTACGACACGAACACGACACGACATGACGCAAGGTGGAAATTTGTAAAAGGACATGATAACACGACACGAAGTTAGCGTGTTAGGGTCGGCTATTTCTACATGGAACACACATAGGACACAACACGAAAACTGAAACAAGTCGGATTAGAGTTGAGAGAATTATGATACGAACACGACACAACACAACACAATGCCCACCCCTATCTTAACCCTAATGTTTCTAAGTTTCATTCTTGGATAGAAAAAAAAAAAAAAATTGACAATCGAGTGTATGACAAACACATTGCAGGAGATCTTTCACCACAAGATTCCTGATATCGCAATTTGTGCAAACTGAATCATGTAGAGATTGACGATTGGGTAGACTGTATAACATTATTTGTGCCAGAGAGAGAGAGACGAATTGAATTATATTCCCTAAACAATGACCTTCAAGACACCAGATCTATGAGCTATAGGGATTTCAATGGTGGGAACCATACGGATCCGATCTGATCCGCTCAGAGCGGATTATGGTTTTTAAGATCCGGAACCGAACCGAACATTTACGGATCGGTTACGGATCGGATCGGATCGTGTCGATTGGGCGGATTTGACAGATTAAAGAAGGATTATTGAGCGGATTGAGCGGATCCGATCCGGATCCGGAACCGCCAGACAAGAAATTCTCGATCCGGAACCGAACCGAACATTCACGGATGATCCGCTAGACAGCCGTAATGATAACCAATATTATTTGGAGAATACACTGTAAGACAAATTTGTTTCAATTGTGTGTCTACCAATCTCCGATGATCATAATTTTTTGTACTCATAACGTGCTCAATATTCTTGAAAAAAGAACGGTTTCGATCGCAAATGAGGATTTTAGAGGGCCTACAATTGATGTCATTGCGGGAAACCCAAGTTCGTGTTGTGGCTAAAAATGAACCAAGTGGTTTATTTTATTTTTGCCTTTATTCATTTTTTTTTTCATTTGATTGTTTTGCACCGATTTTTTGTGGATTATTAGTTCGTTACGATGAGAGGAATCTAAAAAGTAAAAAAAAATATAAAATTATTTAAAAAGTTCACTAAAGACAAAAATAATTCAAATTTTTGTGGATTATTGGATTATTTTTGTCTTTATTCAAAAAAATTAAATACTACTTAATAATTTTTATCCATTAGATTCCTCTCGTTGAGACAAATCAATAATCCACAAAAATCAGCACAAAATTAACAAATGCAAAATTAACATATGGTTTGATTTTGTAAGTGTTTTTGTTTAAACCAATATCTGTTTTTTTTTCCGTCATTGTTCTCTAGTTTTTCTCGGCTTCCCTATTTTCAAAAGTTGTTCGGTTAATTTTTTTAGTGGGTTATGTTTTTGTTGGGAGTTTTGTCATTTGGCGGTGGACCCCATATTTATTTACTGTGCCCTATTTTTATTTTACCATGATCACTGGAAAATTGACGGGGAAATGATTTTTACCATAATTATTTAAAAATTTTACCATATCACCATGTTCACAATAATTTTACGAGGATGTTCAATAAGTAAATTTACCATATTTACTAGGCCTTACTTTATTTTCGCCATGATCAATTGAAATTGTTGTGGACAAATTTTTTAAAATGGTCCAAGTTGTTAGAAAGGATAAATTTACCATATTTATTGTGTCTTATTTGATTTTTTTTTTTTGATCGACTGTCCTATTTGAGTTTTACCATGATCACTGGAAAAACAATGGAGAAATGATATTTACCATCATTATTCAAAATTTCACCATATCACCGTGTATCTAATATAGTATTGCAGGATGACTTTTGGCGAGGAGGACTGTGGGAGCGACAAGTGTCAATGCTTGATTTGGTGCAAGATAATTAATCTTAAACAAATAATTTTGAAAAAGAAAATCCTATTGTAGAAGGTAGCTCATCCAAAGAGGGTAACAATGCCAAATCGGGCAACTTCAAATTTCAAACAAAATCTACTGATTCGGAAACTAGATAAGCAAAGGAAAAACTCAATTAGCTAATTTCCAAGGAGTATCTATTAGCATAATCCACAAAACCACATAAGGTCTTTTATGCTTCATAACCACTCACTTTGAATTTGTTCTCCAAATTCTCCTTAGGACAATATTTTGGTAGAGTTCTTCAATTGAACACAATATGATAATTGTAGATTTTTTTGTTGTACTCCCCCGTTATATATACCTTGAATACTTATTATGATTATTATTTACAAACTCCTAGCATGAAAAGATGTCGAAGGGAAATAGATCAAAGTTTTCACTTTTGGATCTGCGTAAGTAATGTGTCTTTTACTCTTCGATATATCTTGCATTGGTTCTTAACAATTTTGCAAAAATATCTTTGTGACGTGACCTAGATTCAAATGATACTACAAAAACCTAAATTTTTTCACTACAAACGATATATATATATAGTCAACATATGAATAGGAAAGGACTTTTTTGCTTCGAGTATCAATAAAAAAAAAGAAGCAGCATCTAACAATCAATTAGGTTTCAGTTATGATGAAAGGGTTTGGAATTTAAATCTACAAGGAGGGCATTCCTTCCCCTATTCTTTTCGGTCAATGAATTATTTAGTGTGGTATACAAATTATTATAAATCATGCATAAATTACCATCTTAATAGATCATTTCTTTCTTTTTCTTATGTTTAGTTTCAGTATATATCTAAGTGTGATGCACATAGAATTCCAAAATCCACCAAATAATTTGCAGTTATTAACATTAACTCTGAAATTTGTATATCTTTTTAAAATTATTTGTATCCCACAGAAAAATTATCTTGAAAAAAAATAGTAGAAAGATTTTTCTATTAATTTTTTCATTTGATTTAAGGATGCTAAAATGAAAACTTTCGAAAGGTGGGAAGTAAGATATTCCAAACAACTTAATTCTCCGTGATTTATTGATTACCGAAGGAAAGTTATGCAATTAATACATCTCAAACCTTTTTCGAATTACAAGATCATAAATCTTGAAATATCCATAAATCTTCTTATATCAATCACCAAAATTTATGGAACTTTTTTGCTAAGATTTTCAAAATTCAAAAGGGACAAAAATTTTCTCATAATAACAAATCAAAAAAAAATTCATATCTCTTTGACTTCCTTTTACAGTCTCTTTTTCTCTCTTTCAACATATTATATATTCTCTTGATTTAATCTCTCCCAGTGTTGATGATCTAATATAGTACTCCCTCCGTCCATTTTTAAATGTGTTGCTTCGTAAATCTAACTTATTAAAAAAAACATCATCATTACACATTTCACATCAACTTTTACCTCCACTTTCCAAAATTATCCTCCACCTTTATATATTAATAATTGTTTACCCACTAACTTTTCAAAAAGGCAAAATGATAATTCCACAAACTTTTATCCATTAACTTTTCAAAACACACACTTATTAAGGGACAACCCAAAATGGAACTGTCAACACTTAAAAATGGATGGAGGGAGTATTGCATGCAGAATGAGTTTTCGCGAGAAGGACAGTTGGAGCGACAAGTGTCAATGCTTGATTCGATGCAAGATAATTGCTCTTAAAACAAACAATTTTGAAAAAGAAAATCCTATTGGAAATTAGTTCATCACATAACTCTTTTTTTTTTTTTTTTTTTATAGTTACTAAGAAAAGAAGTTAAACTATATTGGCATCAAAAAGTTTTTGTCGTTTTGATTGTAGTAGTACATGATTCACATACAACATTAACTCACATATTCAGAAAATTAGGATGACGAAATATGTACAGACTGACAGATGGTATAATTTAATATTAGTTTTTTAAAAGGAAATATAAACAGTCTGATTCTCCCTCCCAAATCTTAAGCGGACAATGTCTATTCACCTATATTTATATATAAGTTGAAATCTCCACAAACTTGAGATAATCTAACTAATAATCTGATAATTTATGAATTTCATGTGAAATCAACCAATAATTCATAATTTTAAAAAACTACTATGATTCTCCAAAAATAGGCAGGTTAAGAATGATTTTCTATACATAAATATTCAATTTTAGATTTCGTACTAGCGATTGCAAGACCTCATATTTTATCTACTATTCTTCCCCTACTCTTGCCGCTATTGGAGTTATGGGTGAAGTGTCTTTGCGATAATTCAGTAAGAAGTTTTACTTGACTGATTTGTGTCTAACTTACAGATAAAACAAGATAAAGAAGGAGGGGGGCAAGATTGTTGGAGAGATAAAAGAAAACCGAAATAGCTATAGGGGAAAGAGTAAAAGAACAAATGAACAAGCTAATCCAACGAAACCCAATGGCTTGCTTTTGACTGTATCAAAGATACATAGATCAATCCTTTATTTTATTTGTGGATATATTTTGAATATCAAAATTATTAATTTCCCTGTGCATAGCACGGGTTTCATGCTAGTATAATAATTATACCAGGATGTTGAATAATAAAATTTACCATATCTACTGGGTCTTACTTATTTTTTGTCAAGTCGATGAAAACGTGATTAAAAGTAAATACGGGACAACAAACATGGTAACATCGAAAAAATTGAGTATCCTTACGATAATTGATAAAATAAGAGTGGGTTATATGCTATACATATTTCGAAATTGAGAATTCAAAATTTCCCATGCCTTTTCGCTAATGATTTGAAATTTGAAAGTAATTAAATGGAATGTAACAACAATTAATTAGAATTCCACTTAATTAGGCAACTAAATATTATCAAATAAGACTAAATACATAATCACAAAAAACAGTTGTCAATATCATTTTGCTTTATGTATATCATAATTAGGATAAATATGGTAAATCACACATGAATGAATGAAGATGATGGAAAAATAATCCCGAATAGCGACAAGGATAAAAATTTACTTAGTGTATAAAAAAAAAGATGATTTCTTAATTATCTCCTTTTATTTAGTTAGTCATATCTCTTCACTAGCAATCCCCATGCTAAGAATCCACAGAAAATTACTCCCTTTTAACTTTTATCAAACAAGGTGTGACTTGCGAGGTTTGATACAAAACGTCAAAAGTTTACCATAAATTTCCCTCGAAAATGAAATGTATGAGTTTAATTCACCACCCAGTGTACTTGTGCATAGTACACTGGGTGAATCACACCCACACATTTCATTTTGAACCCTTCTACCTGCACAGATGAGGGAGGACCGACCACGTACCGACGGCGTCGGGGACGCCGTTGTGGGTCCCAAACGATCGATCCGAGCCATTCATCCTTCTCAAAATCAAATTCCGAGTGGGCCTACGCGGGAATCGAGGCAATCAGACGGCTGTATGAGCTCGATCCAAAATCACCCCATTTCACATACAGCCGTCCGATTGCCTCGATTCCCGCGTGGGCCCACTCGGAATTCGATTTTGAGAAGGATGAACGGCTCAGATCGATCGTTTGGGACCCACAACTGCGTCTCCAACACCGTCGGTACATGGTCGGTCCTCCCTCATCTGTGCGGAAGGAATTACCGTTTCATTTTTGGGGAGATTTATGAGAAACTTTTCATGTTCCGTGACTTCCCCGTGACTTACCTACTTCATTTGATTGTACCTTTACCTGCCAAAAATGTTCGAGTATTAAAAAAACCGTTATCAAACATTATTCCCTTTGCTTCTCTCTCTCTCCTCTTGTCAACAAGCTTCGTTATTTCCGCCATGGCTTGCAACGCCAACGACGAAGCTTCAACAGTTGAAGATGATCTCAGGCTCCTCTCTCCTCTCTCCTCTCTGACCCTATCCGTTCTTACTCTGTTCAGAAAATGCTCAATGTCGTTACTATTCTAGTAAAAGAAAAGACATGTTGCTAATCATGAGATCTCATTTGTCATCTGCAAATCTGAATTGTTTCGCTCAAAGATCCCCTCTCTCTCTATTTCGCATGACCCCCAATCCAACATTTCGCCGTCTTCGACCCCGATCTTATTGCGGTCTGGAGGTAATGTTTATCTTTCATAGATAGATTCATTCATGCTATGCAACGGTATATGTTTGATTGTATGTACGTATCAAGAAAGACAAGGTAGACATTATGTTTGATTGTATCGTTGCTGCTTGCTGATGTAGCTATCGGAACCAGGTGTACGGAAACACAGGTTTCGACAGAGGATTGGTCAAGTTAGAGCCATGGATGAGGTACTCAGTTTTAATTTGCATATTGATATACATAAGCGTTTTCCTCTGATTCATCTTGTTTCTGACATTTGTTTTGTTTTTTCGTCTTTTGGAATTGATTCGTATTTATTTTGTTTTCTTCTGATATGAAGAAGGTCCAAGCTTACTTTTGGTAGAAGTGGTCTACACTTATTTTTGGAAGAAAATGAAAAAAACTCGTTTGGGGCTTTTACCAAAAACAAAAAACAAAGAAAAGAAAAAATCTTTAGAGGGATCAAGTTTTTTTTTCTTCAAAATTTGATAAGTACTCATTCTTATAAAGCCTATGTTAGAAAATATGTTTACTTTTCATGAGGAGGCTAGGGGGTGGATACCACTACCTCCATCCCCAATCCCTGAACCCAAAAGCCTTGTTTGCCTGATTTTGCTTGAATCAGTCCGGAAATTTGATTTCTGATTGTTTTTGTCGTTGATCCGGGTTATTCACATATAGCGGTAGGAACCTCCTACCAAGCCGCATCCCCTTTATAAACAACATTATTGGTAGAACTATCGATATGGATTTAGTAGTTCTAAATAGGCCGCCCCTGCCATCCAAACTCGGTCCATCTATGCAAACAAAACTGAATAGTGATTTGTGAGAGTGAATGGCCACAAGAGTTGATTGTACTTCAATTGATAGTTGCATTAAAATGCTGGGGAACGAGGTCCATGGATCAGATGTGAGCCAATGTAGGCCAGTGGTTAGCTGCCCCAAATTAAGTTACACTGACACGTGTACTTTTAATTATTCTAGTCTTTCCCTTAGAAACCTGTATGCATGCTCCATTTAGTATCATTTTCAGCAGTATAATCCTATTAAGAATCTCAAAATAGACCTTAAAAGTTGTTTTTGATATTGATATTACTCTTGTTTGTCGCCAATGCTATGAAATATATACATTTCGAAGAATCATTGGTGACACCATTTGGGAATAATTGAGAAGCGAGGGCATGATCAAAGATATCTTTTATGGCATTGATAATAAAACTATCATGAAAAGTTTCAATATATGAATTTTTTTTAGGGCTTTTTAAAGTTACTTAAAAGTTTTGAGTATCCTTGTTGAGGGCAGATTAGATTCGTTGAGCTTTTTTCTTTTGCTTTTTCGACACTGAATGGACTAATCTAATCCGATGTCTAAGCCTGCCAATCAGGTCCCTAGTTTGTTCAAGTTTGGATCCTAGGAATTCCATTGGGATACTAGTTGGCAGAAACAACTGCTTAGTTTTCGTTTACTAGCTGAATAGTACGTTCTCTATTTTTGCATGTGAACACCACACTCCTTTCTTTCTTTTTCGCACAATGGTCCTTGATGATTTTGCAATTTGCATTGCTAAATATATGGTCTTCATAGCAGTTGATGGTAGAACCATAGATGATCATTTTAGTGTTTGAATTTGATCAAGAAAAGCATTTTCCAGGTTGTCATTTGAAGATGTGTTGTTTTACAGGGTTTTTCTTCCCTTGATGACTGGGACGACGATGATGATATTCTTGTATACATGCATTCATCAAACGAAGTTGAAGAAAGTGATGGAGATGACTTGCTAAATCCACTATCTGATATCGATTTGCCAACGGTTAGAGAGCCATTTCTCGCAACTAATGACGCTTTGACCGGGACGGCCTACCGGTTGGCCATGCTTACAAGAGGGCGAAGGAAAAGCAGGTAAGGCTGCAAGGGAACATCTTTCCCTTTTTTTTTTTTTTGTTAGAATAGTAAGAATAGTAAGAATAGTGAGATCAGCACATTAGAAGAGAAGTTGAACTCCTCACCTTTCATCTCCTGGCACCTAAGTGCACCCTGATGCAGTTGGGCCAAAGGCCTCTTGGTGAGGGCATGTCCTTAGTTGCCATTTTAACTATTATCTGTTTGGATATTTTCGGATGCATGCTGAATGTCTTGCATTTTCTCTTTATTAATTGCATTTGTAGTATTCTTCCATTTCCTGCTGGGCACTTTGTAAGAGGGTGAAATTAATAGGGTACTTAAATCAAGACTAAGACTCATTGAGGACGAGAATAATGAATGATTAGACAATGAGACTAAGGAGAAATCTGAGAACTAGTGAAGAATCAAGGGTAGAATAGCAAGAAAGAACCCTTGGTAGGATTCCACTTGAATGAGAGTGAATGCTCTTTAGAGAATGTTTTCTCTCTCTAGAATCACTATCGAAGTTCGTGAAAAAGGTCCCTTGAAAGGTGGGAGGGATGTCCTATTTATGGAGGACTTGGCCTCTCTTTCTGGGCCGAGTCCACCTATAAATTCCGGACATGTGTCGTGCACGGATATTCCTTCCGTACCGTCTAGGCCGCGGCCCCGCGACACCCGCGGTGATCCCGGCGACTGCTACTCTGTGGGTGCCTTTTCATGGTGAACCCTTGTTCTTAGCACCAATCCGCAAAATCTCCAGTAATCCCAAAAAGAGGCGCAGTCATGATCTCAGTCGTGCCGAACTACAACCAAGCCTCTAAATGGCTTCCCTCCGGTCCTGCCAAGTCGACCGGGGCGGACTAACTCGTCCGGGTCCATTTAGAAGTCGACGTTTATCCTCGTCATTTCCTGTTCTCTGGTGTATCACGATCGATCCCCGTGTTATTGCCTCTTACCTGAGGACTTGGGTGATATGGGCCATGGAATGGTCGGGCCATGTCTCAGTACCTCCTTGGTCTTTGTTGAGTTGTGCCTGAGTCATGTTAGGCTAAAATTGCGTTCCGTGAATCTTTTGTTCTTGTATTCGATAATTTTCCCGAGGCACCACGACTTCAACCTTTTAGATGAATTCCATAACGGAATATGGCCTCCATCGGCCCAAACCACCAACTGGTCTTGGGTTACGCCGGAGTTGATACCCGGGACTGGGTTCAAGCGTATTTGGGTCCCTGGATAGGGCTGTAAGACTCCCGACTCCCGAGGTTGACACCCGGGGACGGATGGTCCAGAGGTGGGCCTCCCAGGGTCGATGGCCCAGGGGTGAGCTTCCTGGGGTTGGGCTCCCCTGGGGTTGATGCCCGGAGTTGGATTGCCCCGGGGTTGGGCTGTACCAGGGCTAGGCCACCCGGGGTTGACTGTCATGACCCTAACCCACCCCTGTAGGCTTAAATTATAACAAACTGCTAGTGAAAGGCCATAACACGGTATTAAGTACCTCATAAGCAAATGACCAAAAGGGACTTAAGAGTTAAACAACGGAAGTCAAACTTGTATTAAGATATAAAAACCATAACGTGTCTTTACATCAGGATCTCATAACATAGGGTACATCTCAGAGCTGTGCTTATATTACAAGTATACACAAGTCAAAAAGTGTCACCCTATCTACATCCTATGTACAGCACATCCACAAGCCTTGACTCCATACAGATGATGCCACGGCATCCTACTCCTCATTGCCTGAAAGGTGGAAAAAATTTATATAACCCGAAGCTCGTATGAATGATTATTACACAAGGCGCATGCAGTTCACAATATCATTTGTAATGCACATCCCTTTCTGATTCATCCTATCACCAAGAGGCCCCGGTGAGGATAAGCTAGACGTCTTACGCATTATCCCACAACATCTTGCGAGCCTTTTAGCATTGTACCCAAGCAAGTTGGGACGTAAGGGGTGCCATTAATAGATAATAAAACTATCCACTTTCATTTCAAGTCCATGGAGTTCATATCTTTGAGCAAATCACGTAAATAAAGCATAGCTTCTGCATTTGGTAGCGAAACATGTTTAAAACCGTATATAGCTTGGGTATTAATCACTCACCTCAGTCCACGCAATCACTCGGACTTCTTATATTAAACAAGTAACGCAAGCACATGTTAGATACCATTCAAGTAGTCCAAATCTCTAAATGAACTTCTTAAGTGTTCCAATTAACCATTACAATGTCTGGGTACCAATTATAAAGTTAGGTCGATACTTAAGGACCTAAAAAATGCTGCAACCTGTCAACTCCTTGGTACAAAATCCATACCAACACAAACTACACTTCGTAAGCTTCGCATCGATAGGTCATAGGTCAAAAATGGAGTTTGGACAAGACTTGTACACCTGTTTAAAAAGAGCTCGTTCATTCAAGAAAACAAAAATCCAGAAACTGCACCTCTGTCTGAACTTTAACTTAAAAACTGATTCTACTCTGCCAAAATTAAGGTCCAATCTTTACATGTATAGAAAGATACACGAGTCTAGTTTGGAAAAATCAAACAGTGCACGATTTCGATACCCATGCTAAAAGATATGACTGTTTTTCCAAGATGTGTCAGTGCAGTCTACACAGATCCAAATTGACAGCAGCAACTTCAAAAATTTCTATAGAGCTCTATACATGGAAGCAAGGTCTGAAATTTTAACCCAACAAAGAGGACACATAGAGGAACTCTCAATAAAATTTTCAGAAAATTATGAGTTGTGTAACCATGTCAATAAAATCCCCAAATATCAGCTAGATGTATGACCTAAAATCTGCAGATTTACGAGAGATGCATGAATTGAATGAATTCCTCGAAAATTCACCAAGAACTCTTTCAATACTTCATAATCAAGGGTTTCTATGGTCGCTCTAACATAAAGCCTATAACAAAACAGGAATTGAATATGGAAATTTATGAGATCAAGTAGAAGAAAACAAGTAGTTACCAATTATAGCCTCTATTCTAGTCAAGCTAGACCTTCTCTTGATTTTCCCCTTTCTTTATCCTTTTCCCCCTTCTTCTTCCTTCTTCTTCTCCTACATTTCTCTCTCTCTCTCTTTTCGGAGGTGATAAGAATAGAATGGGAAGAACGTAGAAATCCCTTATTGTTTTGTTGGGTTAAGGGAAATATTCCCTGTATCCCACCTTATGCGTTCTCTTATTGTTGTATTAGCTAGCTTAAGGAAAATTATAGTGTATACGTGTGACCATGTGTTCCCATGTACTCTCCCTTGTATCTACTAAGCTAACCAATGGTTCAAGAACACATATGCCCAATTAGACACAATCAAGCTAAGCTAGTTAATCTAGTAATTTATGTGATTTGCTAAAGTCCAACGCATAATCAAATTATAAACGTGACTCACGTGAGTAAGGACCAAGGGTATTACGTTGACCACCCGGGGATAGACTTTCTCCCCTTGAACAATTTTTGTTAATTTTGAATTATAATTGATTTTTTCCACGCGTCTCCGGGATTAATGCCCATGTGTCCGGTTAATATTTTCCCCTCTACACACTCCTATGTAGCAATGACACAGACACTCCGACACGAAAATTTTAAAAGATTGAAGGACACGACACGTTGGGGACACGTTTTAAACAATATGTATGTACTGAAGTATATGAATAAAAAATGCTCTAGTTCTAAATATGTGACGCCATATCTACCTTAAACATTGTTCTAAAAAGTATTCCAACAAATATTGTTTCGTCATCTATGTGTCTTTATAAACTATCGTATGTCACACACAAAGGTAATAGTTTTCAAGCTTCAACAAGAGTATTAACAATTTTGTTTAATGCACCCAATGCTTACGCACCGACTTTGCGTTGTAGAAGTGGTGGCCCAAAGCATAGGGCTACATTGGTTGAATTATTGTAACTCGGAAGTCTGAGGTCGAATCCACAGAGAGTGTGGGAAGGAGCTCTAAGTTGAAGTTTGCTTTGCTAGAAGGAGTTTTGGGTTAGGACGGCCAACCGAATTCTTGATTTGATTTGTGCTGAAATTTGATCCTAACTTAATCTAGTGGCTTTTCTTGAGATTAAAACTAAAGACGAGGTCTAAAGATTTTCAACATCCATAAACAGGGTTAATCCACTTTTCGCAATGATTACTCAGTTGAGTTACAAGGCTAGATGTCTCAACCAGAATATGAAACAATGAAATTCATTTTGATTCTAGAAAATGGATTTTAACTATGGGATAAAATCTTTTGGGGCATTTTAACAAACACTTGGGTGACATAGCTCCAAGCATTATATGTGACAATGAGCAAGCTATTGTCTACACATAATCAAAGAGGTTAACAACCCTTAGTTTTGATACATAAAAACTTATTTTTACCTTTAATCAAACCAAACTTTAAGACTACATATGAGAAAAGTGAGATCCACCCAAGTCTTATATCACACATACTACGGGCAAACCTCGAAATAGGAGAGGGAAAATGGAGAGGCATGCTAAAAATGTGAAATAACTAGATTAAACACAAGATCCTTAAAGGAAATGGAGTCACTTACAATTTTAATGAAGAGGTTAAGCTTGGAAATGAGAGGAAAACACCTAAAATCAACCTTAAACACTTGGGTTGAGAGCAAAACAACTAAGGGAGGTAGAGAGACAAAGTAGATATCAGTAGTGAACTAAAATCTGTCAAAAAGGGGGTATTTATATGACTCCTAAAAAGTTACAAAAAGTAGCTCAAAAAGTTGCCCGTAAGCCATGGGTATCGATACCATGAAAGATAGGTATCGATACCCATACTCACTGGATTTTTTGTGGACAAGCTGGGGCCTGGGAAGACTGGGTATCTATACCATGATTCTGGGGTATCAACACCCAGTGCCTCTGGTTTTTGGGTTGATCTTTTGGCTTCCTGGGTGCCTCGGGCCTGCCTCCAATGCAATAGGTATGTGAATGAATTGTTAACGAAGAGGCTTTAGCAGTGTTCTAAAAGTCGCTAGTTGGTCCCAGGTCGGATGGCTGCCGACTAGCGACTAAGGGACTAGTTGGCTAGATTTTTTTTTTTTTTAAATATATATTCTCCTTCATCCTTCATAAGTTTTGAGTAAGTAGAATAACATACGTAGCACATCATCAAATAATTAAAAAACTGAGACAAATTGTGTATAAACGGACTAAAGTGCTACCAATCTGTTTTCTAATCACTTATTAGTTTCAAGTTTTAACAAAAAAAGAACAAACTGAGTATAAACGCGAGAGAGAGAGAGAGAGAGAGAGAGAGAGAGAGAGAGAGAAGATGATATGCGATCTTACCTGAGATTCGAGGAGGAAGAAGAAGACTAGAAGAGGTGAGAAGAAATGAAGATATGCGATCCCTGTGACTGTCGGCAGCAGCAACAGTGTCGTGTTTGAACTTTGAAGAGAAGAGGGCAGTGAATCGTGTTTCCAGAGAAGAGGTAAGAAAACAAAAGGGGATTTAGGTTAGGGTATACCGTTAAAAATTACACTACGGTCCCAAATTTTTTGCAAATTCTGGTTTTTTTTTTCACCCCGATTTGCCCCGACTAGTCCCGACTTTTTCCGATTTGTCAACTTAATCCGACTGGGTGACTTGTCCGACTTTCTGACTTGTCCGATTAGTCGCCGACTTGATCCCGACTAAGTCGGTCAGCGACTATATCAATCGACTAGGCCCTAGTCGACTCGGTGAGGCCACGACCCCGACTTAGTCGCCGACTAGTCCCGACTTTTAGAACACTGGGCTTTAGGATGAAACTCATATTGTGATGATATGCTTCCAACTTTGTTTTTTAGAAGATAGTTATGTTCACAGTTGTTACTCTCAGTGTTCTTGTTAACATGCAAGATTTATTTATCATCTCACCGTGTATTGATTACGTGCCAACATAGAAGCACATGTACGGATACGAGTACGAGTACGAGTACGTCGATACGGAATAACATAAAAACATAGGGCAAGGGTAAGGGTACAGCTTGGGTACGAGTATGAAAAATGTATTTCTGTAATTTAAAAGCAATGTATTACACGGAAAAATTACGCTTCAACTAAAGGAAATATCTAAATGACTTGGGCGATTAAGAATCCAACATCAAATAATACTTCAATTAAGGTACAAACCAGAGCTAAATGCCATTATACTGAATAACCTATGGACCAAAATCTATGTTTGACAATCATGCTAAGCATAGACAAAGCAACTGTTATCAACTCAGCTTCAAATCTGAGTAGGGTATATTTTGGGGATACGAAAAAAGGCATATAAATTTTTGGTAAGTATACCTGGTACATGTTTAGAAGTACCATGCAAACCACTGATACCTGGTACCTTACTGGTACGAGTATGATACTGTTTTAGAAATATCCATGCTTTATAACAAACAAATCACCATTTCGATGGGGTGTCCATTCGCTAGTTTTTATGCATTTCTCGAGTCTTGTGTAGATTCTTCATAATGATCTTATCTTATCTCTTATCTAAGCCGGGATGTAAAATTGTGATACGATACACACAACTACTTTTTTTTTAGTATATAATTACATGCCTCCCCAACTTGTCTGAGTCGTACTTTTTATTGAAATAACGTGACATAATTTGGTTACTGTTATTTTGTATGTTTTTGTGATGTGACATTTTGCTGAATGCTTCTTGGTGCCTTAAAAAAAGAAGAGACCTTTTGAGTTTCTTTTTCTACATTGGAATAGTAGTTGTCATGGATATTCTTCTAGTTCCGTGAATGGTGTATTCCATGCTCAGACAGTAGACCCTGTTCCTATCCCCATCCTCTGAGTGTTAGGCCTTTGTATAGTCGTGTTCTTGATTGTATTCATCATGTTTGGAATGTGTTAAAGCATCCAACTCAAAACCAATTGGCAATGAGTGGAGAGGCCGTCCAGGCTCATATACTAGCTTTGGAGGTTATAATTAACCAATGTGGGACAAGCTCTAACAGAATGTGATTTGTTGCAGATTTTAGGATGCTAAAACTGCCTCCAAATGTATTGTTATGTTTGTTCTGTTTTCTTCTCTTTTTTTTTTCTTTTTGGTTCTCATGGCGGTTCATTGAGTTTTGAATACAGTAAGATAGTTCTGTTTTTCCCAAGTTTAAATAGTGACATGGTCCCCATTAAACATTTGAATGCAGGGTTAAACATGGAGTGATAATCAACATTGGACTCATGGCCTTCTTGATTGTTCTTCTAGTACTTGTGGATTGTTGTGCATGGCGAATTGTCAGACTGCCTTTGGAACCCTTTTATTTGATGCGGCCATTTTGTATATCTGCAGTTGTAGTGTCTTGTGCAGGCTATGTATGCGTCCCCTTACTTCGGAGTTTGAAGATTCGCTCAATCATTAGACGAGAAGGGCCCGTTAGGCACTCCTCTAAGACGGGCATCCCCACTATGGGTGGGTTGTTTTTTGTACCAATTGGTATAATTGTTGCAGAAGTATTAGTTGGTTTTTCTTCTATTGAGGTTACTGGCGCTGCAGCAGCAACTCTAGCCTTTGCTGCAATCGGGCTACTTGATGATGTAAGCATCATCAAGAATCACAACTATAGTTTATCTGCTTGGTTGAAGATTCTTTTGGAGGTAAAGCATTCTTTGATGCATCCTTTTTTATCCCTTTGTCTCTTTTTGTTTGTTCATTTGTTGTAGTTGTGCCTTTAACCGGATCAACACTAAACTGTTGTCCTGAATAATATATTGGATTTGTTGATTGGTGGAAAAAATTTAAAGAAGATTCATGAGATACACTATTTGTTGATCCCATCAAAGACACGATTGCTGAAAATCAACAAACAAATGGGGCGGAGGGAGTAATATTTGTCGATTACTGGAGGTTTTCAACATCTTGAAGTAATTTTAAATTGTTGTTCGATACAGGTAGCTGTTGGATCAATATTTTCATTTTGGTTGGAAACTACAAAGATATCATCACCCTACAGCATGTATAGCTTCTTGTTACTAATTTGTTCAACACTTGCTTGAGGGTAACTCACATATCTATTCTCATACACAAATTCTGAAGGCCAACCATCTGAATTATACTATTAGTTGCATTTAGAGGAATTTGTTAGAAGTTAGTTTGACAATGGAAACCTCCTACTCTTTGCCATTTTTTTAGTCCAAATTTTCACTTTTGCAGATCCAAAAAGGTCTCCATTTTGGGAAGCCAAAATAAGCCTAACTCTGTAGAATCCTGATTTTGGTCTATATGTTCTTTAGTATTGACGTTTAAACTTTTTTTTTTTATTACCTTTAGTTTTGCATCAAACTATTGTTTGTATGTTTATTCAGAATTCACCAAAGTCATTTAACCATTTGCTTTTCTTTATGTGCAATTCTTATCTGTAATATGTTACTCTAAACTATAAATTTTTTTTTTTTTTAGATTTGCACCTGCACCGTATTACTTTGTGTGCAGTTGTGGCGTACCTATATCGTACCCGTTCACCTGATTGCCGTGTCAATGTACCCATGTTATATCTGTTGTTTTCTTGAGAGTGAAAATGTCTAAAAGTAAAGAGGTTATATTGGATACAAGTGTTGAATAGCTTGATAATGTAGTTGGGGCCATGTCCTAATAGCTTAAGCTTTTGGGACAGTTAGTAACTTAAGATGGTATCAGACTTCAGGTTGAGAGAGGTCTAGGGAAAATCAGTCTTTCCATTTGCAATTTGTTCCACATTTGCGTTCGGCTTCTCTCCTTCATGTTATATTTCCGTCATTGATGAATAATTTCATCTCCACATGCAAGTCCAGGTTGCACATGAGGGAGGGAGTTGAATAGCTACATAACATTGTTGGGCCTTTTCCTCATAGCTTAACTTTGGGGGCAGTTGGTAACTTAACAATAGGCGTAAATAAAAGAAATAAAGTCCGAGGTATGGTTAGCTGCTGCACTGACATGTATTGATTTCCTGTTTAAAATCTTAGTGTGGGCCTCAAAGGTTTGAATTCCTAGAAAGTTAACAACTGGGGCTGTGCAATTTTCAATGAGCTCTAAATTACTACTCCCTCCGTCCCAATTTAAATGCTCCCTACGGTTATGCATGCCTTTTTAAAACTCTTGTAGTTTTTATTCTATAATGTATTATATATGCAATATGGATCTTATTTGATAGATCTCAATTAGTTCTATTAGACAAATTTTTTAAAAACTTCGAAAACATTACCAATAAAAAGATATAGACGTTTGAAAATGGCACGGATATTCGTAGGGAGCATTTAAAATGGGACGGAGGGAGTATGAATTAATGATATGGTTAAAATTGTGCTATGTCGGCCTTCTAAAAAGGTACAAAACGACAAGAAATATATTTAATGCTTTCTAGATATTCTTGAAGTTTCATTGCCATTTTTGTTAAAGCAATTAGTTTTCGGCTTGTCCCAGCTCTTTCTTGGTATTTTAAGGTTAAAAACCTTTTCATCCACTGTATAATGGTTAACCGGTTTTTGTATCACTCATGCTTGTTTCATCAAAGCAATGAAAAGATGGAATTTTGCTTCTAAAAGGATCTAATATTTCCACCAACTTTTCTTGAAACGAAGCCTGTCTGAAGACTAATTGTTGATAGCTGTACTTGTGAAGTATTGTCCACCGATTTGTGTCGACTAGAAGTTCATAGTGGTCATTTGCTGTTTAGACACTTGCATTCTACATGAATAGCATATGCGACAACTCTTTGAAACATCTTCTGGTTCTCCTCATGTTTATCTTTAACCTTACAATGCAGGAAAATGTTGGTTCCTCTACCTGCCCCTCTGGGGCTTGTTTGCCTGGGAAAAGGCTATCTATTTTTGAGTTCATTCTGTTTTGTTTCCGTGACAAACGGAATCAACTTAACTGATGGTCTTGATGGACTGGCTGGAGGGATTGCTGCATTGGCTTTTATAGGAATGTCGATTGCTGTGCTTCCAATATGTTCTGGTGAGTTTGGATATCCATCAATTCCCCCACAAAATTTTGTAGCTACTATGAATATGAAATTCTATTGAGTTGTTGGCATAGAGTGGTGGACTCAATTTTTTTCTAACTATTTGTTGAATTCAATTGAGTGTGTGGCAGTGGCTTAGACTGTTTAAAGACTATGCCAAAGAGAACAGATTGTGAAGCTTTAAGTGGAGATTCTTTTTTTCACTTTCTTTTTTTTTATCGGAAAAAAGTTTATTGAAGAAACTCGATAAGGTTACATCGAGAAGGGGGAGAGGGAGGGCCATCAAATCAAAGCTTGAAGAAAAGAGAGAAAAAAGAAAATAAAACCACCATAAATAATTCAAACAAGCATTTCAATATTTGAATCCAACACCCAACCACCGAAACCCCAAGAGTTTCGCTGCCCAACCCCTGTTGCCTCCTGCATCAAAGCCCGCTGCCGCCCCACCACCACTGTCCCATTGCTGCATTCAGCGAAGCCAAAACATGCTGCTGCCACCAGCCATGACTCCCACCAATGTTTCCCAAATCGAACCCTTGCCCAGCGCGACGCCGGCCACAACCACACAGCCGTACACAAGAAGGGATAGAACCACACCATGCCACCGCCGCACAAGCCGAGGCTGGCGTCGATGTCAAAGGCCAACCCAAGGACCACAACAAATCTCCATTGGTGGCAAAAGAGAAACCCACCAGACACCAACATACATCCTCTGGCGGTGGCCAAAATGGTCACCTTCATCAAACAACGACCTCACCGGGCACCCCACCATCAACAAAACACCTCGACTGCTAACCACACGGAATCACCACGAACAGACCGAAACTTGTTAAGAGAGAGCAGTTTATTCTTTCCCCACCAGCTCTTCCAATATCACATTGTGCATGTCGTTTCCATCTATCCATCTGACTTGGTCAAGGGAATGTATGGGATGTTAATTTGCGAGCTTATACAATAAACTAAACTCTGGATGTGTTGGTTTATTTCCCTAGTTCAATTGTTGATAATGCTATGTCCTCTTGAGGACTCCCTAGTTCAATTGTGCTGCATTTGCGTCGTATGATAAAACTACTTAATATAAAAATAGCATGTTTTGATATTCAGGGACACTTTCCCACATCACAATAAGGGAGAAAATAAGCTTTTATGAGAAAGAAAGCAATTCGAACTGAAATACTTACTTTATGGATATCAGATCTTTCTGTTTTCGGAGCATCAATGGCTGGAGCTTGTGTTGGTTTTCTTTCGCACAATCGATACAAGGCATCTGTATTTATGGGTGACGTGGGTTCCTTGGCGCTGGGTGGAGCTCTAGCTGCAATTGCTTCTTGTACAGGAATGTTTCTTCCATTATTTATTTCATCTGGGATCTTCGTTCTCGAAGCAGTATCCGTTATAATGCAGGTACTTTGTATCCATGACTTCATTTCCCTGATTATCATTTTACTTGTGATGAAAAATCTCAGATGCTTAGTCAATTCATATGTGCAATTCCAATCAGTTTCTTGCATTTCTTTCATTTGTGCAAGTGCATTTCCTTGGTATTCTTGTCATCTTTCTTTTTTCATTTCTGGGAACCTGACTTTTAAGGGAATTATTTTGCCGGGGAATTTTTAATCAGCTTATAGTTTGTAGATCTCATTCTTCAATCTTGACATGTTTCCTTTCCTTCATTTCTTTAAAAAAATTTCCCTATGCTTTTATTCCGGGTACGCTGTGACAAGCATAGGCATAGAACGACCAAAAGATAAGGAGCAAAATTACTTATGCTGCGTAATTATACAGTAACACAATTTGGCAACTGAAAGAACCTTAAAGTTATGTAATGATTTCATCTATAGATAGGTATTTACCACGTCGCATGCATAGATGCCCTGAAAGCTGCTTCAACATCCTAATACAAGTTCACCTTGGTTGGTGCCAATAATCAACCTGCGGTGTCCGGTTTTCAAGATGAACCCGTTATTCTACTCCTTTTCCACTGTGGGTGACGGACGTTGATATCTCAGATACTCCTGCACACGTAGCACCCGCCGTTAGCTCCCAACCTTGCCGGAAGTTGGCCAGGGAAGGCACTCCGACGGTCTAGTAAGGAACTGGAGAAGGGAAGTACCAAAGAGAGGTGGAAAGTGTTTTGAGAGAGTGAATTGTGTATCTTTTAGGATTCCTTCTCTTCTTTTATATAGGCTCCTCCTGACTTGTGCTCCAAGTACATGGGCAAATAAGTCATTTGGCTTGGATGACGTCTCGATACGTCATGGGTCAAATCTGTTATCATTGCATGCAATTGTCTCGAATCGTAGCTTGACACGTGTCATAACGGCTAGGCCGCCGTCACAATGACGTAGGGGTAGGGACAGCTGTAACATGTACATGGCTTGCCACGTGCCTAGCATGAGAAGTAACTGCCTCGGATGACATCATCCTTGATGCCAGTCACAAACTCCTTCTCGGATTGCTCGCGATTCATTTTGAGTTTCCCCTGCTAGGATGACTCGCCCGGATCAGCGCCCTCTCGGCCGAGATGCCAACTTGCGCCGGTCCAAACCATCCCGGTTTGATCATATTGGGCTTGGATGCGAACCCTGTCCGCTTTGAGCTCAATTTTGGGCTTCACTTTGTTTGGAGCTTGGGCCTCTAGACTGACCCAACCACGGTCCCTCTTAGCTTCATGTTTCGGCCCACTACACAACCTTATATCTTATGTGCAGTTATTTAGGTCATAATCACTGCTCTGCCATTGATATCTCACTAATATGTGCTCGTCCTTCTGCTATAGGTATCCTTCTTCAAGACCACCAAACTACTACGGGGAAGTGGCCGCCGATTATTCCGGATGGCACCATTTCACCACCACCTTGAGTTATGTGGAATCAAAGAACCAATTATTGTTGCGGGCGCATATATTGTTTCTTCTTTTTGGGCTTTGTTTGCTGGATATGTAGGTCTGATTTCAGCTTAGGCAGTAGTGGAAGCATTTTGTGTCCGGCTGCTGTTATTTGATAATGGGTTTCAGTAATTATTGTCATTCCTTCTTCACTTCCCTCTTAACCAAGAAGATTGCTGTTACTGCTTAGTATTCTATGCGAATCGTTTTATGTAATTTGGGAAGATTAACACTATTTAGTTTCCTTTCTCAAACATTTGTAGGGAATTACGATCTTGAATATTTTGGACGAATTGTGCAGTAAAAAGAAAAAGAAAGCACGAAGAGGTTGATTTGCTTCCTTTTTCATTTCTTTTTTGTTCCCTTTTTTTTTTTTTTTTTCCTTCCCGAATTCCCCAACACAACATTGAAATATGAGAGTATCTTAGCAAACTTAATCACCCAAAAAGGTGGTGTTTCTCTAGCATCCAACAGGTATCTCTAGCATCCAACAGGTAAAGGTTATGATTATGATGAAAATAGCTTACACTTTCATACTCTATGTTAGCAGAAAAAAAGCTGCCAAAAAATTAACATTGTGCTAGTTTTTCCCACCCTGTTTTTGAATATTCATTAGGCTTTTTGTTAGCCAAATTGCTGTCTCTCTTGATGAAACAGTTTCCTTCCCAAATGGCCTAAGCACAGCTGCAAGTTCCTCCAGCCTTTCGCGCCTAAGCAATTCTGCACAAAACTCAAGCAGCGCCTCCAAAGCTTCCGCTCTTTGTTGGCTCAGAGCATCCCATATCATGTTAATTGATGGATTCCCACTGGATATCCGACTTAATCCCTGAGCATCATCTTTTTCTATATACTTGGAAGGACTAAGATCATGGGTTTTTTCTCCCCCTTCATGTGCACATTGTAGTGTAACTGTGCTTGTCGATGACATATTTCCAGAGGAAGCAATTTCGGAATTTGGATTCAAGATTTCTGTTTCGATTGATCTTTCATCCTCAAGATTCATAATTGCTGCTCTTTTCTTGGGATCATCTTGATTAGCGCCTTCATTGACTTGCACATGTCGGGAATTCTCTGTAGTGAGCTGCTGCTTATTTTGTTGATCTCCATCATCAATCTTCAGAATAGTCCTTGAAGCATTTCCAAATTTAGAGCTTCTGGTTTGCTCGAAAACATTGCACTTTGCTATCATACCTTCACCTGTTGATATTCCCCTGGAAATGGGAACAACATTTCTTGTTTCTTTTGGTCTCGCTTCATTTGCATTATCGCCAACTAGCAGAGCATTGTCTTGCTCCTTTAGTAGTCTTCTCTTCCCAATTTTGTCATCTTTCTGGACTAAACGCTGCTCAAAAAGTACGGTTCTTGGCGATCTATCCTTGTTATTGGTGTCAGATCTCACGGGAAGAAATACAGGAGATAAGTTGCTGCATTGAACAAGGTAGGGGTGAAGATGGGGATGCCTCAATAGCTCTGCAGCCTATATGTGTTAGGAAACAAGCATCAGAATTAGGATTCGTTTGGAGATTGTAAAGAAAAGTGTTGTTGAGCTGAGGAATCTCACTGTTGGTCTGTGTTCTGGATTTTTTCTTAGCATGCTTTTGATCAAACGTTTGCTGCAGTGTGGAAACTCAGTCATTTCAATGAACCGGTTACTGGAATTGTGGGAACATGGAATAAAATATGCTCACATGTACATAAAATGGTGACAAAATGTTTTCATGACTTAAACTGCCGTTTACTTACAGTGCTGGGGAATACACAGTGGGGAGTGGAGAAATGATGGACCGGTTTATTTTGTTTATCAGAGCAGCCATATCCTGTAGTTCAAATGATCAAAACTTCAATTTGAAGCTAAAAGAAGTGGAAAACTTACATGTCGGAGTGGAGGGCACTAGATTATAAAAAGAAAATTTGGGGACTATAGGGGACAAACACACCCCCTGGGTCCACTCTTCAGTAATTTTACCAAAAAATTACAAAAGCGTACTAGTTATAAAAAGAAAATTTGGGGTAGTATAGGGGACAAACACACCCCCTGGGTCCGCCCTTGTATGTCAGGGATTTTCTTATTATTCATGTTTAATGGGAAAGCACAATGATAATTAGAAAACATATTGTTTTTTCATTTCCGAAAAAATACTTATAAAATCTTAAACCTTTTTTTCGTACTTTTAAAAAAAGTGGGTTATTTTCAAACAAAATCATGTCCTGGAAATAGTTTTCAGAAACAATCTAGTGAACAAGTGTTCTATGTTTTTCTGGTAAACGGAAACGGAAAAGATAACATGAAAAACGCTACCAAACATGTTGCTCAAGCTGATACTTACAAGAGCTCTAAATGCAGGTTGATGTGCAGCCATTTCAAACATGCAACAACCTAAAAACAGTTCCAATAAAAATAAATGTCATTTATAGACATGTCATACCACGAAGTTCTACATCATCCAACAGGGAAAGTAATACCAAGAGGGTTTAGCTACCTAGGGACCATATGTCGGACTTGTAGCCATAAGGTATATCTGCTAGAAGCTCTGGACACATGTAGTTTGGAGTTCCCACCACCTACAAAAGATTTAAAGAGAGCCATTATATGTTGACATAAGTTGACATTTCTATTACACCGTCATGGGTAGAACTCAAGGCCAAAAGCTAGCTATTGAAGTGAGGATGCCCTTATGCTTATATACTTCATATTATTTTGGTACCTAGGCGATATGGGACTTCGTCCCACAATTTCTTCTCAAGCACTAGCAGAGGAAGAAAGTTGTTGCTCGAAGCCTATTGAGGATGCCCTGCTTTTTTTTTTTTTTAATCAGATATGAGCATCGGATTGGATTACATATCAGAGTTGACCGCATATCCGATGTTTGATTAATTTATTGCGTCTTGGATGAAATAATCCTCGTTTATGTAATCCCTCAAAGTGTGGGTACATGGGGCTGTGGTATTGTTAACCTGATCAATACTAATCAGATGCTTAATCGGCTAATCCAATGCGATAACATAATCCTGTGAGATTTTACATTCTTTACTGTCCATCCAGTCAAACAAAACAGGTCCTAGAGGTATTTCGTAGTTACCTCAAATGACTCATTAACTGACTTGAAAGATTAGATACAATTTCGTCCATCTAAATTATCTTCCAGTTTGACGTTTCAACCAAAGTAAGAAAACCGGGACGCTTGCCGGTACGAGATTAATAACTTTGGTTTCAACTGTTGTCTAACTGATATGACTGCATCCATTCATGTCTAGAATCTGGACAGCATCTTCAAATGGAATGGTCACTAGATCCCCATTGGTTCTCAAACCATCTACATCTAGATGATGTTTTCCAAAGGAATATAACAGGTGGCACAATAATGGGGGGGGAAGTGGAAATAATAAGGCATCAAACAAAATTATTGAGGCAGATAAGTAAGTCATAGTATTGATCTCGTACATGCACATATTCGATCAATTAGATTCATTGCTGAAACCACGCGACAGAACGAACCACATAAACGACGCTATACCATGTTGTGCCCAATGCCTGAGGCTACTAGCATGATCAATAATGAAATATGTCCTCAATTATGAATTACAGTAGATTATAAGATACAACCTGAACAAAAATTTTAGAAAAATAGTCTGCAATGTATTGCTACACACAGGAATCACAGTTGATAACTTGATATTATCTGGGTAAATCATGATCAACTTGAAGAAGGTATTGAGATGAAGACAGTACTGCAACCTTTATGCACACCCTACAAACAGATGAGAGAAAAAAAGGAGAAAGAGATGTTACCGAACAAGCTAGGTCTTCTTCGTTTAGCAGCTTTGCAAATCCAAAGTCACCTGTACGTTTATCTTGAGTTAACAACAGCGTAAAAGATCGCATGCAATCATTTTCATTATTTGGCCTTCTTACCCAGTCTGATTTCGTTGTCTTTTGTAAGGAATATGTTTGAGCACTGGAATCAAGAAAACAAACATTACATTAGCATGATAATTACGACATAAGCTCTTCTCCAGTAGAAATAGATGGAGATACACACTTTGAGATCCCTGTGAAGGATGCGGTTGGAGTGGAGGTAGTCCACGGCTAGCAATAGCTGAGTCAGCCAATTGCAGAGCTTCTGAGGGACGTAAAAGAAGAAAGAGTATCAGCTGTTATTTAGCAACGGTAATTGATTCCAAATTAACAGATTGATGTTTCTCTTCCAAATCTTTTTATCTTCCATACCTCCTCAGGGAAAAATGCTCCTCTAGCTTTCCTTATCATCTCAGCCCTGAGTGATTAGAATCACAAATAAGTCAAAAACAAAGGAGAAAGACTAATATTGAGTCCAAAGAAAACCAATATCCTGATTTAGTTTCACAATATGCTGCTGGAATGCATAAAATATGGTCTAGATAGGTTGTTCCCAACAATATCTAAAGCTGTATTTCTTCCCAAGCAGACATTAGCAAATGATTAAGTACATACAAATCCTCATATCTTCAACAATTTAAGCTATATTGAGTCCAAATGAAACCTATACCCTGATTTAGTTTCACCATATGCTGCTGGAATTCATCAACTATAGAGTCTAGAGAGGCTGTTCCCAATAATATCTAACGCTGTGTTTCTTCCCAAGTGGACACCCATAAATGATTAAATACATACAAATTCGCATGTCTTCAATAATCTAAGTACTTAACCATATCGTGACTTACATGTCTCCTCCTTCGCAATAACTTGTCACAATGCACACCCAGCATCCCTGTAATTCATCATCAACCATAATCTTTAGGTTAGAAAATGGTCAACCATATTTATTTAACTCAATTCATCTCAAGTTAAATGAGCATCTAACTATGAGCAGAAAGCAAACTTTGCTGTTTGCTGAAGGGTAAACATTTGAAAGTAGAACTGTAGAAGAGTAGGGATGCTAATTTACTACCTGTTCAACCCATGCATCTTTGCATTCCACAATGTAGGGGTTATTTAGCTTGGCTATCAAATCCATCTGCAAAGACAAGCAAATCAATTGAATGAGTTACATTTCAGTCTTCTGTCTTTCAAGCTAATATTTCAAGGTCTGTTCACTATCAATTTCAAGGATTGCTGACCCTTACCGTCATATGGAATAATAAATACTGTCTTCTTGTTATGGAGGATTACTGAAGGGTTTTTTTATTTTTCTGTTGGGAAACCTCTTTCAGCATAAAATAGTGAAGAGTTGGTCTTATCATTGCTTAGTAATTAAGTCCTTTTTCTTTCAACAAAGTGAAATATAAGTTATCTTTTATTGGAGTAAGGGTTAAACTAGTTTTCGGAGAATTTCTTATATATCAAGTCACTGGGAGTTGCTATCTTGAATCCAAAGGTTGACTTATACTTGCAAGATTCTAGCACTAAAACTACTTTTGGGCCTTTCGCATGTTCTTATATTGAACAGCAACAAACGAGACTGTAATATGTCTACTCAGTGCATAAGGCTGTTGCTTGCTACAGGGTTTGGGAGAGGTAATAGACAGACAAAATAAGCCACAACACTAGGGCGGATAGCAACTGTCATCGAGCTAGGTTGACTTGTGAGATTCGAGCACTAAAACTACTTTTGGGCCTTCCGCATGTTCTTATATCAAACAGCAACAAATGAGACTCAGTGCATAAGGCTGTTGCTTGCTACAGGGTTTGGGAGAGGTAATAGACAGACGAAATAAGCCACAACACTAGCGCGGATAGCAACTGTCATCGAGCTAGGTTAGACCTCTAACAAAAGATATCGTAAGTGCATCTATGGAGGTGAAGTTAAAATAGTGTGATGTATGACAAAAAGCATTAAAAGTGGGGCCCAACTTTTTCTTTAATAATTTTTTTATTTTGAGAATGAATGAGTGTCATAGTGGTATAATTACAGCGTTAGTAGAATCTTCTTTCTTAACTTTGAAAGTTAGACGTGGAAGGGATATTGTTGGTTTGACTACAAACATAAAACAACCCCACTTTCTTTCTTTGAGGGTAAGAAATTGGAATGATGGTTGCAATTCTCGCAGTCAACTACTAAAGTAGGAGTATTTTTTTTCTTCAAGTCTTCTCACACAAAAAGAGTGAAGTAGTTTGTGCCCTATAGGTTAATTCACTGAATTGTCTTTAAGGAAACCTCTTGATGAGCAGTTCGCCTGAACTTCTCTGTTTGTTTCACCAAACGTATCTTCTTCAGCACATACCTGCAAAACAAATTGAAGGAGTTGGAAAAAAGTAGAAACATTTGTTATTAACTTATAAGAAAAGGGAACAGAAATCACCCCTAACCACCCCATATGAGGCTCGAATCCGCAACCTCAACATGGAGAGGTTGGGAGAAAGCCGCTTCAGCTATAAAGGCCTTGGCGGTTGGCTAGAAGAAGTTAGTAAATTGATAATAAGAAAACAACATTTTTCTTGTATGGTTATCCACAAAAAATGACCTTATGCAAGTATATGCCCTTTCATTTTCCTCATCTTTCAAACAGCCATTTTCATGTTTGGTCCAAACATTGCACCAGTTACAAGTGACAGTTCCGAAGGAAGCAGAAGACAAATGAAAGACACTACCTTTTCCCCCGAACTACTAATAAACCTCAAAATGTTTTTCTAGATGAGGTTTATAAAGAGATTTTCTTTCTTTCTTCTTTCTAATCTGACCACAGGTTCTATGAACTGCAATCTTAGCAACATTTGAACCAAGTACAACACAACAGTTCCGCATAATTTCGACTATTGAAATTTGAACAAATATTTTTCCGGATAATCAAGAATCCGTATAAAATCCCTTCTATTGATACATAAGCAGAGAAAGAGACACAGCAAAAGGAATTCTTACTTCTTTTTCTCAATCTTGTGTAGAACAAGGAGTGCAGCTCCAAAAGCACCTCTCCCAATCTGCTCTACCACTTCATAATCTTCCATCTTCGATTTAGTTTCCTCTTCTTTAATTTCCATAATCACCATCAAATTCTCGAAATAAGCACCTTTCGGAAAAAACCCAACAAATGCCCAAGCCAGGCCTTTTCACAAATACTAAATAGACTACCACCACATCATTAAATTGGAATTTATGACCATTTAAGAAATCCCAACTGCCTGAAGGAGCCAAGTCACAGGAATGGTTCAGTAAAGAGCAGAGCGCATTAAAGTAGGGAATCATGCAATAAACATGAACAAGAATCAAGAACTAGTATTTCATTTGGAGAGAATCAGTCCTTGAATGGCACCAAATTGAGAAAACACAGAGGTGGGTTTTAAAGGGAATAAATTGTAATGGGAATTTTGATTGGAAAAGGAGGGAAGAATTGTGAGAAAAGCAACAGTAAAGAAAGACAAAAGCAAAAAAAGTTGCTGTGACAGGTATACTGGCTGAGAAAAATTCGAATAAGAAAAGGCCAAAACTTTACTTGTATTTTGGAGATTCCTAAGGAAATCATTGGAAGCATGTGGTTGGTATGCCACCAATACCATCCCTCTTCTGAAAATCTCTTGGTTCTTTTCGACAAAGATTCACTTGGGATAAACTAGAACATTTTTTTGTTTTTCTTTCGTGAAACGCACGGATGGTGCATCTACACCGTCCAAAAACATTTTCAACGGCCCGGATTATTTACTCTTCTGAAAAGATTTCTTTCTTTTTGGGATAACAAAGACCCTTTTTTTTTTTTCCCCCAATAGGCAGACTAGAATACAATAAATCAGAATATTGTCAAACTTTGGGGGACGCGGTGGGCCTAACGTCCCTTGGGGTCGGCACCCCGTCTTAGCTGTCTGTTTCGCGCATCAACGACTCAGATTGCATCAAGCAATGGATGACTCAGATACATTTAAGGAGGTGAGATCTGAGCCGTTGATGCGCAAAATTGACGGTCCAGATGAGGTCAGCACCCCCTGCCGACCCCAAGGGACGGTAGGCTCCCCAACTTTTTCATGTAACCTTATGGGGCAGTTTTCCGGCTTTGTTAAAAGTGCTAAATGTGCTAAAATGGTTAAATACGAATTTTGGAACAGGCCATCTCCTAACATATATCAACTATTTTCTAACACTTTTAACTTGTTTAACACTTTTAGCAAAAATGGGAAATTGCCTCTGTGTATTGCAATTTAGGACTCACACCCATTCAAATTATCCGAGTCATTTAATTAATCGTCTCGATTAATTATTCATCTATGATAAAAATCGTTGACAAGATATTAGTATCTGCTTGAACGGAACATGCCCAAGAAAAAAAGACCGTCAAACAATGACACTTTAATTTACGACCAGTGCAACTTGATGAAAGCCCTTGGCGATGTTTGATTTAACCTAGTTTTGTACACTAGTGAATAGTGTTGAACTAGTCGCGACCTACAAAATTAACGGTTTGGATCAAATGGGATTGAAGTGGTCTTATTTTACGTCCCATGAGAGTATCACACAAAAATCAACACATGAGAGGATGTTGATTCATTGTGTATTAGGGAGCTTGGGCCATAAATTTTTTTTTTTTTGGGAAAATAAGTTGAATGTGTTTTTCCCATCACATTGGAAAATCAATAGTGTTTCGTGAGGACAAGTCCAACATTTAGTCTTTTCGCTGGCCATGAGTAACTATTTCATACGGAGAAAGAAATAAAATAACAGAGTTGTTCCGCTCTCGCAAAGATATTCTATAGTAGAAGTTTAAACTAATTTTCACCAAATTTTTATTGGGCCAACCCAGTTTTTCAAAAGATTTTAGCACCCAGTTGCTAAAATCATGATATTTCAAATCAAAAAATGAAGTGGTTCCGTGTATTGTTTTTCGAATTTTTTCGCTCCAAATTAAATTACTCCTCGTGTACTTTAATTTGGTGCAAAAAAAAATCGAAAAACGATACACGGAACTACTTCATTTTTTGATTTGAAATATCATGATTTTAGCAACTGGGTGCTAAAATCTTTTGAAAAACTGGGCCAGCCAAAAATCTAAAACATTTGATATTTTTAAAGGGAAGGACAAGGAACTTTTGCAATCAAACATAAAAAAAAAAAAACATTTGACATTTTTAAAGCGAAGGACAAGTAACTTTTGCAATCAAACATAAAGACAAAAAAAAGAAAAAAGAAAGTGAAATATCACTAATTTTTAAAAGTTCTAATTTAGTACAAAAAATTCAAAAACATCAACTCCTGCCTCGTGGCCGACCACCACCCCACCTCCGGCTGACCACTTCCGGCGACCAAAAAAAATTAGTGAGATTTCACTAAATTTTAAAAATTCTAATTTCATACAGAAAATTCAAAAAAAAAAAAAAAATCAACTCATACCTCCCGCCGACCACCACCCCACCTTCGGCCGACCACTTCCGGCGGCCCAAAAAATTAGTGAGATTTCACTAATTTTTAAAAGTTCTAATTTCGTATAGTAAATTCAAAAAATCAACTCCTACCTCGAGCCAACCACCACCCCACCTCCGTCGACAACTTCCGGCGATCCTAAAAATTAGTGACATTTCACTAATTTTTAAAAATTCTAATTTCGCACACTCCACCTCCAGCTCACTACCATCCCACCTCCGACGACCAAAAAATTAGTGAAATCTCACTAATTTTTAAAAATTCTAATTTTGTACAAAAGTTTCAAAAAATCGACCAAGGAGTGGACTACCAACTTCTGAAACTAGTGAAGTATCACTAATTTTTTGAAAAGCATTTTGTGCCCAAATCTAGTGAATGTTCACTAGTTTTTAAAAAATAGTGTCATTTCTAAAACATAGTGAATGCTCACGAGACTCTAGTCTGGAAATCGTTCGGTGTCACTAGTTTCACTAGTTCCTCTAAAGTAGCTAGCTGGGAATTCGAGGAGAGAGAGTAGTGTTATTTCAGAAATCTAAGGCTGTGTTTGGAAGTTAGGGGAAAAAAGAAAAATAAGGAAAAATAATTAAGAAGGAAATTAGAGGGAAAAGTGAGAGAAAATGGAAGAAAAGTTAAATAGGAATTTGAATCTTTTCTTTCCTCTTCTTGTAGAACCAAACAAAGGATGGGAAAATTTTAAATTTTCTCTCCCTTTCCCTTCCTTTCTCTAAGAACGAAACAGAGCCTAAACCATTAACGGATTCAAAATCTTCAGGGAGTGTTCCACTAAGAGAGTTTTGGTTTAAAACTGTCTTGGATTTTGTGTTCACACTGTATTGTGAGAGGATGACCTGTCTTGATTTTTGGAAAAAACTAGTTTTTGAAAAAAACTAGTTAGTGGCCTCAGTCGTTTGCGCTATATTCCCTCCTCTCTTTAGCCGAATAGGACGGAGGCCCCTGAGACACACAGATCTCATAATCAGTCTCTCTGAGAACAACACATCAGATTTTTTCAATTATTTGTCAGTAATTTTTTTGTATTTATTGTTATGTTTCACAGATTTGTACATACATATATGTATATATCTATACCTATACACGTATGCAGATAATGTGTCCAGTTTGCTCGGCAAAAAAACTAGGTTTGTAGTTCTGACTTCATATATGAAATTAAGCAGTTGGGCAGGGGGGTTTCGTGCTTGGTTTTATGGAGGTAGTAGGGGTGGTGATGGAGGGATATGGAAGTGGTGGTGGTGGTTATGGAGGTAGTGGGGTGGTTTGGGGTGGTTTGGCCTTCCCCTGAATATCAATTGGTATGGAATGTCCTTTTCTAAAGAAGAAAAAACGCGTGTCCTTTTGTCAAATAAGACAAAATATTTTGTAGTTTTGACTAATTTTTCCATTTTTATTCTTGAGTATTTTAATCACTATTTTTCAACAGAAAAGGCCGAATGATTGTTTTTGCAACACGATGAAAGTCTAGGTGTTGAATTTCGGCTCGTTTTGGTTCACTAGAAAAACTGCCCGGGCGAGTTTGCAAATTTGGGTTTTGTAGCGGCCGGGTCCACAAGGGCCAATAGGGTCCAGCTTTTTCCCCAAAAGAGATGAAGGGTCACCTTCTCAAAAGCAAAAAAGCGAATGTAGATCGAACCGTCTCGTTCTCGCCGATTAACAGCTTCTACCTACTGATTTGATGCTTCCGTGCAGGTAATGTTGTGGTCACCTTCTACTCCTACCTGGTACAATCTTGAACCTTATGGTTTTATAGGGTTGGATGTACCTACAACTTAGTTTATTTTTCCCACTTTTGACAGCCATCCAAATGCACAGATTTTCACTTCTTTTTTTTTTTCTTTTCTCTGATACGTATCCAAGCTAATTGATGACTTTTCGGATTGAATTGCATATTGAGCTTATAAATGTAAGTTGTTGGTTATAATTAGTGGCAATTACTTCTAATTTGTGCTACTATTCCTCATTCCCTCCCACGATGACTGTTGACTTCTAAACCAGTAATTGTAATATATGGTATATTTACTGAAACTTCATGTTAATTGTTAAGTTCACCTAGTTCATGCTCTTCGCCCCTACTGATTGTGCTTCAGATAATTTTCTGCCAACTCTCTTTATGTCAAACATGAAAGCAATCTAGTGTCAATTTTTATTAGTTGCGTTGGGCTTAGTTTTTTTTCTCCATTTCAGGGTATTGCCTTTTTCTTTATGGATCTCTTTGATATGTGTAGCAGCCGAGGTCCTGAGAGGCCAAAAGGGTCAACAGGCCCATCCAGCACGGCCCCCTGCGGTCCTGACGAGACCAGCTCTCTTGGATGGCCCTCGGCTGAAAGAGTCTTCGGCGTACTGATCGCGGCTCCCGTTATCCGTCAGCCGTTGCCTCGCCGAAGGGGCTCGGACCCCACCGAAGGGAACGAGGCGCAGCCGTCCAAAGTCTCTCACCGAGGGAAACGAAGCACATCGTGGATTATGCTCCGAGGACCAGGGGCTGGGGGAGCTAGCCGCGGGGGCCATGGGTCCGCCCCTCCAGGGGGTGGTTGGTGATTTGACAGGTGACGGATGGGATCGAAACAATGTCAGGCGGCGTCAGGACGTTGCGCTCGAGGCGTCTGGCGGACCACGTGACGGACCAGAGTTGGTAGGCGCGTAGGTATGCAGAGTAGAGTGACGTCAGTCAGAGCGGCGGAGTAACCAATGACTAGCCCACGTGCTCGGTCGGAAGGACGGCGCGTGGGATAGACGAATAGCGTAGCATGGAAGCCTCCCTTCTCCTATAAAAGGGAAGTTTCCCCACTAGAGAAGGGGCTGAACATTTTTCTCATCCTTATTCTTCAAAATACACTCCAAAATCACATTCCCATCCCTTTGGTCCGCTTCAGAAGGTTCAAACAGTTTGATCGGAGAAGCAAGCCCCACAATATGAGAGAGAAAATGTCCTTGGGTCATAAGGAGACAGGCATCATAGTTATAGGCAACCCCTTATGTTCCCCCTTATATTGATCAAGAAAATATGGAAGAGTGCTGAACCCTTTGCCAGTGGCTAAACTTCAGACCTTCTTCGGAATTTGGGTTCACTGTTTTGACTGTTGGAAGGGTTCAAATATATCTTTCAGTATTTTCTTTTGGTGATTTATCTTGTTCCTTTGTGCTTATAAAGAAAGAAATATATTCTTGTCTGCTTCTCTTGTGCTTACTGCCTCACTTGTAATATCCTCTGCTATATGGCTTATTGTGGTTTGTCAAAAATAGCTCTTCTATTCAGGAGAGGACTGATCCGGAACTGGATGCAAAGGTCGAGTCAATAGATCTGAAAAAGAAGTAGTATAAGAAGATAGAAAAGATGTTCCTCTGATCTATGGCTTATTGTGGTTTGTCAAAAAATAGCCCTGATATTCAGGAGAACAGGGTTACAACTGTTCAGTACTTGTCTGGTACTGGCTCATTGAGAGTTGGAGCCTTGGAGGTGAATTTTTGGCAAGAAATTATCACCAGGTGAATGCTTCATCTCATTTTTCCTTTTCTTTGATTTAGTTGAATATTTTGTCATGTGGAGGCTTACTATTTGTACCTACTTGAACTTGGTCTATTTTGCAGCACACAATATACATTCCCTTGCCAACATGGGGAAACCATGCAAAATTGTTCCCTCTAGCAGGGTTATCTGTGAAAACGTATCGCTATTATGATCCACCCACACGGGGACTCAATTTCCAAGGTTGGGAATACTATTCCATGTTTATATGGAAATTTATATAGATTTAGCTTGCAAATTGCACGTCCATCTTCTAGCTTGTTTACATGTGACTCATTCATTGGTTTGTGACAAAAGAAGTAGGATTGCTTTCTAGTCCTTTTCGTAGATGTCATTCATGTTCAAGTTCATCCATGTTAATCAATTAATAGTTGTTTTCAGTTGTGGATTTTCTCGAGTATATTATGCTTTGGATGATGTACCTGAGCCTAAATTTTGCCTCTTTGGGTGCTTGGGGGAGTACACAAATGTATATATTTGAAGTTTTTCGTTAGGTTGTGTTTTTTTTTTTTTGTTGGACACGTTATCTTGTTTCTTATTTTCTTCTGGTAAACAGGCTTGTTAGAAGACCTTAGTTCTGCTCCATTGAGAGCAATTGTGCTGCTTCTTCATGTTTGTGCTCATAGCCCCAACTGGAGTTGATCCAACCCTTGAGCAGTGGGAGGAGATCAGACAATTGATGAGATCAAAACGGTTGTTACCTATCTTTGATAGTGCTTATCAGGTGAGTTTTTGTAGAGTGTTACCACTTGTACGTACATGTGGGAGAATATCAGAATTTGAAAATTTGCTAACATTTTAGATGCTTGTCCGATATGTATCTAAGGTTGTCCAATGGGTACCGACACATCACACCAACTCTTTAGAAGTTTCTGCTTCTTAGGTTCCTCAGTTCCTTGTAGTTGGTCATCACTCTGTAAATAAATAATTTGCATTTGATCCTATGCTAAGAGGCCCGAGTCTTGAAATATGCTAGTATTGATGTGTCTCATTTGTTTCTCGGCACGACTGGAGTCACATTATCAAGCAGATTGGAATGTTTACTTTTGTAGGACTGAACTCGGAGCAAGTTGCATTCATGACCGGAGAGTACCATATTTACAAGACATCTGATGGGTAACTATTTTTATTCCTCCCTATATACAGTTGAACAAGATGCACCAAATATAGTTGTGGAAAAGTTGTCAACTTTCTGGAAGTCCTACTTAGCACATTCAGACCCCCATTTTTTTTATTTGTGCCAAACATGTGAATCTGCTTCATCTTGTGTTTCAACAATTGTCTAACATCTGAATGCAGTGTCGTATCAAAATGCATCTTTGGATATTCTCTAAAATAAACTAACTCATTTTCGAATTCATTAGGAGGATCAGCATGGCCGGGCTAAGCTCTTAGAGTCCCACACCTTGCAGATGCCATAATGCTGCTGTCACAGGTTGTGCTGGTAATGTCAGGCGTATTTCTATTGGTTATGTTGTAATAATCCCCATCTTAAGGTGATGATGAGTAGGACGAGGTGGAAATTTCTAACTTGCTCTTTAGATTGATGCATATTTGAGATTTTTGCACTCTAGTTATAACTTGCTCTTTAGTTCTATAACTAGCTTTCAAAGTGTTCTAACTAGATTTTCCCATACCTACGTACTTGTTTTTTTTTATTAATTGTGTAAATTTGTGTGTTAGTACTATTATTTTGCTTATAAAGAGCACTGGAGGGACTGTGATGACTACATGTGATTGGTCTTGTTCGTCGTTGTGGCATTTATATGCCTTGTCGACCATCCTGATACATCACCACCCATAAACTGAGTCCCCAAAAACAGTGAAATTGAAAAGAAAAAAATATGAATATAGTTCTTCTTTTGGTTAATTCATTCTGAATCTTTTGTCAAGGAAAGGCTCCTTCCCTTATTTGAAAATAGTTCCAAAGGAATAAAAGCTTTCTGTAGACACCCCGATTTTGAACCCGGGATGCGCTCGAGCATTCCCGATGATGAAACGGACCAATCACGACTACCCGAAACTGGTGAAAATGGCTTGAACTTGATCAAAATCAACCAAACATCGCCAAACAGTCCAAAATCACCCAAAAATAACCAAACCAAGCAAAACCATCAACCTGCCACCAGTGACCTTGAGCGCTCAAACCCAAAAATTCCACATTGAGCGCTCAAGCCCATGGCTTTGAGCGCTCAACTCTGATCCCAGTCAGGAATCTGCAGAGTATCTCATCATGAGATTTCATGCAGGGAGGAGCGTCTAACCACCTGTATACGTCTTGTACACGTATAATACGTCTTACATTGCCCTAATCTACTTCTAACCCACTTTCAAATACAAACCCACTTCCTCTCTCTCCTTTCTTCCCTCCCACTCACTCCCTATAAAAACCACCCACTGCCCATGGTTTCCAGGTTACCAATTCACACACTCCAGCCCTCTTACCACCTCTCCAACCGTTCACCACTTTCTCTCTCTACAAAACCACTCACTCATCATCTAAACCACTTACAAAAACCATCCTTCAAGCTCCAAATTCGATCTTTGATCATCAATCAGTCACATACACTGTCTCACTCATCTAGAATACCAACCAAAACGTCCAGAATCTACCACTACAAAGCCAAAAATCAAGGTCAAGCTACAATCATTTTCAAAAAGGTAGTTAAACATGTGAAAACCTCACTGTTTTGGTCTTTCTGAGGAAGACCAGTAGGTCCAAGCAGGCTTTCTGTACTTGCATTGGGCTTACAGGGTCTAAAATAACCGAACAAAACACTTTTTAATTTTACAAGCTAATAGGGGTTGAGCGCTCAAGTCTCAGGCATTGAGCGCTCAAGCCCAGTTCTGAACAGTCTCTGTTCTGCTAACTTTTGTGCTTTCTCTTGGTTTTGATCATCATTAAATAGTTAATCATGTTCATGTCACTCTTAAAACAGTTTATTTCTACCTCAAAATCACATGCATGAGTGTAAGTTAGCTATTTTATGATGATCAAACATCAAAATCTTTGCAAATCTCATAGTTAAGAGCAAAACAGTGACTGTTCAACTTCAAACATCTTTAATCTGTATATTTATGGTCCTGAGAATCACCCAAAATCTATTTTCAAGTCAGAAACCAGAAAGCCACATTATGGCTTGAGCGCTCAAGGTCATGCCTTTGAGCGCTCAAACTGTTCTAAGGCCATTTGCCGATTGCTGGTTGTTTCGATGACGGATCATGTTTAAACTTCTTTCTGGTGTGTGTGAGTTATTTTACTCATGTTTATGATCTGAATCTCTCTCTCACATCCTATTTCAAGCATTTCCCTTATTAATTTGTGGTGATCCTCCTCTTTGCATCATTCTTTAAGAGATCAAGCCACCTGTTTTCACTTGATTCTCCATGAAAAATGTTTTATTAATGTTTGATCTTGTAAAGAATGAGAAAAGAAGCTGTAAAAAGGGTCAAACTCACAGAAATCAGAAACTGGTTTGAGCGCTCAATCCACAAGCCTTGAGCGCTCAAACTGGTTTGGAAGCTTGAGCGCTCAAGCTATCACCCTTGAGCGCTCAATCCCTATTCTGGGATCCAGGTTGTAAATCAGTATCTTATGTTCTATAATCTCTTGTGTCGAAGAACAGTTTCTGTTGTTATTTATTTCTGTGAATATTTGGAGTAATTTTCTTTATTATTATCATCATCACCCATGTAGATCACGTGCACGAGCATCCACCGTAGATTCGTATCTTTTGCGTATATATTGTTGTTATGTGATTCATGTCCCCGATTCCCGTCTGCGTGGATAAATTGAATTTCAAATATTTTCAAAATCCCACAAAATGTTGAGTAGAGACCGGTTCACGGACCGGGCGAGAGGGGTGCCGTAAAACCCTTCCCCTCTCGTAACCAAACCCCCGAATCCGAGAAACCTTTGGTTCCGCCATGACCAGTAAAATCTTTTTCAATGGGCAAATGAGTCATTTTTAATCGGTTTCTCGGGTTCGGACCTCAAATCCGGGTGGCGACTCTAACAATCACAATCTTTTCAAACGCAAAACTGAATCATTTCCGCGGGCCGTCCACACTTTCATAATACTCTTAGTTGTTTCCAGTGGCAGAACTAGCCTATCTCATGGAGGTGCCATGGCATCCCCCAACTTCTCATTCATACTTGTATTTCTAGTGTAAAATGTACAACCACCTGCCACCTCTCCATTTCATATCTTACTTGTGTAACCTGGAGTTCAGCAACTGTGAGTTATATTCATATTTTAAGCCATGTTAATTCGTGTACTAGATGTCCTATCTTTAACTTTAGATGCTCAGTAGTTTAGTATGTTGCTAACAGATGCCCTATTTCAGGTATAAATTGGATGTCGTTTCGTGTGGAAAGAATTTTACAAAAATTCGCAAGGCTATAACCACTGGGTTCTCCTTCCTCGGAGGAAGGAAAGATCCTCAAGAAGGGTATAGAACTCTAGTTGAAAATCAACCAGTGTATATACACGCCAGCAATGCTGTGTTTCAGAGACAGCCGGACTGGGTCGTATACCATGAGCTAGTAATGAGTAATGACTACAAAGGAGTACAGGCGAGAGGTCACAGTTATCGACCCTAAGTGGCTTGTGGAACTGGCACCAAGATTCTTCAAAGTGGCAGACGCCACGAAAACGAGCAAACGCAAGTGTCAAGAACATATTGAACCACTTTATGACAGATACCATGAACCCAACTCTTGGCGTTGGAGTAAAAGACGTTCTTGATTTTTTTTTCTTTATTGGTTATGAGGTGAATTTTGAGACAAATAGATCCTTCCACAAAAGATACTTAAGGGCAACTCATCAATTCTGTTTATTTTTGTAGAATGTTGTAAATATTTGCTCAAACCTTGTTGCTAATTGTATGAGGGTGAATTTATGGATAGATGGATAGACAAGAGTAACCTATTTTCCTGATTAATAGAGATTTCATCTATTTCCTTACAGGTTTCTTATCAGTTGTAAATTTCTTATCAGTTGTAAATGCCGTCCTTTTTATCACAAACTTTGGCTATCTTCATTGTATGTGGATACAAAAAAACTGAATGTAGGAAGCCAAAAACTACTTTACCCGCCCACATGCATTACCATAAACAATAAAAGGAAAATCTAACAGCCCAAATTCTTCAAGAACTAACGAAATTAAAAATCAGAAGCTAATGCATCATTAAGGAGTAGACTTGGGTAAAGGAGATGAATTCAAAATGCACCCTTATGGTGCAAGACAGAAGACCCTAAATCACTGACAAAATGGAATCTTTCAAAGAATCAAACATTAATCGAGATCCTCAAGACCCAACGGCTAGGGCATGTTCCCAACGAATGGGACACCCCATTGACCTACGTGGCGTCTGATCACTGCTTCCCCGTTGCATTTGATACATAAGATACCGATCTGCTCGACGTCTTCTTCTGGGATTCCACAACACCTTGGGTGCAGCCACTGCGAACAGTGGCTTCACATTTTCAAAAGTTCTCCTTCATACCCCGAAAGCCCACATGTACAATTCACTACTTTCACACCGCCACCTATGTCTCCTCCAACATCCTACTCATTTTTCCACTCCTTGATAAACCTCCTTGTAGCTAGAACCCTCTCGACAGCTTGTTGAACTTCCGGATGCATAAAGGCATTCTGCATCACGAATTTTAATCTTCATTTACTCGAACGGACTTGTCGTGCATACATTTGTGCAAGCATTCGACCACAGTTGGTCGTTTTGGAATTCGATTATTTTCCTTGACCACCAACATATCGTCCTTCACCTCCAACATTTTGACCACCAACATATTGTCCTTGACCTCCAACATTTTACGGACGTTATCTCGAAGTGTGAAACAACCTTCATAGTGTGACATCTTGAGTCCCCTGCCCGTGGAATCATGGGTCTGGGTCAGGTTATCAAGTTCTAAGGAGTTGAGACTTTCAACTGTGCTGTTGTAGGTGTGTTGTGTTTGTCCGAATCTTCCATTGCAGACTTTGTACCCCCAACCGCCAAACCAGGGGCGACCACTAGGGCTAAACAAAAAAATTAAAGAACCAAACCGAATCGGAGAACTGGACTGAACCGGTTATTTTTTCGGTTTTTTTACTTAGCCGATTCTGTTCGGTTCTGAGGACTTCTAAAATTTAAGAATCGGTTCAGTTCCCGGTTTTTGAGATTTTATACCCGGTTCGAACCGAACCGAACTGGTTTTATATATTCTATATAAAATATATATAATACTACTCCTCTTACTCAAAAAGTGAAGGGGCCCTCACGCATGGAAATTACTCTGCCTACCAACTTGGTTGGCCAAGCCGTTGTTTGTACAACTGGAAATAATAATACTCCCTCCATTCCAATTTGCTTGCCCCATTTGGGGAAGTGAGTATTTAAGGGGTGTGAAAACTTTTTATTGTCTTTTCTGTTTTGCCCCTAAATCCAGTCAATATTATTGTGGCCAATTTTGTGGGGCTAATTTGTTATATGAAACTTAAAACATATGCAATATGGATCTTGTTTGATAGATACCAATTAGTTATGCAATATGGATCTTGTTTGATAGATATCAATTAGTTTTATTATACAAAGTTTTCGAAATTATAAGAACCGTTATAAAGTAAAAGATAATGGACAAGCCAATTGAGATGGAAAAAGTACTTTTTAAGGGTAAAACTGTAAAGTGACCCTGTTTTGATGGATGTTTTTAGAAATGGGACAAATATTTTGGAATATCCCAAAATGGAAAGAAGGACCTGCAATTTGGAACATAGGTAGTACTTATTACTGGAATTAACCCTTGTGTGTATATATATACTACAACCCACAAAAAACCTTACTCTCTCATTCCGAAGTTCCCAAGTTCCAGTCAAACTCCAAAAAACCTCTCTCTCTCTCTCTCTCTCTCTCTCTCTCTGAAACGATGTCGTCACCGTCGACTCCCTCCCTCTGAGATCAGATGCCATCAGGCCCATCACCGTCGACCCCTCGTGCGGCGACCCCTCGGCAGAGAAGACATCATCGTCGTCCACCAGATCTATTTCTCTCTCTCTCTCTCTCTCGATTTATGTCCGTATATGTGTGTGTATATATATATATTCGTCCAGATATGTATGTACAAAAACACAAATTTTTTTTTGATTGATTACTACCTTTTATTATTTTGTTCCAGTTGCTGATTTGTATATGTCCTTCCACATCGTTTTGATAGTTTGTGTGTAAATCTGTGCGTAGATCTGGGTATTTCTGTGTTGGGGTGTGGTTAATGTTTACAGATTTCTCTTTCTCTTTCCCCGAACAGAACCGGCCTCTAAACCGGACCGAACCGAATACGAACCGAACCGATCTGTACAAAACCGGTTTCGGTTCTATGGTTCCTCCGAACCGGTTTTGTTCGGTTCAGTCAAAATCCCCTCCAAACCGAACCGGTTACACCCCTAGCGGCCATAAGCAACCCCATGGAGCAACCTTGACTCGATCGACCTTTTCTTGGAATTATCTTCCACACTGATTTTCCTTCAAAACCAAAAAAAGCCCCAGAAACAATCACACAAATTTAATTGAAATCTATCAAAATAAAACCAAGATTAGTTTTTTCTTCAAAATAAAACGAACCCATAAAGATTCATACCGTGCATGTAGACTTGAGCAGATGCGATCCTAGAGATTCATTATTTCTCGACCACAAATCCAGTCGGAACCACCTTCAATCCCATTTATACAAACTAGATGTCCTAATCCATTTGAGTGTATTATTACATGCAGGAGATGCGTCTGTACATATAGAAGCCGTTCATCGTAAGGCTCTCTCCTTCGGCCTATCGGCCGGAATTATGAAGTGATAAGTCTGGTCAGACGCCAACCTAAGCTGGTGAGTCCAACCTGTGGACCAATTCAAGCCCAATAAGCATCCAGTCTTAGAAATAGATAAATATAGAAATACACGATTATTCTACTTAAAGGGTGTTTTTATTTGAAGAGAAGCCTAGTCCTTTCGAGGGATTTGTGACAAACGTCTGCAGTAAAAGAATAGAAGCAAAAAAAAGCTGGGAATGATGCACAATGGTTTATGGATATAAGTTACTGTAACCAAAAACCTTCAAGATTCAATTTTTTTGAACGCAAAAGAAGAAATCATCAAAATTTAAAATTAAAAAATTCAGAAGCTTTCAAATCAACTCACCATAAACTGAGTCTTTATCTACGCTAAAAGAATAGAAGCAAAGAAAGATGGTAATGATGCAATGGTTTATGGATATAAGTTGCTTTAACCAAAAACCTTCAAGATTCAATTTTTTTGAACGCAAAAGAAGAAATCATTAAAATTTAAATCCAAACAAGAAACTGAAGTTTTCGAATGAACTGACCATAACTTTGGCATCTCTCACAGACTGTTGAGTCTTTATCCATGCACTCCAGGACATACAAAGGGACACTACCACTAGTCCTTTCAAGACACAACATCGTCCACCTTACTGGCATTCCTCTAACAACCATTGGATCGAAGTTTCTCTGGAGAAAAAATCTGACTTTGTCCCGGAACAGACCCGACACAGTGATGGTGTAATCAGGATCGCCAAACTTGTGGAACTCGTAAGTCTCCATTGTTGAAGCTTGATAGAGAGAGAGAGAGAGAGAGAGAGAGAGAGAGAGAGAGAGAGAGAGAGAGAGAGAGAGAGAGAGAGGTTGCGATTACAGAGCTCTCGTTTGTTGGGTTACTGTATACTGGTAAAAGTTGCCCGCTTAATTTTGTAATGGTTTAGATTATGTGAATGCCCCTAATAGTTCAGACTTTTTACATTAATGCTTATCGATGGAGTCTTGATAATATGTTTTGTTGGTTTGGGGGTGTAATGGTCATTTTATATTCTTGACCGTTGAATAGTTCTTGGTGGTTACTTACCAAAACGATTTCTTGACAGAGTTCTCTCTCTCTCTCTCTCTCGCTTCAACAATGGAGACTTACGAGTTCCACAAGTTTGGCGATCCTGATTACACCATCACTCCGCCGGGTCCGTTTCGGGACAAAGTCAGATTTTTTCTCCAGAGAAACTTCGATCCAATGGTTGTTTGGGGAATGCCAGTAAGGTGGACGATGATGTGTCTTGAAAGGACTGGTGGTAGTGTCCCTTTGTACGTCCTGGAGTGCATGGATAAAGACTCAACATTCTGTGAGAGATGCCGGCTGTGTTTGGTTAGATAGTTTAGTTTAGTTTAGTTTTGATGATGTCATCAGGTGTAATGAGTAGAGAGAGATAGAGAGGGAAATGAGGGAAATAATGATGTCATCAAAACTAAAACTAAAACTAAACTAGGAAATGAACAGGGCCGCCAAAGTTATGGTCAGTTCATTCGAAAACTCCAGTTTCTTGTTTGGATTTAAATTTTGATGATTTCTTCTTTTGCGTTCAAAAAAATTGAATCTTGAAGGTTTTTGGTTAAAGCAACTTATATCCATAAACCATTGCATCATTACCATCTTTTGTTGCTTCTATTCTTTTAGCGTAGATAAAGACTCAGTTTATGGTGAGTTGATTTGAAAGCTTCTGAATTTCTTAATTTTAAATTTTGATGATTTCTTCTTTTGCATTCAAAAAAATTGAATCTTGAAGGTTTTTGGTTAAAGTAACTTATATCCATAAACCATTGCATCATTACCAGCTTTTTTTGCTATTATTCTTTTACTATAGACGTTTGTCACAAATCCCTCGAAAGGACTAGGCTTCTCTTCAAATAAAAAACCCCTTTAAGTAGAATAATCGTGTATTAATTTCTATAATTATGTATTTATGAGATTGAGTGCTTATTGGGCTTGAATTCTTTTTTTTTTTGAACGGCAAAAGAAATTTTATTAATCTTTGGAAACGGATTACAAAGATTAAAGGGACCAAGCACAAAGGCATCACAACACGGGAAAGGCATCCCAACAAGGTTGGCATCCCAACCCACGACAATCATGTGCCGGCAAGAACCCAAGAGGGAAATAACAAGGTTGACGGAAAATCAACCAAAATATGAGAGAAGCTATCCAAGGAAAGAAAAAGAGCCTGAAACACCAAGAAGCAAGACACCACCAGCAGCTATAGCCAAAAGAAAGGCTCCAAAATGAGATTCCGAGACGATGGAGCAGCAGCTCAGAACTTGAAGAAAAACAGCGCAAAGAAGCCAAGGAACTCAGAAAAGCATAGAACCCAAAACACTCCTCAAACAGATTGACTCCTGCTGAATAAAGAAAGGATGATTAGATTAGGTTGGAGTTCTATCTCTGTCTTGGGCTAAGCTATCGGCAATCTTGCTTATCACTTTTTCTTCATCACCATCATAACCAATACCCATAGTCTTATTTACCGACCAAATGGCTTGTGCTTCGCTTAGGAACATTTTATTCCTGTTGACAATTCCCTCTGAATTCGTCCAGAGGTTGGAGTCACCAGTTTAGGTTGGGGTCTGACCGGACTTATCACTTCATAATTCCGGCAGATAGTGATAGGCGCGCAATATCACAGATATAAGCGCCTAAGTAGGGCGAATTAGCGCATTAGAGGCGCGATTTATTCCATTTTCCACTTGATGCGGTGTTATCTTTTGCTTGGTATTGTTATGATTGATTTGTAGGAAACAGGCCAGAAGAGCACGTAAAGTGGACATAGGACATCGGGCATGTTGGGAACCGGTGGGACCCAAGTAAGGACGAGCGAGCAAGCTGAAAAGCATTTTGAAGGTATGGGTATCGATACAAGCATTTGGCTGTATCGATACCTAGGCGTCAGTAGGTGAACAGAAGCTATGGGTATCGATACAGGCATTTACCTGTATCGATACCGAGGGGCTTAAAATCAGCCGTTTGACTTGCCACGTGTTGACTTTGGGAAAGACATAAATACCTCGTTTTTTGAACGAATTAGGGTTCCGAACTTTGTTTTCTAATTTCCAATTAGTAGCCGATTATTTCTCTGGGAGATTCTACTTTCCGGAGACTCTTTACATTGGAGTTTTTGAAGTTTTGTTCGAGGATTCAAGTATTGTTCCGTTAACTTTCAGTTTGTTTACGTTAATCTCAGTTCACGGGAGTTTGTCCGTGTTTTGCTTTCGAATCTTTTGTTTTAATCCATATTCAATTATAAAAGCATGAGTTATTTCAGAATCTTGTTATTTGTTCAAGTTACTATGAGTGAGTAGTAGCATAGGTATGGTCGCGGGGTGATTAACACGCCGTGGCCAGGGCTGGATTTGTTCTTGCTCCTATTTTCAAAATCAATAACGGAAAAAGCAATTTTAGGTTATTAAAGAACTTCCGTGGGACGAATCCGGGCTTTGTCGGAGCCCATGTAACGCGGGGAACGGGGGACCAAAACTTGTTCTTCGTTGTACCTGGGTGATGGCAACCGTGAGGATTCGCATCTTTCGGGGTATCTTTTTCTCTCTAAAATCAAATGTTTTCTTTGGAACACCGAATGGAGCAGGGAATGTCCGGACCTGGTCACTTGTGTTATGAACCCTACGACCGTACTTTCTTTTAAATAATTTAAGTAAAACCAGATTTACTCTAGTTTAGTTAATTCTTCCCATCACATTACAAGGGGTGGCTACCTAAGAGCCGTGTTAAATCTCTCAACCCGAGTTTTTAGTTAAGCATTCTCCACCGTCCCTGTGGATTCGATTCTGGTCTTACCGGGTATTGTGCTACACCGGTCTCAGCCCTACGCTTGGGGCAACCCATTAATTTAGGTCTAGGATTTGGTCAAGCAGATAGGCCGAAGGAGACTCAAGAGCCTTATGATGAATGGCTTCTATACGTACATACGCATCTCTTGCATGGAATAATACACTCAAATGGATTAGGACATCTAGTTTGTATAAATGGGATTGAAGGTGGTTCCGACTGGATTTGTGGTTGAGAAATAATGAATCTCTAAGATCGCATCTACTCAAGTCTACATGCACGGTATGAATCTTTATGGGTTCGTTTTATTTTGAAGAAAAAACTAATCTTGGTTTTATTTTGATAGATTTCAATTAAATTTGTCTGATTGTTTCTGGGGCTTTTTTTGGTTTTGAAGGAAAATCAGCGTCGAAGATAATTCCAAGAAAAGGTCGATCGAGTTAAGGTTGCTCCATGGGGTTGCTTATGGCCTTCTTAGGTTAACTTGTTGAAGGTAGCTAGCGGGTAAACCAGGTGTCGTGCTTGTGACCTTTAATGTGCGCATGAGTAGAGCCAGGGCCGGCCCTGAGATTTTAGAGGCTTAAAGTGAAATTTAAAAGGTTTTATTACAGGCCGGTACAAAAAATAAATATTTATTACCACTAAGTCCAGTCATTCTTTTTTAATTACCATTAAGGTCAATCACTTTTTTTTGGAGCTTTGGCACTTAGGGTGCACTTTCCTATTATAGGGTTTTTACCGGTTTAGGCATTTTCGTAGTGAGTTATAGGATTTTAGGTACTTTCATAGGGTGCCCTAGGGTTTAGCATTTTCATAGGGTACCCTAGAGTTTAGGTTTAGGGTGCACTTTCCTATTGTACGGTTTTAGTGGTTTAGGAACTTTCATAGGGTACCATAGGATTTAGGTTTAGGTTTAGGCACTTTCATAGGGTACCTTAGGGGCTTGGAGGTTGACTTAGTTGTGCTTTTCTTGCGACCTTAGATTGCGTTGTACTTGGTGTCGTCCCAAGCGTAAGGCTAGGTCGGCGGTAGCATAATAACCGATAAGACCGGGTCGAATCCACAGGGACCGAATGCACCTTGCGTGATGGTTGACTTGCGAGTGAGGGTTTTAGCCTTAAAGCGGCAAACTGATTTGTGTGGTTTGATTGGTGGGATTCTCTCTCTACCCCTAATGTGATTGAAAATAAAGATATAAACTATAAATTAAAGGCGGCAAGGTCTAGAAGTTCATACCACCCATGACTAAGGATATTCAATGGCTCTCAACTATAACTCAAGTGAGAGATAAACACTGTGTTTGGTTCACATTTCCAAAAAATTTCCAAAAAGATTCCTTCCCCATCTCTCATCTCTCCAATCATTAATCACTTTTCTCTCTCTACTCATATCCTTCCATCCAATCATTACACATCTCTCTAATTATTACTTTTTCCAAAAACTCATCCAAACACTATCTCAAAAAATTTCTCAAAAAATTTCTTCTCAAAACTCTAAACCAAACACAGTGAAAGTCTTTTTCTCTCACTCGGAAGATTTAACAATGAAGATGATTTTGATACTAGAAAATGGGTTTAACAATGAGATAAGTTCTTGAAGGCTTTTTTACAAACACTTGGAATAACATAGCTCCAAGCATTATATGTGGCAAGGTACAAAGCTTTGCCGACACATAATCAAGGAGGTTAAAAACCCCTAGTTTTAGTACATAAAATTGAACTTACTCAATGAAAACCAATCTTTACCACAAGAATGAGGTTTGTAAATGGAAAGAAACTCTCTTAGACATTTTGTCGAACACCTAGAGTGACATTGCTCAAAGCATTGTGTGTGCCAAGTGATTTGTCTACACCCAATCAAAGAGGTTAACAACTCTAAGTTTAGACCGAAAATAGAGTGATTTATCCATTCACAAACCCACAATAAGTATATAAACGTGAGAAGCCATTAAAACACCAAAGTCATGGAGTGATATTCACCCCATGACCAAGCCTAATCTACTACTCAAACATGCTTAAAGTACACAACAATGAAAAAAACGTGATTAAGGAAAACATGACGAAAATGAAAACAAACTTGATTTATATAACGATCTAAGTAGTAGCTACAACATTAAAACACAAGAAATTAAACGAAACACAAAACTTACATGAGTTTTCTAGAGAGAGAAAGCTTCAAAACCCTCTCCCATGAAGGAGAGAGGGGAGAGCAAAAGACTTCAAGTAGAAAAGTGAAAAGTGAGAGAGAGGAGAGAGTTATATTCATCCTTATTCTCTCTCTCAAAATATCCTAAAAACCTCCAAAAAGTTAAATTTTCCATAAGTGGAAAGTCCAAAAAGCTAGTTTAAAATGCCAGAATTTGTCTTGGTATGGATACCTCCCAACAGAGGTATGGATACTAATCTGATTTTGCTCGTCTGGGACCAGAGGTATCGATACCCCCTTTCAGAGGTATGGATACCAATCTGTCTGTTCGTTTGGGTGCAAAAGGTATTGATACCCCCTTTGGGGTGGTATCCATACCAATCTGATTTTTCTTGTTTTCATTCCTTGGTCCCTCCTTGGTCAAATGTGATGCTTCCAGACTTCTTCCAAAGCACTTCTAATCAATTTGCGGCCTTCGGGAGGGATGGTACTTGTGACCTTTTGGCATAGCTTTAGCCCACCGGCTTGAGCTTGTGACCTCACAAATTTGTACAAAATGAGCAAAGTGAACCCAGTAATGTACAATCTGATTTGGAATCAAAGTTAACCCAGAAATTATTATTGGGTTTTATAGAACCAATTGAATCAAAGTGAACCCAGAAATTCTTCTATCTCAAACGAAATTATTAAGAAACCAAATAGGAAGCTTATACAACTATGTATAGGTATATGGATGGAATTCTTTGAACTTTCAAAATCAAAGCCAACAGTTGGCATAATAAAAACCAATCGGACCGAGAGAGACCCAAATACCAGCAATGTACCTTCAAAACCATGTATACTATTCATAATAGCCTTCAACAGAGTCGAAAGATACTATTGCCAACTGTAGTTGGCAACAAAACAGAGTCGAAAGACCCTAAATCACGTATATACCACTTCGAATCCTCCCGAAATCTTAACCCTTTTTACTAGAATCAACTTGAAATGCAAACCCTAGCTCTCAAAATTGATCTCCAGGTCTTGAAATCCGAACTCTAGCCTTCGAACCTGGTACCCAGTTCCCAAAACGCTAATCTCCACTTTCAAAATCCTCTCCCAGTGCTCAACCTTGCTCGAAATCACTAACTTGGTGTTTGAATCCGCTGCATCAAGTTCGAACAGGCTGGAAATCTCATGTTTCCGCTCGTCCTTTGCGGTGGAAGAGAGAGAAGGGGGAAGATAGAGAAGAGAAAGGGGACTGATTGTATTTTTGTGGGCTGTAAAATGAAAACCCTAACTCAACAATCCTTATATAGTAAGAGGCATTTTAGTCAATTCACATTAAATTTTTTAACGGCGTTACGTATTTCACATAGGTTGATAGATGAGGCAGTGTGGTTGATAGGTTTTAAAGATGATGGGGTGTATGCGTGAAAGAGTGATAAAAGTTGGATTAAAATAAACTAGAGAAAATTTAAAAAATCATCAAAATATTCGTCATGTGCAAAGGATTTGAACTTTGGACTTGAGTAGCATCTAAGACCACTAAAGCGTAAATTGTGTGGTGCAATAGTTATGTTTTACACTAGATCCAATAAAAAAATATGGCAAAAATAACACTTGGCCAAAAGGGTCTCTAAAGAATTGAACGTAGGACAACTACTTAACTAGCTCAAACATACATCCATAAACCACTTAAACTAGCTCCCATCTTGATTAAAAATCACATAATAGTTTATATATAATTTATGTACGAGTTCTATGGAAAATGGACTCCTAATTTTTGCTTTAATTTTTTGGGCCTAAAGAGGGCCGCACCTCCCACTTTAGGTCAGGGCCGGTACTGAGTAGAGCGCCTCTGACTAGTTGTTCTTCATTAGCATTGCCATCTCATTTAGTCCCAGAATTTGCAAAGTACACAACCTGCATTTTAATTGAGTCAATATGAGCTAGTATTTACAAGCATAGAAACTAAAAATGCACATGAAACATCCTTATAGAGGATATGTATTATCAGACACCGATAAATATATCTACACAGATATGCATCTGAAAGACTTCCAAGCAGATAAATATATCTACACAGATATGCATCTGAAAGATTTCCAAGCAGAAGATTAACATGTCTATAGAACATATGTGACTTTCCATTTAATACCGTAACGTAGCATACAAAGTTGAAGAACAATAAGAGTAGGAAATATCAAGCTATATAAGGAATCTAAAATCTGCCAAGAAAAAATAAGCAATCATATCTTAAAACCTTGGTTAGTAATGGCATCCATAATAGGGCAAATGCATGAATTGATGCAGGAGAATGCATTCATAGCATTATTGTGTAGCATAAACATTTGGAAAGCTTCCACATGCATTTGCTTAACTGAATTTTGTTGTGATATTCAAAACTGTGACTTCACAGTCACAGCTTAGGCATTGGCTCTTATTCAAGAACCATGACTGACACAAGACTTTTACCTGCCATAAATTGTGATTGGAGCTCCCATTTCTTTTTATAAGTGAGGCTAATACTTTATGCTGAATGCAGAATCAAACGAAATAGTTCTCTTTGAACCAGCATTGTAGAAATACAACATAATTCATTGGGTTTACTTGATCCCAAAAATGAAGACAAACTATTGAACCTGAATTTTCGTTTGGTATCGAAACAGAATTCCAGCATCATTCCCATTTTCACAATCCTCCAATACAGAAAAATAACAGCACCAAGGGAACAATGCTAATTACCAAAAATTAGTACAACCATTACAAATTAGTGCAACATAGCCAAATCTGAATAATGCATCTCAACTGCAACTAAAAGGAACTCGCAGGGCTTCAAATCCTGTGTTGATTTAAAACTAAAAATTGCTTACAGTAGATGCTTGACATTTAAGCGAACCCTCAAAATCCAAATTTACAAGAAAATGAGCAGTCTTTGTTCCCTATGACAGACATCAATAAAATCAAGAGTTAAACTTTGGAATGGAAGTTTATCTCAGGTTCCTTCTCAACATATATAAAACACTTTCTGAATTAATGGCCCATTTCATTTCCACCGGCATAGAGCGAAAAGTTTGAAGGCCTCAGGCCCCTCACTTAAGATAAGTGGCTTATCAGAGTTGCTACAAAACCTAAAAGTGTAACCAATACCATATATAACATGAAATTAGTTCCATTTCCATACACTACAACCCTCACCAAGATAAAGCGAGTTATTCACATTGGAAAACATAATCTATGATAACATCTTTAGCACAGAGCTCTATGGTTTCTCTGGTTAAACATCATGATCTTGAAATTCCTAAGTAGAGAGTACAATGAAAGCTCAAAAGGCTAGTTGATTAATTAAAGGATCAAACACTATTCAATGAAAGAAAATGAAGTAATTAAGTAGATAGTAATAAGGTAAAATCATAGTTACTGGGCAATGTGCATACCAGAAATAAATTCAGTCATGACCATGGAAGCATGCCATCCCTGTTTTAGGCCAAAAATTTCTAGGAGACCATCATCAACACCAGCCTAGACAAAGCCTCTCTGTGAAGCAAGGAAAAAAACTCAGAAACTCAATTTTAAGGTCAATTCAGCGTAGTTTCAGTTAAGATTCATTCCTCTATATCCGCATAGGAATATAGTTGTACGAAAAGGAATTGTGTCCACAAAGAAAAGTATTGCCTAATCGCAACTGCGAAACTTACCTTTTCCAAATACTCTGCCTTCAGATTACCCATGGATTTCTTCCACTTGCATAACTATTAAGATTTAAAGCAACTATTGACCTGACACTGGATAAAAAGAAACAGTCAGGGCAAATGCGTAACGTTCAGATCACTATAGCAATATGCTTCGGCGAAAAAGTTGAGGAAAAACATTCAGACAATCCAATCCAATATTACGTATTCAAAATGTTTTTTTGTTTTTTTTTTTTTTGAAATGGTGAATTCAGAATTTTATTAAGTAAGAGCATCATCCATTTTGTAATAAGTGACCATACACATTAGAGAAGGATTTGGAGACTTTAACAATAGATATACAACTTCGAGTTCACTCTTCGGGTATGTATTTTGCTATACGTTATTTCTATTTGTATGACATTTTTGTGTCTTACATAATAAAGAGTTGGAAGGTATTAAATAGTATTCATTTCTTCTATGAAAAGATAGTGGCTGTGTTTTGTTAGATAGTTTAGTTTAGTTTTGATGATGTCAGCAGGTGTAATGAGTGGAGAGAGATAGAGAGAGAAATGAGGAAAATGATGATGTCATCAAAACTAAAACTAAAACTAAACAGGGAGACGAACAAGACCAATATCTTTTGCGAGATGGTAGGTATATCACCATGTAGAAGAAGTTGAAGGAAAATAGGTTTGAATTTAGAAGATGGAAATAAAACTAAAAATTAAAAAAAGACACGTGTTGCATCCTCAGGCCTCCTCAAATGCCACGAACATAGCTACTTTCATTAACACCCCCTTCTGTTTAATACTAGTTAATGTGCACGTGCTTTGCACGTGGAGCTTTTCTAATTAAAATATTTCGTATGTGTAGAATAAATTATAGAAAAAGTGGTGTCATGTGACCAACAATGTACATAATTTATGTGGTAGAATGGTGTACCAATAGGTGTTTCAAAAATACTACTGCATCCGTCCCTTTTTAAGTGTGTTGCTTCATAAATGCAACTTATTAAAGAGACACCATCATTACCCATTTCATATCAACTTTTACCTTCACTTTACACCTTTCACATCAACTTTTACCTCCACTTTCCAAAATTATCCTCCACTTTTATCCATTAACTCTCTACCCATTAACTTTACAAAACAAACACATATTAAGGGACAGCCTAAAATGAAAAACTCTAATCTGAAAAGGGGGACAGATGGAGTACTATTGTTTTATAGCTCCATGTTGAAGAATTTTGGATATTGGAATTAACGGAATCCTTAATAATCAATACTGTCATTCTATATCTGGTTGAGCTAAATTTTTGCATGGTCACCTAACAAATTAATTCATACAACATGAACCATTCTAATCCTCAAAGTGGAGCCAACAACATAGCTCACCAAATGTGGGTAAGTTACTCTCACTATAGGTGAGGATCAGCAAAAATGCTCTCCGTACCTAATCTACCTCCAATACAACACAAAAGGTTGAGATAAATCTAACCCCTTTGATAGATGAACAGAAGTTGCGAACCTCGAGGGTTGTCGACAGGGCATCAAAACCATCTGGTATTGCAAGAGCAGTGTCAAATATTCAAGAGTGGCCTTATGCTTCATTTCCTTTCATCCCTTAGATTTAATGGTTGGTATCCTTTCTCCAAACTGCACATTACTTTCAACATAACACAGCTTGCATTAACACTGGAAGGTCAATGCAAAAGTTGAAACACAAACTCAGATGTTGCAGCAACGTGAAAGCCAGTGCCTTCAAAAAATGATCATCAGAATAATGGCAAATGTGGCAACAAAGCCAAAAGAAAATTCACTAATGGCAAAAATTCAAACTTCCATAGATTGAAGAAATTCTACACACTTGGCTACCCCATCAAACAAGCAGAGTCCATATTAGTTCAAGCATTAATGCTCACATATTCTAATGCTAAGTATGATTTTTCAAATATCAAAGGAAAGGAAAATGAAACGGCAATGAAACGACATGTGAATCCCTTTCCAAAACTGAAAATAATAACATATTGAAGCTTTCAATATCTGAACCGAACATATCTAACATGCACACCATTTTTGTGTGTTTCTGGCATGTACTCCCTTGGGTTTTTGGCCTAATGAAGCCTTATTCAAAAGACGCAATGAGTATAATACCACTTATGTATCGTCTCAGAAATTATGAATTTGTCCTGCAGTCCTATTCCAAGAGAGAGACGTTCTTTGCTTCTCTAGAGATAGAGATGAAATCAGGATCAATATATAATAGAAGAAGCTTATTTCAGGATTTAAAACTTCAAAAGCTATAAAGGGAAAGTACGAATTAATGAATTTCAACCAAATAAAACCCTCGTTTAACTCGTAAAATTTAAGAAGGAAACAATAAGAGTTATTAAGATACTACTCCCTCCGTCCCAATTTGTTGTGCCTGTTTCCTTTTTGGATCCTCTCAAAAAATTGTCTGTATTTCATAATCTATAAGACTATAACATTTTTTATGATTTCGAAATCGTTGTTTAACAAAATTAATTGAGATCTATCAAACAAGATCCATATTGAATATAAAAACTATTATAAATTAAAAGATATAGACAATTTTTTGAGATGTCCACAAAGGAAACAGACACAACAAGTTGGGACGGAGGGAGTATTAGTCTAGGTTGTTTCTGTTAGCTTTCAAAGGAAGAGAAATAAACAAACGTATACTGCTAAAACAAACGTATACTGCCAAAACAAACAAACTATTATTGCATTGCAAAGCTTAGAGATTACAAGACTAATCAAGGGGTTATATAGGCTAAGCCTAAAAACCCTAGTAGCATAAAAGGACTAAGTTACTCCAAACATAAAAGATAAATAACAAATTAATTGAAACCTAACATTTGGAAACCCTAAATTATAATTTCTAAAATTAAACTTCCCTAAATTATACTTCCGAAAATTGGGGCGCTACAGGCCCACCCTCCATAAATAATGCCCCTAGGGCCCGATTGGATGGAGTGTTATAGGGGGCCATAAATATGGAGGGTGTTATTTATGCCCGGACCCAGACATAAGGATCCGTGTATTTAAATCCCTTTTTTTCGTTATTTGATTAACGAGAACGAATCTTGATTAAAGTTTAAACTATAAGTTCACAAATACCTATGTGTACGGGTGGATGTATGTCTTGCTGTACCAGGGTTTGGTGGATGGTTGTGATGTGTATTTTGATGTTGTGATGTGATTTTGGGGTGTTAAGATAATGGTAGAAATGATGGGAAGTTCAATCGGTTGTAGTAGAAAAAAATTTGAAAATTTTCCCAGTTGCTATTGGTAGCAATATTGCTACCAGTATCTATTGATCAGTGAGTCTGTCAGAGTATTTGCTACCTGTAGCAATACACATATTGCCACCGGTATCTATTGATCAGTGAGTCTGTCAGAGTATTTGCTACCTGTAGCAATACACATATTGCCACCGGTATCTATCGATCAGTGAGTCTGTCTAAGTATTTGCTACCGTTAGCAAAAGTATTTTCTGCAGATTTTTTGTGTGCGATCAGCACACTATAAAAAAGGGTCATTGGGTTCTTTTTCATTCCAAACATGATTTCTAACCCTAAAACTCACCCCTCCACCTTCTCTCTTCACTACTACCTCAAATCTTGTGATTTTAACCTCAATCCACCTCAAAACTTCAAGATTTACTCATTGGGCTCTTGAATCTCCCTTAGATTTCGGGTTTTGCACTCAAGGAGGTAAGAACACATGTTCTTGGCTTATTTCTCTCATCCATTACGTTTTCTCTCTCTCTCTCTCTCTCTCTCTCTCTCTCTCTCTCTCTCTCTCTTCGTATACTAGTGAAATCTCACTCTTGTAGCACATTATTTACTTGATTTAGAGCTTGGATCTTGATTTCAAACTTGGAGGGAGTCAATTCTTGGTGTTTGGAGGTCGGGTTTTGATTTTGTTAGGGTTTTGCTCAAAACCTTCTTTTGTAGGGACTTCTTTCTCCTATTTCTAAGTGTTTTTGGTTGATTTCTGCATACATTGCTTGTTTGACCATGTATCTTTTGATTCCTTTGAAAACCTTCATTGTTCTAAGGTTTTGATATAAAATCCTTGCTTGATCTTGTGTTTAGTTGTTTGATTCCCATGGGTTGTTGAAATTTATTTCTCTCTTGTGTTTAGTTGTTTTATTTCTCCTATCCCTTGTTGTACGAGAATTACTTGTCAGATGACCACGTTGAGTCTTAAATACGTTTCGTTGGTTGCTTCACAGATATAAGGAAACTTGAGATCACCTACGTATATTTGATACATAATGTCAAGACACGGAGGAATGGGTTTTGAAACCATGTCTTTAAGCTTAACGAACTATGTCCTAACACACACTATAGGGACACGTGATATTGCTTTCTAAGAACTTATATCGTGTTTTCATGGAAGGTGAGTGAGAGGCTTAATGACTTCTTAGTAGATTGGTTGATACGTGGTGATGTCTCGGGATTTGAAGGGGAACGATTCGTGAGGAAATGAGTGCACCTTTATACCATTAAGCCGTATAAGGAATGTGTTGACTTACGGTCGTTGAGTAAGAATGAAGTGTGATGCGTTAAGGGTGGACGTGTAACTAACTTAAACTAACTTAAGATTGAGAATTTATTACCATATTAAATCCTGTTGATAGATTGAGTCACGTTATGAAAACATTGGTTATATGGATACCAAGGACCACCATTAGGTGTTTTGCTGGGAATGATTATATGGATACCAAGGACCACAACTAGGTGCTTCGCTGGGAATGATTATATGGATACCAAGGACCACCACTAGGTGTGTTGATGGGAATGATTATATGGATACCAAGGACCACAATTAGGTGTGTTGCTGGGAATACCGTTATTCGGTATGGATAAAAGTACTGTGGATCGATGACATTGTGGATATAATAATAGGGATCTATGAGTTCTGGTAGGGGAATATGGGTCCCCAAACTCCCGAGTATGAGATGAGAATGAAAAAGGATAGTACCTAGACAATGATATTACGAACGGCTTATGCATCCAAAAATGAGAGAGAGAGAGAGAGAGAGAGAGAGAGAGAGAGAGAGAGAGAGAGAGAGAGAGAGAGAGAGAGAGAGAGAGAGTCTTAACTATCGGGTTGTTAACATAGTGTTGTCGGTAGGGTGGATGTGGGAAAATGATGTTAAACAAAGAATAAGTACAAAGATGTATCGTCTTTATAACAAAAAAGGTGTAGTCATGGACGTAAAAAGGTTGTATGAGCATTGAAGCATAAATTCCTAGTTGGTCTTAAGTTGGAACTAATTGTCTATCCCTATTGTATCTCCATACATTATTGTGCTCATTTCATCCCATTTGCATTTAGCGATAGTAGAAAGATTTTCCTACTGGGCTAGTGTAGTTCACCCTATCATTTTCAGGTACACATTGAGGAGCATGAGGTGGAATGCATGGAATGAGTTGCATCTTTGGCAGCATACATGAAAAGGGTCATTTGACCACCAAGTGCTATGTATTTTGGATTAGTAATTTCTGATTATCCCCAATCTTTTGACATGGAATAATGTAATAACTTTCGAATACTTTTTCACTTATATATTTGGGGTGTGGGTATCCGTTGACTAGAATTCATGTGTGACTTTGATCCATAAGGAGACTTTGAAACTTTGACTTTATGAATTATTTATGTTCTAAATTTGCCAACAAAAAGTGCAGGAGTGTTATTTATCACCCGGACTAAATAACGTGTAAACCCTATTTCAGTAGAGGAAGAGAGAGATAGAAAGAGAGAAACAAAAAGGTGATTCCGCCGATTTGGTTCGCGTTCATCCTTCTTGACTCTGGCGACTACTCCTCGGTCAAGGTACGTGATTGATGAACTTACCCAAATGTATTTCGCAACAACTTACGTTCATTATCTAATAATATGGGAGCTTCCTCACATTCATATGAAATGCCTTCTAACTTCTATGAAGTTGAATTTTTGTTAAAATAAAAAGAATGCCTTCTATGAATTATTTCCATTTCCAGGTTCTGTATATTGAATGGTAAGTTACATTGCGTAAGCTAAATTTCAAAGTGTAAATGGAAAGTCAAATTATGACACTTCAATTTTGTCCATTTTTTCATTTACTATATGTGAACACCTCGCGGAGTTGTCCGCAAAAACGATGGCGGTTTTGGAAAAAGGTTTTGATTGATTGACAGGAGTCGCCACCCAAGTTTGAGGACCGTACCGAGAAACCATTTGAAAAATGACTCTTTTGCCTTTGGAGTAGAAAATGTTTTACTGGCCTCGTAAAACAAGATTTCTCGGGTCCGGGAGCTAGGTTACGAGAGGGGAAGGAATTTAAAGCACCCCCTCTCGCCCGGCGTGACCACCGGTCTTTACTAAATGTTTAAGGGATTTAGAAAGCATCATTTAAACAGACTTTTAATCGCGAATTCATATGAGAGCATGTAAACACATTAATGAAATTAATATAATGATGGTGGATGCTTGTGCTAATGACATGAGTGACTGAATATTATGCATAAAACACTTAAACTTCAATGAATCATGCCCGGACTATACTGAAAGATCCCAAAACTCAGCTACAGACAATGGGCGAACCACACCCGGAAAGCAAACTGATCACCCAAATTACCCAGATCTAGGCGCCCGGAAGTAGTATAGGCGCCTGGAGAGAGACACTACAGGCGCCTGGAATGACTTCAGGCGCCTGTATAGCCCCAATATGGGCGCCTGGAATGCATATCAAGCCCAACTTTTATTTCTTCTAGGTCTTACAATCAATAACAAGCGCAGTTCCTCTTGCTTATTCATGCATGAAAACTGTAATATTTCAGATTAATACAAAAGATATGAACCACAAAATTGACTTAGTAACATGATATGCACTTATGAAGTGTTGATCTTACAACACTTATGAAGTGTTGATCTTACAGCATTTATGACTAAAATGCAGCATGTCACACTGATCTTACATATACATAATGCTCTCATGTGCATATGATGAATTTCCTACATATTTATATTTAAGAAATAAGAAATAAAAGTAGAGATGGATTTAGATCATGAAATATCTTAAAGACCACATGATGGATGTTGATGATTCAATACATTTTCTTCTTTTTAACATGAGACTTCTGATCCAGTTTATGACGAACAATGATATTATGCAATTCCTAATTAAAATGTAAAAATTCCTCCCTTTTTCTTTTGAACTTTAACTTGCCTTCAAAGTATCATCAATCATTGGTTAAAAAAAAAACATATGGATCATGCAATAATAGAGACAAATGACTAATGATACTTCAAACGATCAAAGGAGAGGGTTGAGAAAACAGAAAATAGGATAACATAAATGAGGTCCAGGCGCCTGCATTAAGTATATCCAGGCGCCTGGATTAGGTACAGGCGCCTGCAAGGATCAGATCTAGGCGCCCATACCCCATGCAAATACAAATGTTTGATTCTCCTTGAAATGAAATTTGTATCCCACTCGAGCTCTCCACTAGTATATGAGACTAGCAAGAACTTGATAGAGTCCCCTCAGGGCCTATTTGAGCATTTTGGTAGTAGAGCTACCTTTTTTATTTGATCAAAGGACTTGAAATGGGTTTATATGTGAGCTTTGAGGGTATAAAGCTATTGGGCTTGGGTTTACAGAGCCAATGGGGACAATATGTGTGTGTTTTGATAGAGTTTTTATGGAGGAAAGTATAATATGAAGGGTATATGTAGTGTTGGAGTGGGTTTATGTGGTTGAAAATTGAAGAAATTGAAGGCAAGTTAACTGGAGATGAACTTCTGGAGTAGTTTTGGCAGCATAGCAGTAAGGGAGGGAATGAAATTGAGCATCCTTGCAAATGGAGAAGTGAAGTGGTTTATATAGAAAGAATAAGGTCCAAAAAGGTCCACTTGAATCCTTAGGGGTCCAGGGAGGGGGGTAGCAGTAGTGCTATCATTTCTCTCACGCTCCCCCTTAACTGATTCTGCACACAATCTCCAAAAAATCTCTTTCCCGCCCATAGTGAACTCAAGTTACACTCAACCTGGGTTATGGTCCAGGCGCTCATACTGGTCCAATCCAGGCGCCTGGATCAAATGTGGGCGCCTAGAATCTATCAATCCAGACGCCTGGGAAAGTGCCATTCAGGTGCCAATGAGCCAATCCGGGTGTATGTACTTGCTGGTTCCAGGTCAGTTTGTAGGGTATCAAAAATGTTTTGGTGGGTTCTTGAAAGGTATATGGGGGTTTTCAAGTCCTCAATCAAGCCTCGCATGCTATCTTTAAGCCCTTTCATCCTTGGGGAAGTCACGGAATTCCGTAGATTCAGATTGGGGTGTCTACACTATATATGGTGTTGGGATATAATAAAAACTTTGTGAAATGAATTGTATATGCAAATTACAATTAATTTTAACATATACATTGCCAAATTTTTTTTAAAAAACGTTGTCATATATATAATAAGTTTTTGATTTTTTTTTTTAAATATTGCAATTAGTTATTATAGCTTATTTATTGACAAGGGTAATAAATTAATAAGTTTTGTATTTGATTAAGTAACAAACGCATAAATTGTAATATGGGCACATGCAAGGCCAATTTGGTCTTTTGACAATTTTTTACATCCTTATACCCCCATTTAAACTACCATCCAAACCAAGTACTATTTATTCCCCCCATATTACCAAAATCATCCAAACCAGGTATTACTTAATCCCCCTCCATAAATGTCACATCACTGTGGGGCCACCTGTGGACGGCCCGTGGAAAACGGTGCGGTTTGCGTTCGAAAAGATTGTGACTGTTAGAGTCGCCACCCGGATTTGAGGTCCGAACCTGAGAAACCGATTAAAAATGACTCACTTGCCCATTGAAAAAGATTTTACTAGTCATGGTAGAACCAAAGATTTCTCGGATTCGGGGGTTTGGTTACGAGAAGGGAAGGGTTTTACGGCACCCCTCTCGCCCGGTCCGTGAACCGGTCTCTACTCGACATTTTGTGGGATTTTGAAAATATTTGAAATTCGATTTATTCACGAAAATAGGGAACCGGGAATGGGAATCACGTAACAAGGATATATATACAAAAGATACAATTCTACAGTGGATGCTTGTGTACGTGATCTACATGAGTGATGATGACAACAATAAAGGAAAACAATACAAGAAATAAGAAACAACAGAAACTGTACAACAATTCCAGAAATTATGAACATGAGGCCTAATTAAACTGATTCACAAACTGGATCCCAGAGTAGGGATTGAGCGCTCAAAAGCGATGGCTTGAGCGCTCAACCTTTTCAAACCAGCTTGAGCGCTCAAGGCTCATGGATTGAGCGCTCAAACCAGTTTCTGACTTCTGTGAATTTGACCCTTTTTACAGCTTCTCTTCTCATTCTTTGCAAGATTAAACGTTTGTAAACACTTTTCACAGATAAACAGATTAAGACAAAAGGGTTTGATTTCTCAAAGATTGATGAAAAGAGAAGAATCATCACAAAATTAGCAAGGGAAACTCTTGAAAATGGAAGAGAGATAGGGATTCAGATCATGAGTACAGGAAAAACAACCCACACACACCAGAAATGAACTAAAACATGATCCATCATCGAAACTACTAGCAACCAACAGAATGGCCCCAGAACAGCTTGAGCGCTCAAAGACATGGCCTTGAGCGCTCAAGCCATGATATGACTTTCTGTATTCTGAAATAAAAAATAGATTTTTGATGCTTCCTCAGGATCATAAGTATACAGATTAAAGGATATTTGAAGCTGAACAGTCACTGTTTTACTCTTTACTATGAGATTTGCAAAGGTTTTTATGCTTGATCATCATAAAATAGTTAACCAATATTCATGCATGTGACTTTGAGGTAGAAATAAGCTATTTTGAGAATTACATGAACACAGGTAACCATTAAATAATGATCAAAACTAAGAGAAAGTACAAAAGTCAGCAAAACAGAAAACTGTTCAGAACTGGGCTTGAGCGCTCAGGGCCTGAGGCTTGAGCGCTCAACCCCTCTGGTAACTGCAGATTTTGAAATTATTTTTAAACAACTTCTAGACCCTTGTGAGTTCAATGCAAGTATAAAGAACTTGTTTGAACTCACTGGTCTTCCTCAGAAGGACTAAAACAGTGAGATTTTCACATGTTTGACTACCTTTTGGAAATGATTGTAACTTGAACTTGATTCTTGGCTTGGAAGTGGTTAATTTTGGACGTTTTGATTGGTATTGTGGATGAGTGAGACAATGTAGGTGGTTGATTGGGAATCAGAGATCGAATTTAGAGTTTGAAGAGTGGTTTTTGTGAATGGTTTGGATAATGAATGAGTGGTTTTTGTAGAGAGAGAGAGAGAGGATGTTTTTCTGGAGGATTTGAGAGCTGGAGTATGAGAGTGGGTAACCTGGAAACCAGGGGTGGTGAGTGGTTTTTATAGAGTGAGTGGGAGGGAAGAGAGGAGAGAGAGGAAGTGGGTTTGGTATTTGAAATGGGTTAGGGGTAGTTTTAGGTGTAGTTTATAGCAATGTAGGGTGTATTATACGTGTACAAGACGTACACAATCGGTTAGACGCTCCCCTCTGCATGAAATCTCATGATGAGATACTCTGCAGATTCCTGACTGGATCAGAGTTGAGCGCTCAAAGCCGTAGGTTTGAGCGCTCAAAGTGTTTCCCAGGGCTGAGCGCTCAAGGCCTCAAGCTTGAGCGCTCAAGGTTCTTGGTGGCAGATTGATGGTTTGACTTGGTTCAACAATGCTTGGGTTGGTTTGGGTTATTTTGATTGCTTGGGGTGGTGTTTGGTTGATTTTGATCAAGTTCAAGTCATTCTCACAAGTTTCGGGTAATCATAATTGGTCCATTTCATCATCATCGGAAATGCCCGAGCGCATCCCGGGTTCAAAATCGGGGTGTCTACACCACCCTTCATGTATATTAACCCCTACTATCTTATACCCCTCCATATATAATACCCCAAAAATTAATCCAGCATCCAATCGGGCCGCTACTATCTTATCCCCCTTCCATATTTAATCCACTCAAAACTTATCCCACATTCAATCGAACCCTAAAAGCATCCCTAATGGCCTAATCAAAATTGGATAATCGAAAGTTGTCGCATTAGCTTTTGGTTATACATTTAGAGGTCGTTAAAGTTAACAATGTTAAGTCTCACATTGGTGTTTTTTTATACATAATAAAAAACAGTGGACCTCCTTTCACTTTTTCAAATTTGAATAACCAAAACTGTCATATCACTTTTTCAAAGTACAATATATAGTTTTGGAATTTGTTTTTTAAAATATTTTTTTAAAATTTGTTTCATAACAAAACAATTTTTTGAAAGAAAAAATAGTTTTTTGGTCGTAAAGAAAGATATTTGTAAAAACGAGATGGTGGTTCAAACCAATGGAAGCTCAGACTCTTTAATTAAGGTTCCATAAATAAAGTTCACGAAGCTATTCATCAATGGAAAATTTGTGGATTCTATCACAGTTTCTTGAATTTTATCATTCGTGTTTTCTTTCTTTCGTGTAGGTCACACATTTTGAAAACAAAAAAAAAAAATAAAATAGAGTTCTTGAAAAAAAAACCACAATTTTTACAAAAAATAGTTTTTCACAAAATTGCTTTTTTTAAAAAAAATACTCCCTCGGTTCCTTTTTAAGAGTGTGGCTTTGTAATTCCAACTTATTAAGAAAGTATCATCATTACACCTTTCACATCAACTTTTATATTCACTTTCCACTATTGCCCTTGATGGAGACATCATCATTACACTTTACGAACTAACTTATCAAAAAGCAGTTAAAAAAAAACTTTTTGTAGGAGATGGTTCTTGCTTGGTCAATATTCAAAGAATAATATATGAGTTGGAGACGTAAGACTAGTCAACAATAAACAATATAAGGGAAATAAAGTGATCTGGAAGAAGGGTGAAGAATATAGCAGGTGTGTATAGAAAAGACCAAGGTAGTAGATTGCTATCAGACTAATCTATATGGTACTCATGTGACCTAGAGAATGGGATGATGTCACAAGGAAGAATATATGTTCTCCTTCCAACTCTATGATTGCCCACTTTATCTCTCTCTAGGATGATATGCACTCTGTCAAGAATCACCTCTGGGAATTGTGAAAGGGAATGTCTCATATTTATAGTCACCTTGGACCAATCATAAGGTGCCAAGCTGTCGTCCTATAATATGAGAACACGTGTCGTTTCCGTACAACCTAGCCGTGCGAGTGACGTCACCTACCACGCAGCTGACCCGCGCGGTGACATGCTATTCCACCTTTCGCGCAGCGAATCCTCTTGTTCTTTTATAGCCACCAAACCACTAGATCTCCCTTCATTCCCGTTAGGGCAAGGTAACTTGTACGGTCGCGCCTATACCGCAACCAAGCCTCATGTGGCCCCTTGGGTCTTGCCTTTAGACCAAAGCAGGTATAATTACCTAGGCTAAAATAGACTAGCTTTCTCGCGTTCTCACCCGTGTGTGTGTGGACTGCGCTAGCCATACGACTCATGGACTTTTCTCTTTATGCAGATGGCCCATGGCCAACTAAATGTTTTCTCTTATCGGGCTTAATGTGCGAGGCAGTGAGGCGCCTGGACTAGATAGTGCCGTGCTAGTGACCCCTGCGTGATGGGTGCCGCGAGGTATGTCCACGTGTAACGCAATGGCTGGTGCCATGTAAATGACATATGTCATCACCTTATTGGTCAGTCAACTCTGACTTTGGTCAACAAAGGTCCACGCGCTGACCTTTCCTACACTTTTCAAAAAGGAATTTAATTTTAAGGGCAAAATGTACTAACTTTTACCAACTAACTTTTTAAGAGCATCATTATCAGACACGCACAAAAAACAATTTAACCTCAAAAACACCTTTTATAATTTTGCAAGTCACTTTTTCAAAAATTCACAAAATCGGACTCCCTATTCTAACTTCACTACTTTAGCTAAATAGTACAAAAGTAATAAAAAATAAAAAAAGGGGGGGGGGGGGCGTTAACAGTGCCACGCCAAAATTGTTCACCAACTGTAGCAATAATAGATTGAAGAAGGCAAGTAGAGAGGCTGATATTGGGGTGGTTTTGAGAGTTTTGGTTGCTACTTTAAGGTTAAATTTCACGGAGACTCCCTCATCTATGCCTCTTTTCCATGGAGACCCCCTAACGTTTAAAAGCGTTTAGACCCCCTCCTCTCTGTGAAATGCAAAAAACCTATTACTCTGTTAATGGAATAGCGAAAATGACTATAATACCCTATAAAAAATCACCCACACTCATCCCCTCATCTATGAAAATCATCCCTATTCACCCCCTTCTCTTTCTCTCTCTAAAAAAAAAAACTACTTTTGTAAACATATTTTGCATTTTTTTTAGAGAAATTAAAAAATGGTATTTAAAAAAAACATTTTGAAAAAGAAAGTTTTGAAAACAAAACATTCTTTAAAAAATAGTTTTCGAAAACGGATTTTTCAAAAACTATTTTTTAAAACCAGTTTTTTTAATATGAAAAAATTGTACTTTTTTAAGAAGCATTTTTTAAAAGGAAAGTTTTTTAAAACAGAACATATTTTAAAAAAAAAAATTGTTTTATAACAAAATGTTTTCCAAAAGAAAAACGTTTTGAAAGTAGATAGTTTTTTGAAATAGTAAAATTATTAAAAAATTGAAAATATTTCAAATAAAGGAAGTTTTGAAAACGGTTTTTAAATTTAAAAAAAGGAAAAATTAGTCGTAACTACAATATATTTTACTTTTTTGAAGGGAAGGACAAGGAAGTTTTGCAATCAAATATAAAGACATGTTTTTAGTATTCATTTAACAAAAGGACAAAGCACACTCACTCTCTTTATTTTGGACATAAATATCCTCATCTCCTTCAATTCTCTCTCTCTCTCTCTCTCTCTCTCTCTCTCTCTCTCTCATAACTCACCCGCTCCTCTTTCCTCGTCCACCGCCCTGGTGATTTTTAGCCAAGCCGCCCATAAAATCACTCGTAAAAATTGATTCTCCAGTCTTTATCTAGTATATCATTTATCCCACCCAATCAAACACTTTACAATGAATCTCGTAATACATATGCATCTCGTGCATTTATCAAACTTAAATGTCACTTTTATCCACATTCTCAATCCTATTTTAAAAGTTATTTTAACAAAAATAGACGACAATCTATCTATCCTTGTGTGGGTTCCATTTCAGGTCTCACACAAATATTTCGAGACGTTCATTTTGTTCGAAATAATTTCCATGTGCTCTATTGCAAATCACTTTATTAAGATATTGATACATTCTTGATCAATTTCTTTAGATTTCATTTAGAATTTGTAGGTAAGAATTCTAAATAGAAACTGATGGAATTGACCAATCAGTTATTGATATCCAAATAAACGGAGGTTTTACGAAACATATTTATAGTGGGTTGGACAATTGGGTCGCCCATTCGGACCGTTCAATACGGCCCGATCCTCTACATGACCAAAGCCCACTCGCGACCACTCCGATCGTAACAGATGGGCAGAAGTACAGATTTTTAACTCTAGGTCTAGAAAAGAGGTATCTAATTACCATTAAGATAAGTCACTATTTTTAATTACCATTAAGGTAAGTCACTCTCTTTTGGAGTTTAGGTTTCTGGTACACTTTCCTATTATAAGGTTTTTGTGGTTTTGGCAATTTCATAGGGTATCCTATGATTTTAGGCACTTTCATATGGTACCATTGGGTTTAGGTTTAGGCACTTTCATAGAGTACCATGTGGTTTAAGATTAGGGTGCACTTTCCTATTATAGGGTTTTAGCAGTTTAGGCACTTTCATAGAGTACCCTAGGGTTTAGGCATTTTCAAAGGGTACCCTAGAGTTTGGGTTTAGGATGCACTTTCAACCCTAGGGTACCCTATGGAAGTGCCTAAACCCTAGGGTTTAGGTCTAGGGTACCCTATGAAACAAAATAGATACTCCATAAATCTTTTGAGGAAACAACCAAACAAAATAAACAAAATTTGTGTGGGCCAGCGACCTATCCAATTATTACCCGGGCCGTGCTTTTCCAAAATTTGTTGGACTTGTCGGAGCATTGGCTCTCTTTTTTTGTACCGGCCCATTATTCACTCGTAGAAGTATTGGGTCGGGCTGCATATAGCAACGCTCTATGAACGTAGTCGGTTTGTCCTTTTAAAAAATATATAATCAAATTATAAAACTTGGGGTTCCATTTCTTTCTAGAGTTCCAAACACACTCTATGAGCTTGTTTGTTTGCAGGACTAAAGATGATGTAATTAGGATTTGCGAACACACAAGAGCCCATGTGTTACTTAATATTTTTAATATTGTGTTTGATCTTTCTAGGATTAATCACAGTACTGGACAAGTGTGGATTATTTGTCTATTTAGTACCCCATGTTGGATATTACTCCCTCCATCTAGATTTATTAGTCCATTTTGGAAGTTCGTACTACTTTTCAAATAATAGATTATATCTTGTAATTTATATTCCCTCTGTCCCATTTTAAATGTCTCCTACGTAAAGTCGTGTCATTTTGACTTTAAAAGAAAACATACTTTTAGATATTTTTTAAAAAAATTTTTAGACCATTCAAAAGTACTCGTTGAGATCTTTTGAACGGAACAAAAAAATTTTAAAAGGTAATTCCGAAAATATTTTATTTTTTAAGGTCAAACTTGTACGGTCTCCCGTAGGGGACATTTAAATTGGGACGGAGGGAGTAATGTTTTATGTAATTTTAAAAACACTGTCTTATAGAACTAATCGAGATCTATCAAACAAGATCTACATTGGATTTAAAATTTATTACGTACCAATTTAAAGATGACACTACTTTTTTTATCCGGTTATAATAGAATGAGTGACAAACAAATTCGGATAGAGAGAGTAACTAATACCAAGGTTCACCTTGGATTAACCAATGTACTTGACAATTGTGGACTATTTATCCATTTTAGTACCCATGTGTAACAACTCGACCGGGAGCTGCACCCCAACGAGCCCAAATCTGAGCCAAACAAGCTACTATAACCCCACAATCAACAGCTCACGATGCTAGCAAATTAGCTCAACTAATATAAGAAACTCACTTCCTTAGCAACTTCAGAATTTACTATTTTTACGAAAGAACAACGGAAGACTTTTGAGATTTAACAATATTACAGTTAGACAAACCATTATATAGAACCATGTACAAACTACACTAAACCTCCGCATCAACCACTAGCGTGATGCTCCAGTCTAAGAGCCCCAAGCGAGGATACAACACACGGACGCCTAGCAGTGGACAACATCTCTAACCTGCATAATTGGAATCCCAAGAGGATTCCAAGAGTGGGTAAGTCAAAGGTACTGAGCAAAGAACAAACATTCATACACTACACCATAACATCAAGTAATTAAATTGAATTCATAATTCCCAACTCAAATCTTATTCTCACAGCTTGTAACCCAACACGACACGAAGTCTACTGGCACGTAGCCAAGTACAAGGTCAATATCAGGACTTATTAGTCCACACGACACGAAGTCTACCAGGCACGAGGCCCCATCACGACACGAAGTCTAATAAGAAGCCCAATCGCGATACAAGTCTATACCCGCATTAAACAAGTTGTATTTGCAAATGAAATACGCTTATAAGTCAAATACTCACCTCGATCTTCAAAAAGAAAAGACGACTATAGTTTCGGCACCTCGGACGTGCCCGTTCCAGTCTCTGTAATATGTATTCTTAATTAGCACAACCACCATTCATATTTTATCAGAACATTGATTAAGACCAAAGATAGCAAATGGTTCATGCTCAAACGCAAACGAAATTCTTAAACACGCTTGAGACAATCCGACACCCTTGCGATCTACGAATTTATTGAATTAACCTACTCATCCAAATGTCTCAATATATTCACCACACCCCCTAGACACATACAGGAACACCATAGTAAAGCCTCAGAGTTTTCAGAGCTATGCAGCTATTTTTAATCAATTAACGATCGTACCAAAAACCCGCATCAGATTCTGCCAGTAAGATGCTCAACCAACTTCAAACTGCTAACTGCTATTCCCTAGAAATAATTAGGATACGTGATCTATCTCTTTCGAAAGATCCACGAGTCTACTTTCTAACGCAACAAGCGGTTCGAAATTTCAAGATTCCTAGGCCAAGATATAGCCGTTCCCGTATGGTGCGACAGTGCTGTCAGCAGTGCGAAAGTGCGAATACACAGCAGCAGCTTGGTAAAACATTTTTAGTAATTTCTATACTTCGAATAAAATTCTCAAAATTTAACACAACATATAAGACATCTATGGGTATTTACAATAAAATTTTCATAAAATTACGATGTCTGGAACTATGTCCAACAATTCGGCCAAAACCCTGGCAGATTTGTTCAATCTCAATCATAAACTCTCAGCTATCTCAATCACGAATTTTCGTAGGAAGAACCCTAATTTTTCCTCCCATATGTAAAATACCAGATTTAACTACATAAAAACTTAAAGGATTATCAAATTAAGATCAAGATTCAAGAACTTACCTTGAATTAGGTTTTTCCTCTAATTTTCCCCTTCTTCTTCTTCTCCTTCTTCTCCTCTCTCTCCCTCTCTCTCTCACCGTTAATGAAAACCCACTTAACGTTTTGTTTTTGTTCTCTTTCTTTCTTTCTTTCTTTTTTTCCCTTTGCACTGATGCATATCTAAGCACACCTGCACTCTTAATCTTCTAACACATACCGGCACACACCACCTCTTTCTATTACACAATATATCCCTATGGTTTTAGAAAGTTACATTTTAAACCACACATAAGGAAATTACCTTCCTATTTGCCCTTCTTTTTATAAACCGAGTCTCACAAGTACCCTAAAACACTGTCCACAACTATGAGCATATAAATGAGTTGGCGAGCATCACATAAAAATGCATAAAATATTTAAATTAACTCGGGGTGTTACACCATGTGGGGATTAAATAATACCAAGGAGAGAAGTGGTATTAACTAGTCATCTTTTTCTGGATTATCTCCCTCCTCATCCAACAGTTAAAAATAATGCCCATCATCTTGATCCTATCATTATCCTACTCTAATCAACCGTACAACTAATGCTAGTACTCCTTACAATTCCATCTCTTAGCATCTCCAACAATGAGAGCACAAATCCTCCCTAAAAAGATTGGTGAATAGTGTTTACCTACTCACATCTCTTTCAACACTCCAACAATCCTCTCTATTACTCTCTCTATACCAATTAAATAATATAAACTAATACATATAATATATACACACACACATAAGAGGAGAGAGAAAAATAAAATATGATTAAAAAAAGAGTTTGAGAGTAAATAGTGGCTCCTTAAAAGGGAGGTGATATATGGAGCAACTATTCACATATATATTTTGTTAACCTATTTAGGGAGACTGTTGTAGCCCATAACTTACCTAAAATAGAGATAGAGAGGGGTTTAGAAGGAAGAGGGCATCTTGTAGTGCACTGCCGCACTACAGGGTTGTAATGCGGCATCCGAGCTATTGGTCGCGCAATCAATGGCTCGGAGTTCATCTTGGTGCTTGCATGATCCGAGCCGTTCATTGCCGAAATGAAATTCGAGCCGTTCATTGCCGAGATGAATGGCTCGTGTGCCGCACTACATGGTTGTAGTGCGGCAGTGCACTACAGGATCCCCGGATCCGGTTTAGAAAGCATGTGAGAGCATCCCCAATGGGATAATCAAAACATCTAAATAACCAAAGTTAGCAATGTTTGTCTAAAAATTGGCTCACATTGGCATAATCAATGTTAAAAACCTTTTAGCCAATAACCAAATTTTGGCATTTGGATAATCAAAAGTAACAACATTTTTTCAATAACCGAAACTCAATAACCAAATTTTAGGGACCACACCCTATTTGTAATTCTTTTTTGGTAGATATGAATTCAAAAGTAACTTATTCTCTCTCCATTTTTCAAATACTTACTTCAAAACTCAATTTTTTGCACTTTCTCTACAAAATTTGAAATTACCAATAATCAAAAAAATTTGAAAATATTTTCAAGATTGGTCTCATTTTTAAAGTATTGTGAATATCTTTTAAATAGACTAATATTATAAAAAAGCATATGTACAAATTTAAAGTTGTGCCCATTTTATGAATAAAAATAAAGTGAGTAGTACTTTTTTATTATTATGGACACAAAATACCATTGTGACACTCCACATTGTTAATTTTATAAATGTCTTGTATAGATAATCAAAGTCTGATGTGACAACTTTTGATTATACCATTGGTGATGCTTTGAGGCTTGCCCTAGACCTCGCTGTTCTTCTCTAATCACACCAATGCCTAGTTTGCCGGGCCAAATCTTCATTTTATTTTGAACTGTAATCTTCATTTTATTAACTAGGCTTAAAAAATAATCCGGTAATCAAACACGCTCATGATGTTGACATGCGCCACCGTATAGCAATCGTCCACGCCTCATCAGTATTATACCATTCGTTGGCACAGAAACAGCCTCGTCTCTCTCTCTCTCTCTCTCTCTCATATAAAAATCGAAGAGAGAGACAGAGAAACGTATTTCTCCTTTCCTCTCTCTCTCTCACCCCGCAATCCCGACTCCCGGCCTTCGATTCTCGCCATCTTACCCAGTACTTCTCCCCCCCTCTTATCTTATATATGCATATATAAGTACATGTATCTGTGTTTGACTGTATGCTTTTATTGTTTTTTGTCGATCGACCTGGTTTTTGTATTGATTATGATTTTGTTGGCTTCGATAAACACAGGAATCATCCGATGCGATTGTGAGGTCGGAGATCGTGTGATTGGGGTTTGCTTTTACGCGATTTTGAACAGGTCAGGGTTTCCAATTGAATCGACGCGTTTAGCTGTTTTTAGGGTTTTAGGGCTTTGGTTTGAATTGTATGGCTGACTAAAATTTGCGACTTTGGATTTCAATTCGTTGATTTTGATTAGGAACTTTATCTTGTGGGTACTATTTGAAGTTGATGAGTATTTGATTGCTTTTTTTTTTTATAATTGTTATTGGGTATTTGGGGCTTTTGTTTGCAGACGTAAAATTGAAGATAAGAAACACTTGCCTTTGATCAATTACATATCTGGGTTTTAGACTTTTAGGGCTTTGGTTTGAGACTTTGAGTTGTATGCCTGAATAAAAGTTGGGGCTTTCAATTTCAATTCGTCGATTTTGACTTGGAATTTCAATCTGTTGGGACTGTTTGAAGTTGATATCTGGTTGATTGTGTTTATTTATTTTATTGTGAGTGTGTATTTGGGTGGTTTTGTTTGTGGACATGAAATTAGAGATAAGAAACACCCCAGGCTTGATCAATTGAGAAGCAAACTCAATATTGATGATCTTGGACTTGGTTAAAGTTATTAATTGTGTCGAATTGGGCAAAACCGCAAAAGTGTTTTTTGGTGGGTTGTTTTATTTTGGCTCATTTGAAGTTTTGGGAGCATTCCAACTGTATTATATTGTTTTTGATATGGAATACGTTTTTTGGATTATCACTCTTAATCTTAACAAAAGAGTACATGAGGCAGCTCCCTTGTACCCCAATCCTTCAATTCAAACTAAAGTCAACTTTTTTCTTTGCATGGATAGCATGTTTTACTAATTACGTATGGAATTCTGGTTGGTAATTATTTCTAGTCATGAACTGCTGATGCACCCAGGTTGTATTGTGTAAACTTTAGTAAGTCGGAGCTGTTTTGGTCGAGTACTCAGGGTGTACTCATTGTTTTTAGTTTTGCTTATGGGGGCTTCTTTGGAGTTTCCAAATAACTATCAGGTAATGTAATTTTCGGTTCATGGATGGAAATGGGTAATCAATACGGCAGAACTCATTTGGGGTCTTGAGGTACCAGGTAAAGTGAATCAGAGAAGTATCATGCACATTTGTGAGTGAGAGGGTAGAAAGGAGAGGGAACATATTGTGTGTTTTAATAAGCTAGAGGAAAGACGGAGAAAAGTAGTAGTGAATGCATGAAGGACCTTACAGGCGTGTTAAAGAAGCTAAAGGGGGACATGATTTGAAGAAAATGATTTTGTGGGAAAATCAATAAAACATCACATTGATTATGATGTAAGACTAGTGAAAATTGTAAGTTATGACATATGGAAACAAAATGCAAGTAGGGAATGCATGTGAAACAGTGAAAGGAGGACATAAAACCAATACATCCGGAATCCATAGCTCTGATACCATTGTTTGATCCTTGGATTGGATCGCTACTTCACTTACCCTAATTCCTTTACCATTAGACCAAAAGACTGATTTTGAAACTCTAGATATTCAAAACAACGTTAGGAATCTTTACTTGAATGTAATGTATTAAGGTCATGGATTATTTATCATTTTTGTTAGGATTTCTGATCCCTCTCCATCAATTTATCATGTGTTGCACAAGTGAGTAGCTAGTTACCATGCTTTAAATTGAGTTTTGAACATTTTAAAGATATGTATGGAAGTTTCCTAGTTTTAAGTTTTAACTATAGCTTATCATGGACCTCTGGCACTTAGTGTGTACTGGCATATAAGGAGTCTATGAGACTCATTGATATCAAATAGTGAATGTACTTGAGGGTATAGTTCTAATTAGGGATCATTTAAAGATTGCTGGATGATCTTTTACATAATCAGATGTTTGGGTCACTGATCTGTGTATTTTGGGTGTGGCACCTGATTATCATGCTCTATTTAAGATGGGTAATGTTATAGAGGTACCTGTGGTCTAGCATATGGTGAATTTCCTGGTGGTTTTTGTTTAGCTGTCACCTTAATGAATTAGTTTAGGTGTTCATAAAACTAGAAAACTTGGACCAGCATGCCTGGAAACCAAACCAATTCAAATTAATATGTCCAAAATGGTGCTTCTGGACCCCGTTGCTTTGTTACACTTTACCATACTACTTTAGGAATTGTCAATGCTCAATATACCTGCTTATGTTTTTTTAGGTTGAACTTTGGAATATAAATGTGCATGTGGCAATTTTATTTTCAGTTTCTAGATTTTCAAGCGGATTTCGTTCAGTAGAGCTTTGAAAAAATGGAGCATGACGAGACTGGATGCCAACCTGCTCCTGAAGGTCCTATCTTGTGCATCAACAACTGTGGCTTCTTTGGAAGTGCAGCAACCATGAACATGTGTTCCAAGTGCCACAAGGACCTGATATTGAAACAAGAACAGGCTAAACTTGCCGCGACATCAATTGAGAACTTTGTCAATGGATCATCGAGTGGAAGTGGAAAAGGACCTGCCATTGCTGGTACCGTGGATGTGCAATTGGATTCTGTGGAACCAAAGAAACTTTCTGTGCCACCAACTCCTGCATCTGGCTCTGGAGAAACTGTTGATGCGAAGGCAAAGGAAAAGGAGGGTTCTAGTAGGTGCACCACTTGCAAGAAGCGAGTTGGCTTAACTGGGTTTAAATGTAGGTGCGGTAACCTCTTTTGTGGGTCCCATCGCTACTCGGACAAGCATGAATGTCCTTTTGATTACCGCACTGCTGCACGGGATGCTATAGCAAAAGCCAACCCTGTTGTGAAGGCAGACAAGCTTGATAAAATATAGAGCCTTCTGGGGTGAGAAGCTTAATGGTTCCTGAATATCTGTTGCTTCTTGGTCGTCTATGGAAGTAGTTCTGAGTGCCTCCCAGCATCGTATACGATCTTATCTTATATTTGCTATCTTTCCTGGGAACTTCGGCGGTTAGGACATCTCTGCTGTTTAAAGAACTGTTTTATCGCTTGTGTTTGTCGAGATTGTTTATTTGGCTCAAGTTGTCTTTGTGCTGGTTTGGTTGGACATTGGTGTGCTTTGCTTTTTATTGTGTCATCCTGGTTCAAATGGCTGTGCAATTTCTTCATAATATGGAATTGGGAAGTTATTC